>OV651821.1:18696524-19296524 GCA_927349885.1 Psylliodes chrysocephalus | reverse complement strand
TACCTCCCACTTTTTTTTCACAAATTTCTACCAGTTGTTTTAAATATAAATATAATAAATTTTGTTCGAAATTTGAAGTAAACTTTACCAAAGATTCATGTTTTTTAGTAATGAAATGGAAATATTATTTATTCAGGGTCTCGTCAAATCAATAGTGCTAAAATTTTAACTTTTTTTAGCCTTTATAGCAAGGGGATAAAATTTTGACTATGAAAGCTAGAATATTTTCTTACTTTTTATGGTTGCTGTACTTTTTCTCCCATTATTTAAAAACTTATTGATAAGTTTATTTTTTAAATAACAAAACTACAACTATTATGGTAATTTCCTAGCGACATTTTGTGTTTTGCAGTGTTCTTTGTGACTACTGACTGGTGGAGGTAAATTCAAATTTAATTCGTCATCAATCCGACTAAGAGCTTAATTCTGAGCTTAAAGCTCAGAATTTTTACAAATCATACCGTTTTACGCCATATGATCTTCAAACTTCCTAACCTTAATACTATTTGAAGTTGTCAAATAGTGTTCAGCCACCAGATAGTACACAATAAGCTTTTTCGGTTACTAACCCTATCCGTGTTTGGAAACTAGTGGATTAATTACAGATTCCGTTTTGTGACCCTCTCTGCCAGTAGTTTAGTAATAGATCCTCTACGATTTTATGGAGTTTTTTTGCATATAGTCCAACTCGTTCGTAAATTGTCGGCACGAATTTCAATGATCGTGATTCGTCGGGTAAATCCAGTAATCTGGATTTTCAATCTATATAGTAAGTTTCCGAAAACGCCTAATGTTAAAATGTATCTCTTGATTTTTGAGATCCTGAATATAGACAGATTTTTTTTAAACAAATGTTTCATCTAAATAATATCAAATAAATCAGTCAATAGTGAGAAATTTTGTAACGATATGCAATGAAATAAAAATTATTATTTTAAATAAAATACAAAAACGTATTGATGTTTTATCACTTATTCAATAACGAGGGTAGTACAATTATTATAAAGGCTGGCTTAAGATCTATAATATTAATAAATTATACTTCTGGCAACTGTCAAAACCTCAAAAATGTGTTTTTGGAGTTATTTTTTGGTTTTTAACAAAATAGCATATTTTTCAAATAAATTTATAATTTCATATTTATAGAATTCTTGAATTCTCTTTTATATTCTCGTAATAAGATACAGTATAAAAAAAATCATTACAATTTTAAAACAAATATTTTGCTTTTTTTAATTCAATAAAAATAATAAAAGTGAATATAAAAAAATGAAGTGCTTATGTACAATTCAAAAAAAAAATATATATATATATATCAATGGACAATACATAACAATTTAAAAATGGAAGGTATGTTACTACAAAACTGGAAAAATTTGGCTAACATTGAGAATTATTACTTTATAATTTGTACAAACACACACAAAATATTCAATCTATCACACTCAAAGGGAGGACCATTTATACACTTTATTTCATAATTTGTCTAACAAACTCATATGGCAGATTGCTAGGTTATTGAAAAATAGGTGGACATTCAGGTCATGTTACCAGCAGGAAGAGAGACCAGTATTGGCAAATTATTGATCCCGTTTTATACAAGAGTTTGTCAAACAGTTTTTTGCACACCCTCCCTTTTTAATGTCGCAGAGTCGACTGATACAATCTAGATTTTTTTTACTAAATGAGTAACGGTTCATCTTAGAAAATATCACTCTGCTAATTTTTATATTTTTTTGGTCTTTTCTGCAGCTTTAGAGAGCTCTGTAAAAATATCTCCCAACGTTACAGATTATTTTTAACAATTTTGTTATGTACAAATTTGTTATATACAGGGACCTCTAAACTATAAAAATTTTTAAGCAGTGTGGCATAACTAGAAAAACTATCGGATATAGGTTCTTGTTTTAGGGTGTGTAAATGGAAAATATATTAAAGGAATGATTAAAGAATATTTTTTTTATTACTCATACTGTATTATTAACCATGCTTTTTAAACATGCTGTATAGTTTTGGAATTGTTAAAATGAAACGTATAATTCAATTATTAGTACTCAACTATTGAGGATGTTCATAAAAAATATATGTATAGACAAAAGTTTTTCTAAATTATTTTCAAAATATCTACACCTACAATGCAGATAGTTTCATGAGTTTTAAATAATTTTTGGATATATTCAAACGTTTTTGATTTATAATAAATTGAATTTAGGTACTGCAGCAGATTTATATTATGAAAGTCATAGTCATGATAATTGGCGTTTTTCTTATTGTTTAGGTTAGGCTATTATGTTCAAATGGTTATTAAAGATGAAAAAACCGCGGAGTGCTATTGAATTAGAGGGTAAAAATTGGAGATAGGGATTTTACACTTTTTAATTATATCTCGAAAACGAAGCAAAATTCAGGTATAGTTAATAGGATATTTTTTTCATCCCGAAATAGTTTATTGAAATTTTTTTATAAAACTTCATAATGTAAAAAATATTAATAAAAAAGCAAAAAATCCAACTTTTCTTATTTTACAACAAATTGATTTGTATTCAATAAAAAAGTATTTTGTTAATTTGTTCTTGCCCAATTACCTAAAACATACGATGCCACCAAACATGGTTTAGTTTAAGAACATATTTCTAAAGCAGCAGTGGACGTTGTCAACTACATTAAATCTGTAGGCTGGCTCACGAGCTAGGAGGTGCCTATCTACTTAGGAGGATGTACAATGGGCATAGTGATGCCTAAGTGCCGTGGGTTAACCGACCCTCCTCACGTTACAGAAAGAGAACGGTAATCATTTAAACCTTCTCGACTGCGATTGGAAAAAAATCAAAAATTGATTGATTGATTGCCATTTGACAGAGATTTTGATCAACAAGACAGTACACCATAGATACAAATGCAACAACTCCAGTCAAAATACAAAATGATCTTCGTGTAATCATATAATGCGAAACCCACATTGCTAATATAGTGAAGAAAGTCAACCGTCTCGTTTACCTTATCAAAAAAGCTTTTGAAGACCATTCCGAAGATATGATCCTGAAACTGTACACACAACTTACATAAGACCAAAGATGGAATTTGCACAGACCGTTTGGAGTCCGTACTTTGTTAGACATTGAACTGCTGGAAAGAGTACAAGGTAGAGTCACCAAAATACCACCAACCCTACAAAGCAAAAACAGTATTGTGATCGGCTAGCCAAACTACAACTTTAAAGGATGAAAGAAATAGAGGAGACTTGATAGAAACTTACACCTGGACCAGCGGATATTACACCTGAGAGGCCACTCGAAGAAATGAGATAGTGTAATCATTTTTCAAATATATATCTATGGGATGGTCTTCAGGAGCATACAGTCTCTCAAGCCCAGAACTTAAACCAATTTAAGGCGAGAGTGGATAAAGAACTTGAAGAATGAGGAAATAATTTAATTCGTAACAGTATATTAAGTTTTAACCGTCATGTAGTAATTTAAAATGACTAACTAAAAAAGCAGCTTAATCGACCATATGGCTTGCCTGTTCTTAACAATAATAATATTAAAGTGGCTTGCGGATGTACTTCAGGTTGCTACGGAAGCTGTGGTTGTAGGAAATTAGGAAAATAACTTGTTGAATATTTTACAAAGAATGCATGGATGTCAATTGCGAAAATATACGAGAAACAGAGATTACAGGGGCCGATGATCTTGAAGATATAGATGAAGAAATCGATATCCAATTTGATAAGATTATTGAGAGAAATAAAATATAATGAAATGCAAATAATTCGAATAATTAATGAATATTTAATGTTAAATAAAATTTTCTTACCTGAATAAACTTTACTCTCCAAAATTATTGTAAAATATAACTTTTTAAAATAATGAATTTTTATTAACAAATTATCCTAAAACGATAAAGAGATAAACGCGATAAAAAAAGGGTTTGAGAGGCTATATATCGGCCGGTTTTTATCCAAAAAAACTTTTTAACCCACCATTTTAACAAAAATTTTAAGTACTTTTTTATATGAAGCATTGTCTATACCTATCTCTGCTCAGAAAATAAAAAAAAAAAAATGGTTTTTGCTCTTTTTTAAATTCTTTTTTACAAAAAGAAAATTTAAATAATCTATTTAGATATGAAATCGCATTCTCTACAAAAACATTCTTATTAACTATATCTGAATTTTGCTTCGTTTTCGAGATATAATTAAAAAACTGTAAGGGTTACATTTTCACCACTATCTCCAATTTCCACCCTCTAATTCAATTGCACTGCAAGGTTTCTCATTTTTAATGATATTTGATGAAAGAGCACGAAGGTGATCTTTCCTTTCTATGACATAATCAATAGCCTAGATGTCTATCAAGTGAGGTGATGTCAGTAAGGAAAACTTAATCTTTCAATAAAAAGTTTTTAAAAAAATAATGTACCTACTTATTTCTGGTATTCATTAAAACCTTTTTTTAAATAAATTTGATGAATTTAAGAAATAACTTAAATTTTAAATTATTCTTTTTACCACTTTCAAATGGCCCATAAGAGATCCGACACATTGAGTATTTTTTTTTATTGAACTGACATTGTCCTGAAAATCTCCGTAAATAAAGCTTTTATAAAAATAATGAATCAATCAAACCAACTAATAAAAAATATTGTTATTGACGATGTATTAAGCTGCATTTAATACTGTTTATATTTTTCAACTGATAACGAAATAAAAATTTAAAGTATAATTATATAATATGTTAACCCATGGATCCTTCGAAAGAAAGATGGTATGCTTGATTATATTTTCTGACTGCCTACCGTGATGGAACAGATGGATACGCCTTTACCTCTAGTGGGCTGGCGCATACTGTCCTACCTCTCTCTAATCAATAGTATCGCTTATTCTATACCGTTCTTCTGAGGTCAATGTGGGAAACCTAACATACTGTATATTTTAAGATGTCTGTCAAACACAATACCACGAATGTACCAAATATTTAAGTCAATAAGTTTGACTTGGAAAATTTGGGAAATATCAACTTAATCTATTACACCTAAAATGACCCTATATTCAAAGGAATAATTAATTTTAAAATTGTTAAATGCAGTAACAGTTCCACATGAGATCCCAGTTATGACACACTACTGATTAAAAAATGTCCAATTAAAAAAATCGTTTTACTGTTCATTCACTCACAGCTTACAAACATACACACATAATTGCAATATTTTATATATAATATATTTTTTTATAGTGGCTAACAACAGGTTTTCTTTTTCCCCTGTTTGTTGGTTTTCCTTAAATTGACAGTATCATTTTGGGTCACATTCTGCCGCTCTTGCATCTCCAATTTTGAACGCAAGACTAATTTTGTTATTGCTAGGAACATTTCTTCTACATTTATGTTATCTTTTGCCGACGTTTCGAATAATTTTATGTTCATGGTATCAGCAAAACGTTGAGCATCTTCTGTGAGCACCACCTTCCTGTCTGGTGTATCATTTTTATTTCCAACTAAAATTAACATGACAAAACATTAGTACATACATCACGTAACAAAATTTGGATTTGAGTATTAAAAGAACTAATATCTATTTTTAGCCAACTTTGAGATAAAACTATCACTAAAATTCCTACTACCAGTAGTTCCTGGTGAGATAAATCCACTCGATATTATCATACTCAAACATATTAGGTTGTCAGATAGTGTATAATTTATGTTTTTAAATTAATTTTGATTAAATACTTTTTTGATTTGTTACCTATTTGGCAACTTTATTTTGAAAAAGCGAAATAAGCTAATTTTTAATCTTAAAATGTTATCATAATATTTGAATAATCATAATATATTCAGAACTAGACATATAAGTAATTGTGAAACCCATTAAACAATTCTTAAATTTGTTCCCTAGAAGATTACTTTAATTTTCAAGGACGGGGTATCCATCAGAATTCTCGACGAATTTAATTTAAATACATATTTCCCAGGAGGTGCAGGTCTCTATTGACTACAAAAAGAATAAGTGAAAATAAATTACAGAAATATTTGACCATAAATGTTGAAATAATTAACGTCATTAAATTGAGAAAATCAACTCCTTTACCAAATGAGATATCAAAATGATTTTTATGCCATATTTTGTTGCTATTTATATACTCATTGTTAGTATCTAATCAGTTTTTAGAATCAGTTCAAAAATATGCCACAACCCCTATTCTGATATAGCTCATAGACAGAGCTACGGCACTTGTCACTGTTTAGGAATCAAGCTAGCATAGCCAATGTTTCTTAAGAACCACAAGAACAAAAAATAAATTTGTATATATTGCTAAAGCCAAAAATTAGCAAAAATATACTGTAAACCTGGTTCTGATATATCTCATAGAAACAGAAATACAGCACTGGCCATTCTAGCTTAAGCATGGTCAATGTTTCTCGGTAACGACGGGAGCAACAAAACTAAAAATTCGATGAAAAAAAAAATAGGCTTATGACTTTGCCATGCACATCTTATTTTGGAGTTTTAGGTATAGGTATTTTAATACTTTATTGGTGATTTATATATCGATTTTGAGTCCCTGGACAAAGGTTAGTGCCTATCACGTGAAAAAAATCAATAACTACCCAGACAACACACCAAATCCCAGAGATATCCACAGAATATCTTTTGTGGATATCCAATATATCCACAGGATATCAGAAATATTCCGTGGATCTAATATGGATATCCAAATGTCCGTCTTTATCCAAAATATAGAAGATATCCCAATGGATATTCAGCAAAATATCTAATGAGTATCTTCCAGACAATACAAGATATCACAGAGATATCCACAGAATATATTTTGTGGATATCTAATATGGATATAGAAATCAGATATTGAGCAAAATATTTTAAAGGTATCTTTAGTAGAGGTTCATAAGTAACCAATGATTATTGAATAACGTCGAAAGAAAATAGAGATAAAAAATATTTCCAACAATCTGCCTTTGATTTTGGCCACTATAAGGGCACTAAGGAGAAAAGTAGAGATGGGTTGCTTTTTAGTAAACTGCTATTTGACAACTGTTATTTGAACTAAGCAGCTTTCAACTGCTATCAGCTATTACAAATCGCTGCTTCTTAAATAGCAGTTTACCATTTTCACTAATATTTCGATTTCAGATACGCCGATCTTTGTGACTATGTTGTGAGTGCATGGTGCGGATGCGACGATGACAATGGCAAGTTGCTGATGCGAATGTCGTATTTTATACGTGCACTACGGATGTTTATGTTTTTCTGTACAATAACAGTTATGGTTAGACCAAAAATGCTGTGCCCTCTTACAAATATTTTCAGCAAATAAATTTGTTTTAAGAAAATAACTCACAATACAAAACTTACGTCAGAGAGGACGTGATGGCATACAAAGACTAATTTTTTAATTGTTACCATTCCCGTTGTCGTCGATTTATTCTGACAATTTGGGGAACCACCCGCACCGGTTGATATTTAACTCGACAATTATAAGACAGCTTAACAGATTTGAACGCGATCACCGATCGACTAGTAAATAATGAAATACCGGTAAACACTTAAGCAGAGTAGTCGAACTACATGTTGCGATGATTTAATAAACTGCTATTAAAAAGCAGTTACTGTTATAACTGTTATTTAAAAATAGTAGTTTTGCCCATCCCTAGAGAAAAGTCATCCTCATCCTTATTAGGACTCTTCAGCAATAAATGGAAATTCTCGACTCCAGTCTCTAATAGAGTTTGATTGCGAAAAAAAAATTCGATCGAACTCATTTACGGCGGGTTGAGCATGAGTAGATACGAAAGTGGTATCGCCATCTATACTTAGGAAGCAAAATCAAAAATTACATCTAGTAGATATCCACGATGGTTTGCGTCCGCGCTTAGATTTTGATATATTTATAGTGGATGTCCATGGGATATTGAATACACCTTAAAAAATTAATTTTAAATATCTGAACGGTACTATTAGCCACAATGGCGTAATTTTTTAATAATTTGCTATATAATTACTATTATTTATGAACATTTGCATGTCTATAAATTACATTTCATGGATATAAAATAGATATCCACCATGGACTGGACATTCAGTGGATATTGGGATGTTCAGTAGATATCCAAAGGATTTGGTGTGCTGTCTGGGTAGTCTTCATATCAAATATCCGGTTCTTGAAATTTATAATTTGGCTCATTTAACTAATACGAGAGAACGACTATAATTTCAAGTCAAGAATATTTTTAAAAAATAGAGTTAAATTTAAGCTGTAGTATGTTTTTAGGAGTCGTGTTCTTTAGAATTAATACGTTATTTATGTCAAGTTTCTGCAGAAACCTCATGGATACATCTATTCTTACAGAATACAATCGTCACTATAATAAATTTATACATTATTATTATTATTTCCTTTATTTAGCTAGTTTGCTAATATCAAAATATACAAATTTAGTAAAAATATACACATACATAATTTATTCAATTAAAACTAACTAAAATTCTATAGGTTGTTACTGTTTCTGAAGAAATATTCATCAATTAAGAAATCTGTCACTTTGACTTTGAATGTAGTTACAGACGTTTGGACTTTTAAAAAATAGTGAATTTTGTGTTGCACTCTTAACAACTGTTTCAATATAAAAGTTATTTCTGTTCCGCGTTGGATAATTGTGCACATTAGAGTGATAATTAAGCTTCTCTTTTAGGTACCCGTGTTTGATTTTATAAATAAAAATTAACGCATTCCGTAATAAGAGACTTTTGATTGGCATCCACCTCAAGGTTTCAAGCATTAGATTAATGGAAGTATATTTTGAACAGGATATTATTCGCATAGCCCTACTCTACAGCTTCTGAAATCGGTTCAACTCATTTTGATTTAGTAAAAAGAGTATTGTAGAGCAATAATTAAAGAGAGGTAGAATCATAGTATTATATATAATACATTTAGTCCACTGTGATAAGCCAAATGAACTTCTAAATAGCAAATTTAACTTAAATGCAATAGTTTTGATAACAGTGTTGGCATGATCTATGAATCTCATCTGCTTGTCAATCATTACCCCTAAGTATTTGAATTTTTTTACTAACTGTATAGAATTTCCTCCAATTGTTATGTTATATTGTTTATCAACAAACTGTGTATAGTTATAGTTGCTACTTATCAGCATACATTTTGTTTTATTTGTGTTAATTTTTAACAAATTATTGCAACACCATTTATAGACATGTTGCAGTGTTTCATTAACAACTCTTACCAAGTTATCTGAATCCATACAAGAAAAATATATTAGGGCATCATCAGCAAACAGGTAAATGTCACATTGACCCTTGAAATCAACAATGTCATTGATATACACTAAAAACAACAGAGGACCCAATATACTTCCTTGCGGAACACCACTGATATAGTTAATTTCCTTTGACAAAATGTTATTTACTTTTAACTTTGATAATCCACACACCACTCCAATGCTTGCTCTACTATACCCATACTTTAAATTTTTTTATCAAACGGTTTTAATCAACAGTCTCGAATGCCTTTTCAAGATCTATAAAAACTGCCAATGTTAGATAGTTTTTATCAAATTTAGATTTCCAATCATATAAAACACACTGGATAGCTGATTCACAGTTATGTTTGCTTCTGAAGCCCGATTGTATTCTAGTAATAAGTTTATTTTGTTCTAAAAAATTAACAATTTGTTCATAAACGACCTTCTCAATGATTTTTTCGATACAACTTAACATACTAATAGGCCTTAACATATTTGTAGCTTTATTTGCGTTTTTTGTCTTTGGAACAGGCACTACCATAGCAATTTTTAGAATATTAATGTTAATGTCATCTGTGCTACTTTTATTTTTCATTGCAAAAAGAATGTCCCTTAAAGAATCCACTATACATAGTTGAAATTTTCCAAGAAAATGTCCATTGTGTCTGTCTAAAATTTGATAATCTGGTATTGTATGATCAATCATACTAGATATCTTTGCTTGTGTTTAAATAATACAAAAGTGATATATGTATATTTTTGAATCACAATACCAGACTAACTTATTATATACCATTGTCAATACTAGATTCTCGGTAAAGCCTTTTTGGGGAAAGTGCCGGAAAGATTCCTTAGAACGTTCCGTAAAACTGGGAATGTGAGGGAATGTTTCCAAAAACCGAAATAATATTGCCTCTTTATTACATGCATGTATTTAAAAACAAAAATTTAAAAACTTAACACTTAATTTGTTACTGCATTTGTAAAATAAATACTAAGAACATAAATTAAAACATAAAAAAATTAAAATAACCTAATTCAGAGTCTAACTCATTTAAATTAACATCCAGTGAGTCAGAAGAAATAGTTTCTCTCACTTACAGTTCATAGAGCGCTAAGAGAGCTAGTTTTAGATATAAATTAATTGGATATGTAGATGGCGCTGTAAATAAATTTTTTTTTTTGATGGGAGGTTCTTTCTTTTATAGAGCATCCTGTAAAAAATGCATTTTTAAGCAGATGTTGTTCTATAAACTAATTCGATAAATCTAGCTATTTTTGATACACAGTGGGTCACTCAAAACAGTTTCATCCTGTTTTTTCGACATTAATCATTGGATTTTAAGAAAATGCTAAAACAGGTCGATTTTTATTCCAAATTGAACACAATTTTACAATACAGATATCTGTCATGTGTCAACCCCCTCCCTTCCACGTCTCCAACCCCTTAATTTTAAATGAGGAATGTACCATGTATGGCACATCATTGAAAAGATAATTTTATGGGGAAGTCAGAAATTTCTAAAATTGGCTTTGGAGAAATTCACATTTGTCAAGCGTACAATTCTTCTTTTTAAGTGTCATGTTGAATTTACTGTATTTATCAAGGCCTACTTTAGAAACATTTTTTGTGGATCACTTGAGGGATCACTCTTTTACATTATACATATAGTTTATATTATTCTTATTCTACTCTACACACAGTAGTCTGTGTAGTGACTCAAACGCACTAAGTACCTTTCTTCCTAACTCACCGACCTCACCAAGACACTATCATCTTTAGATACCCTTACTTTACATGCCAACCTCTGTTGTCCAGCATAATTATTATTATTAAAGATTGTCATATATACTCTTTTACTTGTCACAATCATCTATTTTACAATTATACATTATTTTATATAATTATTATCAAACTTTATTTAAATATTTAAAATGGTTGAACATCATAACATTAACATTAAATGTTCCACAGTCTCTGAAGAGTATTATAGGTTTACTTTTAAGAAACCAAAATGTTTAATATTGATCCAAATCTAAAAATGGTTGTACCAAATTTCTTATCATCAAGTTTTAAACAACTTTTAAAAATGTCCTTCCGTCCGTTTGATGTCAGGCTTTTTTTCTCAGGATAAGTCAAAAACAAAAAATGATATCAACTTAAAATTTTCAGTAAACATCAAGCTTTATAAGGGAACAAAGCCTACTGACTTAGAAAAAATATTATTAAAAATGGGGGGAAAAGAGGGGGGGGTTGAAATATTAAAAAAAAATTGTAGTCAAAAATGAAAAATGGTGTCAACTTGAAATTTTTAACAAAAATAAAACTTTATAAAGGGACGAAGCCTATGAATAAAAATGGAGCTTAAGGTAGGGTTGAAATAAAAGAAAATCAAAAGCCAAAAGTGATATAAACATGAAAAATTTCTTAAAAATTAAACTCTATTGATTCTGAAAAATATTTGAATAAAAATGGGAGATTAAGGGGTGTCTGTTAAACTGTGAAGAGTATATAAATATAAAGCCAAGCATTATACATCTTCATTCTAGTTTATTTTTTTCAAAATGGCTACATATATTCTTGTTTTCTCCGACAGCAATTTATTTTGTTGTCTCTATGCATATCTATTCAAAACGAATTTGTTAAAATCAATGACACAAATTATGTCACAATAATGCAGAAAATGGTCAAAAATATTATTTGATTTAGAGCACAATCAGTAATTTTTTGTCCAAAATAGCACTTTTATGTTATTTAACATGGCATATCAAAGAAAATTACTTATAAATTTCAAATAGACTGATTTTGGAACATTTGCAATACTTCTATATCCTGAGTGAACCACATTGTAGGTAAATGTTAGGTAATCTTACTATATATTTTTTTATTTGTATGAAATCGTGGATAAAATACTGTTAAACAGAACCTTTGAGATGAAATAAAATGAGGTTATTTTAAATGATTGGTTTTTATCTAAAATAATAAATGTATCAACTTCCAATAGTATTAGGACCTAAGTTAGACCTTTATCTTTAATTTGGCTTTAATTCTTCTCTAATTTAGAAAATCACTCAAATTAACTTTTGGACTACACCTCGGACTACACATATGGTTTTTTACACAGGAATACCCCATTCCTAAGGATAAATATTACTATAAAAATGAAACAAATTAGTATAATTTTGATTTTACAATTCTTAACATCACTGAAATCATAATAAATAAAAAAAATAAAGGCTATACTAAGACAACTGAAAATATTTCAATTTTTAAAGCTGGGTAATGTGATTTAGTACTAATACTAATTGAAGTTTTCCTGCAAAGATATCAGCGTTTTTAAATGACCTTACTTACCTAATACTTTATTCACTAGATCACAGTTCTGTTCAATTTCATGTAACCACCTTTTGACGTTCGCAAAACTCTCCCCATTAGTAACATCATACACAACTATAACTCCGTGCGTACCCCGATAATATGTACTAGTTATGGTACGGAATCGTTCCTGACCTGCAGTATCCCAAATTTGTAATTTAACCTTTTGACCATTAACATTCACAGTTTTAATTTTAAAATCTACACCTATGGTAGTAATGTAGCTTCCAGTAAACGTATTGTCCGAGAATCGTAGAAGTAAGGAACTTTTACCTACACCTAAAAAATAAAAATAATACAATTTGAGCGTTAATTTAACCCCACCCACAGTTTAACTCACCACTGTCTCCTATTATAAGCAATTTAAACAAGTGGTCGTAATCTCTGGCCATCTTCATTTAATTACTAGCTTCCTAATGATTTTAAATTGTTATATTCCAACATTAATAATAATATTCAGTGAATAATTCAATTATTTGTTTAAAAACAGTCCTTTATAACTTCCTTCTTTTTGTCAAATTCTACTGATTTGATTGATATATTTGACTTTGACATTTGTTGACATTACAGAAGATAAAAATTGACAGATATGCCACTACACTAGTGAAACTTGGTGTAACGTGAAAAGATGCCTTACAAGGGCCTTTCGATTTTCGGTGCTTGAAGCTGAGTTCGAAGATACACAAAAATGTTTTTCATTTACTCTACTCTCTACTCCTTTATTTGATTTGACATTTAATTAAGTTGGCAATTCTGAATTAGGAAGTTTGAAGTGGACAGCTGCTTTGGCGGTTACTTAAAAGAGGTTATAATGATATTTTAGTGCTTTGTTTTTAGTTTATTTACAATGTATGTAGACGATATAAAAAACGATTTTTATGAATATTTATCAGGAAAGGTATGTTCTTTATTTTAAACAGAATATATTGAAATATTTTGCTTTAAAAAATAGTTTTTAAGCTTACTGAAATTTGAACTGCAGCACCTATATAAACCTATTGTTAACGTTAATTTTTTTCTTTCAGAGAATATTTCTTATGGTTCACTATGATATAGACAGTATATGTGCCTGTAAAATACTCCAATCTCTACTTAGATATAAACATATTTTATATTCTTTGGCTGTGGTGAGAGGCATAGAAGATCTTAAAACTGCATATGCAGAAAACTGTAGTGATGTGAAATATTTTATTTTAATAAATTGTGGGGGTACTATAGATATCGTTGAGGAATTAGAAGCTGAAGAAGATATAACATTTTTTATTTTGGACAGTCACAGGCCTACTGATTTGTGTAATATTTACAGTAATGGACAAGTTAGGTTATTATCTACACCTGAAGAAGACATTGGGGTTCCCGATTTTCACGACGTTTTCAGGGAAGAAGTAAGTAAATTAAATATTAAATTAATAAGATTTACTAAATTAGTACTGTTGAAAGACCTCCCAAGTGTTTTCAATAATGTATGAAGGAAGTACTAGATGCCTTAATATGTGTATAATATATTCAGTCAATGTATCTCTTCAAAATAAATAGATTCCTATAATATTTACCTTTCAAAATCAATATTTACTACATAGGTAGTATTTAACACATAAATACGAAAATTTTAGATTATAATGTTTTATAATTATTGATATGATTATTTTTTAGTTGGAATGTCTTACCTTATGTTACATTAATTTCTTTTCTATATACTTAATCAATATGTGCCTTTATTTGTAAATCAGGGACTATGATATACTATTTATTTTTAGTTTTAAGATTTTGTTTATATAATCTTAACCTTGTATAAAGAACATCTTTTAAAACAGTATTGTTTATTATAATTGCAGTATATGATTTTTGCCCTTGATTTTAGTGAAATATTTTTATCAATACATCACCATAAATATATATTGTAGCTACAACAAAACTGTAGAGTTTATAGAATGAAAACTAAAAATGTAACTTTAAATTTCTGTTTTTAAGTTTAATGCATATATTTAGTGAATTCTGTACTAAGAAATGGTAACTAAGTTTATATTATTACTGTTTTAGTCTGAAGATGAGGATGAAGAAGAAGAAGATGATAGTGATGGAGAAACAAGGGCAGCAAAAAGAAGACGGTTAGGAGAGGAAGACCTAATAAAAAGAAGAGAAAAAAGACTGTGGGAAGAATCTAGAGATAAACTGATGTTTGAATATTCCCAATTTACTTATTATGCCAGGGCTGTGAGTATTTCATGAACTTATTTAGTTGTCAAATTATACCAGAACCAATTTTATCAATTAAAATATATTTATATTACTTACTTTCAGTTCCTTTTTCAACCATTCAATTCATTTTTTAAAAAGTCAAAATTTGTTTTCCATTTTAAAATGAAAGTTTTATAAACAAATAACATTGTTTCAGAGTGCTATAAGAATATTTGAATTAGCGTGGAAACTCAACAAAGATGACAAAGATCTACTTTGGCTGGCCATAGTAGCTTTAACTGAACAAATAGTTCTAGGAAAAATAGAAAACACCCAGTACACATTGGAAATAAGTCCTTTGCAAGCACATGCAACTCGTTTACATAATAAAACTAATGATACAGACGTTATGACATCACTGAAAATTAAATTTGACAATGATTTGAAGCTCACACTATATCGCCACTGGTCAGTTGAATCCAGTTTGAAATATTCCATGTTTACCTCGGTCAAAATGAAACTGTGGTCACTAAAGGGTGATAAAAAATTACATGAGTTGTTAGCTGATATGGGGTAGGTGTCAATCGAGGTGTCAGTGCTTTAAAGCAAAATTTAAAGTTAAATAAAAATCTTGGTTTTATTGAATGTTTTAGATTTCCTTTAGTTCAAAGTCGACAGTCATTTAAAAGTATGGATATGCAGCTTAGGAAAGAATTTCATCCAACTTTAGAAAAACTGTCAACAAAATATGGTCTGCAAGATATAGCATATGCTTCATTTATACTTCAGTATGGCTACAGAAATGTATATTGCGCTTCAGACATTGTTTATGCACTTTTGGCAATACTTGAGTCATCAGTAAGTAACAAAAATAACATTAAATTAATACTGGCATTGTGTAGCAAAATTCATATGATTCTTGTAAGCAAAAAGGGTGTAATTTAAAATTATTCTAGATTAATATTTTTTAGCCAATAAATTTAATAGTTTCATAAGATTTTAACAAATAAGAATGATTATAATATTGATTTAATCTGTAGATATTCGTAAAAAAACCTTTAAATCTATTTCAGCCTAGAGATAAGAAACCTGAAGAATTATTTAACTTGGCGTTGGATTGCCTTTCTAGGACAAAAAGAGAGGTTTTGAATAGTGCAATTGAAAGAGCTAAGGATATAGCAAAAGCTCTTTTTAAAACAGTACAAAGTGCATTAGACATGAAGCAGATAATCACTGCTGGTCCCTTTGTTTATTTCATCATACAAGAGGTAAATTTTATAGAAATAATTGCTTATTATTAACTTTATTTTAATCTTACTATAAAAATTTTGTAAAAAAAACTAATTTTTAATTGGTGAGAGAATCAGTTTAAAGTTTCTGATCGGTTAAATATCTGAAAAATATGAGAATAAATTATCAGGAATCCCCAAAAAATTCCAATATTACTCCTAAGAAATAGGGAGTCAAGCGACTGTAGAACAGGAGTAGGTGGGTTTGAAATTCCCTCAGAATTTTACAATTTTTCATTAAATTTGTTTTCTCCTTGGGGTTCAGAAATAATTTTCATTATTTGTAGGGGTGATATTGGGATTGGTTTGGGGATTTCCAAGGAATGTATTCTAATTTTTAATTGATTATAAAGAATTATTTAGAGATACCGTTATTAGTAAATTTATTTAAAATTACTAATCATACAATTTTTGTATTTGTTTAGTTTAGCAATACCTAGGGGGTTGAATTTGAATTTCTCCAATGTTTGCTATAATAATTATTATAATGACGTTCCATGGATTTGTTATTCTGCTAATTGTAAACTATTTTTTGAGATGATAACTAATGATTTACTCCTGTTTTTCATATTTGAGAAACATAAAAATGTTTTAATAAATATTTATCAAACTACTACCAAAAAAGAAATATTCAATGAATAATTTTTTATAGGGATGTCTCAACTGGTACATGTTTTCCCACACTCACATCCTCCTACTTTTAGCCCATTTTCTCTTAAGAGCATATGTGGCAATGTCTAGAAACCGTAAAGCCTCAACTCTACCTCTTATAGTTTCTGCTCCAAAAAATATGGATGATGGAACATGTATACTTCTTGGAATTCCCCCGTTATGTGAAAATTCGCCGAAAAAGTAATTGACAAAAATGTATATATTTTAAAAAAGTGTTATAAATTATTCTTTTGGTTTTTAGTTTTTTTGGAAAGGCGTTTGAGCAAGCTGCTCAGAGGATCAACTGTGATGCAACTGGTGATTATTTTGACACATCATGTAAGTTTTACTTAAACAAGAAAATGTTCCATTTATCATTCATGGCAACTTTATATTATAAAATTCGGTCCATACAATCAAAATAAAAATGACTTTGTTTGTTTCAGATTTTGAAATTCACTCGAAAGACAGGACAAGATTTTTTGACGCCCTTACTGCACTGTTGAGTTGATATTATTTTATTTCAATTTTTAAAATAAGTACAAAGTGTAGATTTTATATTAAAATCGCTGTAAATATTATTTATTTTAATTGTATATATTTTTTTATACTATCAATTGTAAATTGTGTTCCTGTAATTAAGAAAAATAGAATTGCCAGTCAGCTTTAGTGTTTTATTTTTATTGTTCCTCAAAGGAATAAATCTAAAAAAATGCTCAACCCACCAAAATCTTCTGCCAATAGTCATTCTAAAGATGTTATAAAAATATTAAACTTAATTTTTGAAAAAACCAAATTTGTGTTTTCTGCTTGTAAGGACCTTTTAACTTATTTCACCTTACCTAGGCCTATTAGTCACTCCTTGTACCGTCACTCTCCCTAAACCTACTCAGCGTTGCCACATTTAGTAGTTTCTACTTTTTTTGAAGATTTTCATCTAATTTTGGCTTAGAATATATATAGTCAGGAAGGAGGAATCCTAAACGACCTTGGAATCGCGATGGTATCTAATTTTGACTGAACTAGACGAATATGGCGACAGGTGTTTCCGGTCTACCAGTGACGTACTGTCATAAAGGAGCGTAGAAAAGAAAATAATAAATTCTCATTTGCATATTATCTAAATTTACCGATTTCTTTCATTTTAACGAATTTATATTTTAATTCTATTCTGCGGTCCTTTTTATCAGCAAACTTATACTCATACGTGTACTTTTTAATAACTACTTTTTTTAATAAGGATAATTTTCTGAGCGTAGTAGAATTTTATATAAAAAAGTTTCCTGGTTTTTTCGGTCAAATAAATGAAAAAAAAAACTATTTGACCGAAAAACCCAAGGAACTTTTTATTTATTTATAAACTACATCCACGTGTGTCTTTCATGTACAATGGAATTGCGCCCTGCCGAATTAACACAAACTAAATAATCTACAAAATCGAATCACATACGCGACAGACTAAACAAAGCTCGCCGATCTGGCAAAAATGCAGCTGAAACACTACGTGTCTTGACGTTACTTTTTAGAGAGCCGCGGGGAGGTGAAATGATGAACGCGGGCGGCCCAATGAACGAGTGGGGTAGAATGCTTGTCAATAGGCTTGAGATGCGACTCTATGGGCGAAGACAGGTTTGTTATTGTCTGATCCACCACAATAACAATGTGAAACAGAAAATGGTTATTATAAATACTCCCGAGTGAGATGAGAAATAAAAATGGCTGCGCCCATAGAGTCGCATCTTGTTCTATTGATACAATATGCACATTGGCTTTCTACGCCACTCCAGTTCATTGGGGCGGCCCAAGCGATGCATAGACCGAAGTGACCCAGCTATGAGATAAATATGACCTGGCGAGCTTCTGTTAAGTCTTCCGCTGGTTCGCTGTGGGCTTACTCTCAGCTATGAAATGATACGTTCTAGCGCTGTAGCTACTATTTAATAATTAAAATTAATGAGATAATCCATAAAATTGATTTTTTTGTATATCTTAGAATGTATATAGTAATTTCTGTGAAATGTAGACGAGATACATGCATTTTTGGCAGTTTTCTGTAGCTTTACAGCACTTCTGCACCAGACGCCACTGTCATCTGGTGTTCTAACCAGAGGTAGCTAGGGATCGTTAACTTGCCCAAAACATCCATGGACTTGGGACCGACGGCTTTATATCTCATCCGGGGGGCCATCTCCGTACGCTATACCATTACCGTGGTTTTATCTAAACTGTATCAGAGACAACACTGTATATACCATGTACTTATTGATATAAGGCTTGCCAGCTGTGGTATGAATGCAACTATGCGAGCAGTTAGAGCTTTTATAGGTACGCCGACTCGCTTTGTATAATACTCATCCATAACCAAACTTATATGGAATCACTCTGTATTTCTAAATAAACTTTTATTGAGGAAAAAATTTGGTATCCAACTTTAAGATAAGAATTTTTATTCGAAAAAAACATGTTAATAAAGAAAAAACGACTGCTACGTTTTATCATCTTGTGAATTTTCTATTCAGTAGTAAAATCACGCCTCTCCGGTAATTTTATTTCGGTCCAAAAACAAACAAAAAATGCCTTCTGTTGGACTAACACAGATGTGTAGAGGGGAAGATTCATTGCTCTCATTGAACATTGAATGCCCCAAAGAGATATGTAGCAGAATTAGTAAGCGTTACCCAGGGTGTATCGAAAACATATGCAAGGTACTTGGAACCAGGAACTATCAAGAACAAAGTCACAACTGAACAATAGGACCGCTTTGTGTGCCATATTGCTAGAAGGAATCCTAGTGTTTCTCATCCAGAGCTGCAAAGACTTCTAGAAGCTACAGGTGTGAACTTTTCAGTTGAAACCATAAGAAAAGGGTTGTATAGTAGGAGAGAGTTACGGGTACCACAATTATCTAGGCACAATAAAATTGACCGGCTAAATTGGTGCCTTCACCACCAAAACTGGACAATTAAGAATTGGCAAAATGTTCTTTTTTTCGAATGAGACCAGAATTGGCCTAAGATCGGCTGATCATCGAATTCGGATTTTCAGCGCTCCAGGAAGACGAGGGAGACTCCAGGCTGCCCGATCTGTCCCAAGATATCAATTAAGGACGAACTATAATGTTCTGGGGAGGTATGCTGGGAGCAAAAATGTCCACTGTCATCACTTCAACAAACTTTAACCGGTCAAAGGTATGTTGATTTAGTGCTAGAATCGTTCGTTAGGTTTTGGAGAGTTGCAATATTGGGGATAATTTTATCTTCATGCACGATAATGCACCTCCCACACCAGCAGAGTGGCTAGAGAATGTCTTGAAACGGAAGGTGTCACTGGCCTGCATGTTCACCAGACCTAAATCCTATCTAACACTTGTGGGACCAGCTCAAATAAAGAAGGGGTAGAGCTCGTTGAAACAATGCAGGAAATGTTGTACAGCTTATTGATGCCCCATTAGCAGAATGGGATAACATACTCCCCAAGACAATGTTGACAATTTAATAAGAAGCATGCCGAGATGAATAGAAGCTTGCTAGATGTAGCAACACGACTGATTAAAATTACCTATTTTGTTTTTGCTTTTTGTTCATTAAAAATTTAAATCTCATTTCATAAGCCAAAAAATACCGTTATTGTGGTTATTTTGTCAACTAATAATTTTTTTTATTGTTATGTGGGTTATTTTCCATTAAAGGTCTTTGGTATAAGGATTGAGTTTTATCCATAAACAAAAAGTGTTCATACATTACAAAACTTATGAAAAATAATAGATGATTCCGTAAATAAAGTTTGGTTGTGATACAAACTTCGGGTGGTCTTGCGCTTGACTGTAGATATCGATACACAATAGTGAACCTGCTAAGCCGGGCCGCTGCCCTTACATAATATAGCGTTATACTTTTTAAGTATCAGAATTAGTTCTATTATTAGTTTCTCTTTGCTAATTTAAAGATATTTAATAATATCCTTGTTTTAAATATGATTATATAAACATAAATAAATGTTATGTTTAATAATAAATAGATAAATGATCATATACCGAGGTATACTTGTTCCATTATTATGTGTATTTTTCTCTTTCTTTCTTTCTTTATGTATCTAATTTTTTATATTTTGCTTCCAAGCATGAAAAACGGGCTCTATCAAGCTAGCGGGCACTCTGTGGCGGCACCATACAAGATCTGGTGGGTTTTTTGTAGCTTTTTTGTAGCTTTTTTGTTACGCTATTTGCGAATTTGTAGCTTTGCCCAGGTCCGAAAAAACAGCGGATCCGCTAGCTTCAATTTCCATAAATTCCATAGTAGCGGCACAGATTCAGACCCAGCTGGTTTTTCGTAACTTTTTTGTAGCTTTTTTGTTACGCTAGTCTCCCTTTTGTAGCTTGTACTGAACCTGAGAAAAGCGCGGATCCGCTAGTTTAGCGGATATTTGTGGCGGCACCAGCTCGGACCAGGTTCATTTTTTGTAACTTTTTTGTAGCTTTTTTGTTACGCCTGTCTCCATTTCGTTGCGAGGCCTGAACGTGAGTAATAATCGTTTCTCCATGAGCGCGAGAGAAAAGTGCGTTAATTTAAAATCAAGTTTCGGCCTCTACAAATAATATGTGCAACTCGATAGTGTGACTATCTGTTGATAGATGGCACCAGTATTGCATTTCACGAATTATGGCCATCTTCCATTTAATATATTTTTGAGAAATTTAGATATAATCTCAAAATCGGACATTTGTTTTTAAATGTTTTTTAGTGTTGTTTATGTATTTATACTTTTGTTGAATCAAGAATATTCTTCCATCTTTTTTGAATGATTTCCTTAACCAATCGTTTTGCAGTATTTATGGACCAGTGTTTAATTCTGTCGGATCACAACTATACAGTGTGTTCCATCTCAGACGAGCCACCCCGTATATTTCTTATCCCATAGTAATTGGAAAAATTTCTCGAAACACGTCGGATGATTTTCTTTGGGGGACATCGATCTTTTGACGTATATTTAAGGCTTGAACCAGCAACCCAGACAACACACCAAATCCCAGAGATATCCACAGAATATCTTTTGTGGATATCCAATATATCCACAGGATATCAGAAATATTCCGTGGATCTAATATTGATATCCAAATATGTCCGTCTATATCCAGAATATAGAAGATATCATATGGATATCCAGCAAAATATCTAATGAGTATCTTTCAGACAATACAAAAAATCCCAAAAAATTAATTTTAAATATCTGAACGGTACTATTAGCCACAATGGCGTAATTTTTTTAATAATTTGCTATATAATTACTATTATTTATGGACATTTGCATGTCTATAAATTACAGCTCATGGATATAAAATAGATATCCACCATGGAACCCCTATGAGGGGGCGCTTCAACCCCTCAAAATGGAATGGGGAAGAAGGGTTGAGTGATACATCATTTGTAAGGTCTTGAAAGCCTCTTTACAACGGTGTATGAAAAAAATCACATTCTTAAAAAAAATTAATTGTTTTATCACGTGAAATGATCGAAGAAACGTGATAAACACCTTCTAAGAACAAAAAATGAAGGCAAGATAAGAAAATGTTTTGATTTTTTTTTTATTTATTAGTTCGAGAGAATTTATTATTGCATGGAAATCAATGGAACACAAATTGAACATTTCATTTAAAAACGCAGTTTTGATTTTTTTGATTGTAAGCATGATAAAACAATTGATTTTTTTAAGAATGTGATTTTTTTCATACACCGTTGTAAAGAGGCTTCCAGGACCTTATAAAAGTATCACCCAACCCCTCTTCCCTATTTAATTTTGAGGGGTTGAAGCGCCCCCTTATAGGGGGTTGCTCGTTCAAGAAAATCATCAGACGTGTTTCGGGAAATTTTTCCAATTACTACCCAGACAACACACCAAATCCCAGAGATATCCGCAGAATATCTTTTGTGGATATCCAATATATCCACAGGATATCAGAAATATTCGGTGGATCTAATATGGATATCCAAATGTCCGTTTATATCCAGGATATAGAAGATATCCTAATGGATATTCAGCAAAATATCTAATGGGTATCTTCCAGAAAATACAAGAAATCACAGAGATATCCACAGAACATATTTTGTGGATATTCAATATATCCAATATGGATATCCAACCAAATGTCCATCTATATCCCAGGATATAGAAGATATTCGGATATTCAGCAAAATATTTTATGGGTATCTTTAGTAGAGGTACATAAGTAACCAATGATTATTGAATAACGTCGAAAGAAAATAGCAGAGATAAAAAATATTTTCAACACTCAAAATATTTTCAACACTCTGCCTTTGATTTTGCCCACTAAGGAGAAAGTCATCCTTATTAGGACTCTTCAGCAATAAACGAAAATTCTCGACTCCAGTCTCTAATGGAGTCTGGAGGACAAAAATTTCGATCGAACTCAATTACGGCGGGTCGAGCATGAGTAGATGCGATAGTGGTATCGCCATCTATACTTAGTAAGCAGAATCAAATAACATCTAGTGGATATCCACGATGGTTTGCGTTCGCGCCTAGACTGATATATTTAGTGGATGTTCATGGGATATTGAATACACCTTAAAAAAATTAATTTTAAATATCTGAACGGTACTATTAGCCACAATGGCGAGCACAATGGCGTAATTTTTTAATAATTTGCTATATAATTACTATTATTTATGGACATTTGCATGTCTATAAATTACATTTCATGGATATAAAATAGATATCTACCATGGACTGGACATTCAGTGGATATTGGGATGTTCAGTAGATATCCAAAGGATTTGGTGTGCTGTCTGGGTATGGGATAAGAACTATACGAGGTGGCTCGTCTGAGATGGAACACCCTGTATATAGTGAGAATAGGTAATTGCTTGGTAGCTATTACCACCGGTGTGAAGTTAGCAGTAAGTTTTTAGCAGTAACAAGTATTAGAAATTAAAAATTTAAAAAAACAGACTTCAAAAACGTTCCAAATTTATATGGGACCACCCCGAGGTACCCCCTTACTAACAAAAAAAATCATATAAATCGGACAAGGTGGTAAAAGCATTATCGCTAAACATACATAAAAAATGAAGAGTTTGAGGATTTTCTCATGGACCCAATTATTAGATTTTGACCAAATATATATGGGACCACCCCTGAAGTACCCCCTTTCTAACAAAAAAATAATCATTGAAATCGGACACCGTGTTAAAGAATTATCGCTGAACATACATAAAAAAAATATCCCAACGAATTGAGAACCTCCTACTTTTTTGAAGTCGGTTAAAAATAACCGAAAACACCCAATCGGGAAAATAGTGGCGTCCGGCATGCAACTATTTTAATAATCTTGCCAATATGTATTTTACATTAATATCGGACAAATAATTAATATACATACCGTTGAAAATGTCCGATTTTAAGATTATATCTAAATTTCTCAAAAATATATTGGATGGAAGATGGCCATAATTCGTGAAATGCAATACTGGTGCCATCTATCAACACATAGTCACACTATCGAGTTGCACATATTACTTGTAGAGGCCGAAACTTGATTTTAAATTAACGCACTTTTCTCTCACCTCATGGAGAAACGATTATTACTCACGTTCAGGCCTCGCAACGAAATCGAGACAGGCGTAACAAAAAAGCTACAAAAAAGTTACAAAAAATGAGCCGGGTCCGGGCTGGTGCCGCTACAAATATCCGCTAAGCTAGCGGATCCGCGCTTTTCTCAGGTTCAGTACAAGCTACAAAAGGGAGACTAGCGTAACAAAAAAGCTACAAAAAAGTTACGAAAAACCAGCTGGGTCTGAATCTGTGCCGCTACTATGGAATTTATGGAAATTCAAGCTAGCGGATCCGCTGTTTTTTCGGACCTGGGCAAAGCTACAAATTTGCAAATAGCGTAACAAAAAAGCTACAAAAAAGCTACAAAAAACCCACCAGGTCTTGTATGGTGCCGCCACAGAGTGCCCGCTAGCTTGATATAGCTTGAAAAACGAGAACTTTGAATAATATTTATAATGTCCTTTTTTAAAATTAAAAGTCTATCTACATAAAAAAAATAAAAAATTTCATATTATAATTCGTTGGAGAGAAATAGTAGAGATTTTTGATTTCAGGAATTTTTTAAAATAGTATTATTTCAACAAAAGATTCAGATTTGTTCGAGAAAATATGGCAACGCTGCCTGTCACTTTTTACCACATGTGCTTGATAATTTGAGGTTAGATTAGCGTCAAAATAAGACGAACTGGAATGTTTATTTATTTTTTTCATATTCTAAACTTTTAAAATATGTCACGACCAGAATATTTAGCACCACCTGAAATAGTAAGTAATCACTTAATTATAAACTGTTGTACCTAATAAAAATTAATACTTTTATAGTTTTATAACGAAGATGAAGCGAGGAAGTATACGCAAAAGTAAGTAATTAGATACAACTCAATCGACTTTATACTTATTTAACTATACTTGCATACATTTTTAGCTCACGTATTATCGATATTCAAGTTCAAATGTGCGAGAGAGCGATAGAATTGTTAGTTCTTCCAGAAGATAGTCCGTGTTACCTTTTAGATATTGGCTGTGGGTCAGGCCTTAGTGGAAGTGTCTTGGAGGATCAGGGACACTATTGGGTAGGCCTAGATATAGCCACAGCTATGTTGGGTATGAATTTGAAAAATATTTTTCCTCAAATTTTAAGTAATATTTCAGAATATTAATATAAAAACGATGTATCCTGAACAAATTTAATTTACTCATTTTATTATGAATAAATGTTTGTCGACTGTAGCAAATATGATATTTCTTATACACATTTTGAGTTTTTCAGCTGATTTCAATATCTTAAAACCTACTTTTTATTTTATAAAATAGAAAGTACATAAAATCTTTTTGCAAATGGCCTAAGTCTGCAGAACGACCTAAGTCTAAATAAATTTCTATAGTAACTAAATACCTACCAAAATTACATTGTAATATCTTAATACTTTTTGACAGACTTAAAAAAATATTAGGTTCTAAATTCATCAGAATATTTTTTTTAATGTAATATTAGTGATAATTCTTTACCAGGTCCCATTTCTATTATTCTTTTTTGATAGAAAGGGCGTACCTCAGGGGTGTTCCTATATAAATTTGGTTAAGATCTGATAATGGGACCCATGAGAAAATAATCGGTTCTTTAAAATTACTTTAATAACTTTTTGATTTAAATAGGGTACTCTCTGGACTATAAATATATAACCTATTTTCTAAAATAAAAATTAGATTTACTGTTATTGCAATCAGTTTTAGCAACCTATTTTATTTGATCAAATAAGGTTGTAAGTTTTAATTTGAGCAAACATTTACATTCACTGCACATACAAATTTTTGTTTTAGTCATAGATGTAAATAAATTTGATGGTCACTTCTGCTATAAGTTGACAAAAAATTGGAGATCAAATAAAATATTTTGTAAACAGAAGCCTTATTTAACTAAAAATAAATTAATAACTTAATGAAAATTAATTGAACAGTTTTTGTTTTACATTTTATGACAGATATAGCAGGAGAAAGAGAAGTAGAAGGAGATTTAATGTTAGCTGATATGGGACAGGGATGTCCTTTTAGAGCAGGTGCGTTTTATTATTACATAACATATCTTTAGAAGTAATTTTCTAATAGATCCTAGAGAAATGGGTATTATATTTCCTTGCATTTTTATCACATAAAAACAATGTAAACATACTTGTTATTTTAATAGGTGCTTTTGATGGTGCAGTGAGTATATCTGCTCTTCAATGGTTGTGTAATGCAGACAAATCTTTTCACAAACCTGTACAAAGATTGTATAAATTTTTTAGTACACTGTATGCATGTCTGGTGAGTAAATTTTAAATAGCAAATTACGAAACGTCTTTAAGGATTTTTTCTTCATAATCTATCCAAATTAGACATAACAATTTTATAATTTATTAGAGTCGATCAGCAAGAGCAGTTTTCCAATTTTACCCTGAAAATAGTGAACAGATGGAGCTGGTAACCACGCAGGCCATGAAGGCAGGTTTTTATGGAGGTGTAGTAGTAGATTATCCAAATAGTACTAAAGCGAAAAAGTTCTTTTTGGTATTGATGACAGGAGGTAGCGTTCCCTTACCGAAAGGTCTCGGAACTGGAGAAGATTCACAAGGTAATTACTTTTTTAAAAAGAAATTCTTAGAAATTGCGACGGCCTTGTGCATGCAACCTTTTAACCATGTGAATCACACTTTATTGCTATTTAAATTAAAAAAGCTCTGCCTTTCTGACTTTGCTTGAAATGATGGCTATTTAAAAGATACAGTTCAAATCGTGAGAATAGCTGATAGTTTGTCCATTCAATATGGCGCACCCTCAGGGGTTCCACAAGTTTCTCATTTGGTGCCATTATTGTTCTTACTATATATCAATGATATTGAAGATATTTTCTACTTTTTGTTGATTACCTAAAATATATATATGCCCATTAATAATGTCAATGATTGTTATCTTTTACAAAGCGATATTAATGCACTGCATGATTGATCTGAGAAGAACTGTATGTCACTAAATATCTACAAATGTTACATAATTACTTTTGGTAGACGACATGACAAGATTGTATTTGATTACTCAGTGTTATATTGGATACTTAAATGTGTTAATGAGATAAAAAATTTAGTGCTGCTCTTCTTAAATCAACATCTATCATTTGTTCTTCAGACCACTCATGCAACAAATAAACTTTAGGAACTCGAACATCCTCTCATTGAATTCTATTAAAAGTTTATTCAGCTTATGTTATGTCAGTATCGGAATATGTTTTGCCAGTTTGATCTCCATTTTATTATGTACTTTAGGTCATTAGAATCTGTTCAACACAAACTGTGGATTCAGATTATATTTAGTATTTGGCAACTATGATTATAATATTTTATTAAACCTAATGGGTCTGTTAATGTTTAGAAATTCAAAGGGGCACACAATAGATTTATTATTTAAGGATCTATTCATTGTTCCGAACTTTTAGAATCAATTCAATTTAGAATACCTGTAAGGTAACAAGAAGAATAGGAAGAAGTGCAAATTCATTAAATTTGGTTATTCTGGGTACGTCTTTCAATAGCTTTAGAGAAGCTGCAAGAAATAGACTAACTTGATATTTTGAATATGTTCATTCATTCCTAATGATTTGTATTCATATTTGATATTTTATTATAATAAAAAAATTACTTAATACCTATCGTTTGTGTTTGTTTGTTTTTAAAATGAAATTTGCAAATGAATTATATCTTAAATTATTTTTGTATATTTTTTATTGTATGCTCCAGAGCTGGGTAATTATATGTACTTTAAAAATAATTGCAATTACAAAGTACTTTTTCAAAAAAGGAATTATTTACAAGTACAAGTTGTAAAAATAGGAATTATATTGATTTAATTACAATTACATGAAAAAAGGAATTAGCAATTACTTTTATAATTACTTTGCCGATAAAACCACAAATTATGATAGAATTGACGAACCATGAACCAACCAGACCGATACAAACAAAATTTTTAAATAGGTAATTCTAAGTATCAAACTAACAGCCGTTTGCAATGACTTTCTTAAGGATTCCTTAAAGTTAAATATATCTTAAGGGCGGGTTGTATAAATCTTACTTAAAGTTAAACTCTGTTTGAGGAGACACATGACAAATTTAGTATGGCATATAGTTACAGTCTAAACACTTTATAGCACTTAGGGCTTGTTTCCCCAAACATTAGACTGCACATATAGCATCGGAAATTGATATGTATCACCTAAAACTGAGCTTAATTTTAAGTAAGCTTTATATAACCAGCCCTAAGTGTATTGTTTTCTGTACCATTTAAGGTCTTCTTAACTTAAGGGAAAAGACAAAATCGATAAGTAGTATAAAAATGGAACAGGTAAGTAAATATTAAAATGTTAACTTTTGGAACAAAAATACAAAAGTTCGTGTACCTACGCGTAGGTACTTTTATAATTTACCTAATCATACCATAAAAATCGGGAATCATTAGTCTGGGGGCGTTTAATCAAAAGGATAAAATAGATAACACTAAACATTTTATTTACATTCAGTGGTAATCAACTCTCGTCAAAAATTATGTGATACCTTTTTATTTTTGTCGTTTAAGCTTGAGATACTTCATAAAAGTTTAAAACTAATTTTTCAAATATCATACCCTTGAAACATATTTTTTAACAACAGTAGACCACAGGATGTAAGAAAAATATTTGGTGTAAAATTATTAATATTTTTTTCTCTTCATCAAGCAGGCAAAAAGTAATGATGTCTAGTTTGCAAGATCTAGTTATAATTATTCACAAAATCTTTACATTGTTACTTTTCATAACAAGTTTTTGAACATTTCTGTCGAACAGCGCATGCCTTCTGGGAGCGTTGACAATTGTGGCAAAGGAGAATAATCTGTCAACGGGCTCAGAAAAAGGAGATGTATTATATTTTAAAAATACTTTTCTCATCAAGCATCGTAATATTTTTTCTTAACTCATCGAGACATTGTAAGGGAGCGTTCAAGTATTACGTAACGCAATTTTTGGATATTTTTAACCTCCCCTCCCCCCATGTAACGCGCCGTAACGTTTTTCTGTACCCCTCCCCCCCTGGTAAAACGTTACGTAACCACCAAGTGACTATTTTCACCTAAAAATCACAATTATGTCACTCCATTTGAAATTTTGAGAAAAAAAAAAAACGTTTTAAAAAATGCGCGAGAAAATCTCTCTACCCGACTTTCCTAAAGGGTTAAAAAATAATAATGTTACGTAACGTAGTTCAAACCCCCCTCCCGCCCCTGTAACGCATCGTAACGTTTTACAAAACCCCCCCTCCCACCAAATTCGTTACGTAATACTTGAATGCTCCCTAACACTTCATTGAAATCAAAAAAGTATTTTTTATAATATCTTTGGTTGTAGTACTTATAAAACTAGCTTTCAAATGAAGTGTCACACTTTACCATAGGAGATAATTTTTTATCCCGCTAGAGAGCGTTAAAATTAAAAGAAACGCAATGAACAGTCATATTGCTAAATTCCCCATAAAATTACCGTTCCGACGATGTGTCATACTTGGTACTTTCCCCATTTAAATTGTATTGGTTAGATTGACATAGGAAAGAGGAATGATATATGACAGTAAAGGATATTATAGAAAGGTGTCCTCCGTGAAATAAAAATCGACCTGTTTTTGCGTTTCTTTAAAAAAAAAATTACTTCAAGATATTCTGAGATACGGCCGGTCGCCACCCTTAATGAATCACTCTGTACATAATATTAAAATAATATTGAATAATCTAAAATGTATCGTTCTGAATCTCGTTCGTACAAACAAAAATGAGACACATTTTACTCAAATTTGGTTATAGATTCATATTATCAAATAATTTCTTATAACATAAAATATATTTATATTCCGTTACAAGTGCTATTAATTTAATTAAAATATTGCATTTGCTACGTTAAAGTCAAATACTTGTAACGCTAAAGTAACTTAGAATACGTTTATTAAAATAGTTAATCCATCATTTCAATGTAGAAAACTAAAAAATAACTAGAAATAAGTAGTTTTTAGTATTTACCGCATAAAAACTGCTATTTGCACCACTTCATACTATATTTACTTAGTTTATAATGCTTATGCAACAAATTATGTTTATAACAATATAAATACAAAATACGTCTTAAGAATAAGGATATCTGCATCTACTTTTACGCCTTACTGTTATAATTTTGGATTGAACAATTTCACTGCTTCACGGCACAACGCTTTCCTCAAATGCATTCAAACAAATGATATGGATGCAAGTCCGAGCTCTAGTGACCGGTTCGAATAGGTTATTTGTTTTTATATCACGTGCATCTCATAAACATGCATTTAAAAGTAATTGTAATTAAAACATGTAATTGCACTTATAAATGTAATTGTAATTGGAAAAGTAATTAATTGTACTTAGGACAAGTAATTATATTTAGACAATTTAAATAATATAAATTAATATAATTACAAAGTACAATTCCTCTACAGATTTTGCTGCAATTGCAAGTCCAAATTACTTTAAAAAAAGTACTTAAATACAATTACAAATTACATGAAAAAAAGTAATTGTAATTATTACTTTTTAACTATATAGGAATTACCCAGCTCTGGTATGTTCAATCAATAAACCATGTTATATACATAATTATGTAATAAAAAAACTTATTTCATGCAAAATTTAAACAAAATACAAGTTTTGACATCAAAGACGCTTGAAATAATACCTTTACATCCATTATAATTTTTTAGCATAAAAATTATTTATAATAATTCAGGTACCTATTTCTTAAATTATTAATAAAATATTGTTTTAACATACACTTTGTTATAATATCTTAAAATGATATTATTTTATACTTTGTCAAACATTTTTCAACTGAATTTTGAGTCGCACTGTATAAATAATATTTCTGCCACAATTTGTTTTTTTTTACAAAGACATCTATCTAGTTAGGCATTTTGAAGAATTATAGTTTGACCTTCTGTTTATAGAGGGCAGCAGTATAGTTTTCAATAATTTATATCATTTATGAATATTTCCGATATTAGAACTAAAAGCTTAACAAAACAGGAAATATTATTATTAATTTTTTTTATATATTGTTACTTGCAATATAATACTGAACGAATTTTTTATAATTGTGAAATAATGGGCAATAAATGGGTTTTTAGTACTGCATTTTGGAAAACTTTTGTATAAGTCAGGTTGGCCGAGCGGTCTAAGGCGCCAGATTTAAGCTCTGGTTCCCGAGAGGGAGCGTGGGTTCGAACCCCACACCTGACAGTAATTTTTTTTTATTTTTGAAAAACTTATTTATTTATATTTTGATTTTTAAAATTATTTAGTATGTTGTATTATTGAAATATAAAAGTTTCTTCAATATTTTAGGCGTTTCTTACACATCGAAAAGAGAAAGACTGAAGCAACAAAGGGGAAAACCTTTAAAAAGTAGCAAACGTTGGATTTTAGAGAAAAAAGAACGAAGGAAAAGACAAGGCAAAGATGTTCGGCCGAATTCTAAATATACAGGGAGGAAAAGAAGCGGCAAATTCTAATTTTCTAAATTTGTTTTTCATAAAAATTGTTTATTGGCTAAATAAAAAAAATATTAGACCTAAAAACAATGCAAAAGATATGTTCATTTTTGATTGTTTCTTTTTATAAGAGATTTTTTAAGAAAAGTTGGACAATAAAATAACCCTTTATGTGTTCCTAACTTTTTAATTCTTAGTTTTACTAAACATTTGTAGCATTTCAGCTAAAATATAACTCTGGTACATATGTTTATTTTGGACTGGAAAATATAGGATACCTACAAGAAGAAAGAAAATCAAATATAGAAATCTACAAATCTCATTTAATGGGCGGGGATTTCTCGAAAGAAAACCTATAATACTCTACAGGCTACTGTATGTGTATGAAGAGTATAATAATAAAAAAGTTTTCCACTTGTAGACAACTTTTTCGACATACTGTATATTATTATACTCTGTAGGGACACTGTATAACTGAAGAAATAAATAATTGCATATTGATATTCTACTTAAAAACTATTAATTTTCTTGATTAAAAGGTATTTTCAGTAGTAGAGTTGTACCTAGATATTTACAAAATAGAAATTTAAAAATGGCTATTAAAATTTGAAAAACGAAAGCATATTTTTAATATTCATATTATACAACTCATAAATACTACAGGTTTCAGCAAACGTTTCAAAATATTTAAAATGGATTTACTACTAAACTTATTTTTTAAATGAATTTGTAATATCTAGTAATCTCTGATCGGTTTGTAGTATTTATAAAAATACGTATGTCTTTTTTTAATGCGTATATTAAATAAAAAAAATGACAAATGGGCTTTAAAATTAGCTAAGTAAAATTTCAAAAAGCATATATATTAATATTACACAATCACAGGTTTAAAATGGATTTACTACTAAATTTATTTTTTAATTGAATTTTTATTCTCTCCGATCGGTTTATAGTATTTTTAAAAAATATGAATAGGTTGTTTTTTAAAATAGGTACATTAACTAAAAAATAATTTATGAAAAAAAAAAATGACAAAAATGGGCCTGTCCGGGATTTGAACCCGGGACCTCTCGCACCCGAAGCGAGAATCATACCCCTAGACCAACAGGCCGTCTATCTAAATTTTCAAATTAATGTTACAAATGATGAAGCATAAATTTCGCTCTGAAAAAAATTCTCAAAATCTATTTGAAACTCCAAATTCACATTTATAAATCTAAATCATTACAAACAAATTTATATTCTTAAACAAACACGTCGATGTCCTTGTACCGTAATTGAGGTTAGTTTTATGGCAAATCATTCTTCACATTTTCTCACTTTTGTAGTACAAAATGGATGTGGATATAGAACTAGAAAATGATATAGATTTGTACAGACAGACTCCTGTTAGATATTTAGGTAAACTCATTTTTTATTTCACTTAATTAAATTATTAATAAGATAAGCTTGTAGGTTACGCGAATGAAGTAGGTGAAGCTTTTAGATCAATAATTGGCAGGAAATGGGTAAATTTTACTTATGGTGTAGCCACGCTGTACGTTTTAACAGACACTAGCGATAAAAGCATTAAAACTTACAAGGTATGAAATAATTATACCAATAAACAGTTGTTATTCTTGTTTATTAATTTAAAAATAAATAACATAAATCATTGGAAATTATTATGCAACAATGGTTGCAGCTAATCGATAATCGGTTGTATATTTGGTTGCCTATATCACAGCAATTTTCTTTAATTTAATTTTTTTTTCAGACTAAACTGAATGAGGAAAATCATTTAAAAAAGGTGATTTACACGACTACTGATACTTTAATTTGGCAATTATTAGCCTCTGTAGCAATTCCTGGTTTTACAATAAATAGAGTTTGTGCACTTACCAATTACCTGCTCAAAAAAAGTGAAAAATTACCAACAAATAATAGAAAATGGATTGTTACGGGTATAGGATTGTTTACTATTCCATTTATTATAAAACCAATAGATAATTTTGTAGATTTAGCAATGGATGAAACTCTTAGGAAGTTTCAGCCATAGTAGTATATTTAGAACAATATTATGTAGGTACCTACTCACATGGTATCGAAAAATAGAAACTTCCTAGCAATAAATTTAGTACCAGTACCTACAGATATAGACATATTCAAAAGGGGACAAAAGCAATAGGTATAATATGTATATATTAACTTAAATTTTGAAGAAATTAAATTTAAAAAACAAATTTTAATTGTGCCTTTGTAACTTTCTCCAGAGCCTCCTATATCTGGTGGGTATTGAAAAAAAAGTATAGTGCCAAATTTGTTGATCTGCATTTATTAAAACACAATTTATTTTTATCTTGTTATCTACTTATACATATTTTTTTATATGCTAAAATAAACATTTCTTATTTTTGTTTTGGTTTTCTTCAATTCTTCATATATATATATATATACCTATAATAGTGTAGGTAATTATAGTTCATAGTTATTAGATATAAATACTTATTAGATCTAGCAATAAAGGTTTAATCTTAAAAATGTGTGGAAAATAAAAAAGATGAAAGCCACATTTTCAAAAGTGCAACATAACGTGCATTTTAATAATATACAGATGAGCTAATACATACAGATATTGTTCGGATTTTAAAATAAAATCTATAGAAAAATGCTAAGACATCGATTTATGATTCGATTTTTCTTCTTTTCTTTTGTCACCGCAGCTTCAACCTCTAACCCAGAGGTTTCCAAACTCTTTTGTTTCATAGACCACTTTCAAAATTTTGCTGGATCCGGTGGAGCTACATCACTACCAATTTCTAAATCTCAAAAAAAAAAGATTAGATCTATCTATGGAAACTTACGTTGTGGCTGAGTTTTAACGACGAATTAACAGTTTTCGAAAAAAAAAGGTTAGAATTGATTGCTTCATATGGTTAATTATTTGATAATAAAAGTCGACTAAACAAATTTTCACTAGTAATACCACTAGAGGTCAAATTATTTCCTGATATTAATTTGACCTCGCGTGGTATTCGGTAAGAAAATTCCACGCCGAATTATGGTTGAAAATTAAATATTTTTAAAATTTATTTTTCGTTTCTCAACAATGCAAATTATTTTCTCCAAGTCACCAGTGAAACATAAAAGGTGTTGTCGCCTTGATTGTTGAGTTGTCATGGTAACTAAGTGGGACCATAACCTCGAATATAATTTCAGTTTTGAAGTTGTCAAGCGGCCCGACGTAAAAAAATGTTTCGCTGCAATTATTTAGGCCTTCAAATTGCTTATTTCTACTCATTGTAGTTGCATGGGAATACCATTTGAAAATAGAAAATAGTATATTCTTTAATTTTACGTAAGTTTTGAATAACTACAAGTGGTAGAAAATTGTTTTTCTGCGTTTTTATTAACATGCGTTATGAGCGCTTTAAAATGGTATGAAATTCATAACCAGCGTCAGCAAGCATCAATCGTAGGAGGCTGTGATCATTGTATTTTGACAGTTCAAAACATTAAATAACTCGCGTTTTGTTGCGATAAAGAATATTGCACAGCAAGTAAAACCAACAAAATTACCTATTTGTTTAAAAATGAATCGATTTGAAAATCATACGCTATGCAAAATATGCGTGAAATTGTCTGATGTAATGATCAATCATTGCACCATGACTTACTCGGATTAATAGAGGATTGTGGCTCCAACTTGGAAAACGAAAATTTGTTCCGAATTGTCCACGAATATTTGCACCTAAACTACGCAAAATTCAAAGTGCTGAATGGGAAAAAGGTGAATAAATTAGTGTCTAAATATTATATATATTTTATTAGACATAGACACATAATTCAAAGCATCCAAAGTCCTGCATCCGAAGAATATAGAAAACACCTTAGCATTGTAACTAAAATGTATCAAAACTGAACCTATTATGTGAACAAATAAAAACCAGTCTGTCAAAAATGGTCTGTTATTGTAAAAGTCAAAAAATTTCCAGTATAATTCGCTGTTGGGTACCCCACGAGAAAAAAATTTCCACTAAAATACCTCCGTTGCCATGGTGATCTGTCAAAAACACGTATTTTGATTGGTTCAAAATTACAGGTGTGGAATTTTCAATAAAATTTTAATTGATTGTGCTGTGAGTGGATGTCAAAAAAGCAAAGTTGACCAAACGAAAAAGTGACTCCATCCAACTTTACTTTTTTGAAATCTACAGTGACTCACAGCACAAGAACCAATCAATTCTCACAAATTTTATTTAGAAAACGTCCCATTCGGAGTGGTAAAAAGAAATATAGTATATTTCCTTGTGTTGTAGGTATATTTATTTAAATTTAAATTATTACACTATTAATTATTGTTGTTATAACCGTCGTAATATAATTAAAATTAAACACTTATAACGTAATGTAATTTCTACAATGGTAATTACAAAAAAATATAATTTTAATGAGAGGGATGTACTTGATGGATTGACAGCAAATTGTCAATATTTGGCTAGAGTTTTGTAAGGAATAACCGTAAATCTCCCCTTTCTGTGACATTTAATCTGCTCCTTTTTTTTGTTAATAAGTTTGTAACGGCACTAAAACTTTTTTCGACGAGATATGACTAAAGTCTATTCAAATTGCATTTACGCCGCGTCAAAACAATCCCTTTCAACGGCAACCAGCTCACGTGAGATTTTCTTGCGCTCCTATTGGCTAATTGGTCGTTTTTAGACAACGCGCAAATATTTTTGTCAGAGTCGAATTCAGTTCAATTTGGTTTTCGTTGCGATTACACTGCTCTTGCGGATAATTAGAAACGACTTTTTGGTAGTATTTATGGTTGTGATTAGTTTGGACATTTCTTTACTTTATTTGACATTTGATTGACTATATTTTGTCAGTGCTGCGTGAATTTTACGAATTTAAAAACATTTTGTTAGTTTTTTAATTATTCGTCTACCGATACTATGTCCTCCACAGACACGGCGGGTGAAGTCCCGAAAAATGTTTTTAGTCCTCCTAAAAAGCGACCGAAAAAGGGACATTTGGACATGCGTACTAAAGAAATAGTTCCTAATGTTTATAAACATGAACTTTTAGAGAACCCTGATATGTTGGTACATGATATTGAAAGAAGAGTTGCTGATAAAACAGGGATGTGCGCTAAAACCGTTTTTAATGTTGTGAAGGAGTATAAGCGGAATCATACATTTTCTGAACCAAAAAGAAAGCTACGTTATAAACGAATTTGCGACTCTGGATGATTTTGATAAAAATGTAATAAGGCGCAAAGTACATCAATTCTTTTTTAGAAATGAACTTCCAACAATTGATAAGGTATTAAAAGAAGTCAACGGTGATCCAGATTTGCTTACTTTTAAGCGAACTACATTTTATAAGCTTTTAAAAACCCTTAATTTTAAATTTAAAACCCGAGGAAGAAACAGTTTGCTTTTAGACAAAGATGAAATTGTGTTGTGGCGTAGGGAATATTTGCAAAAAATAAAACGGTACAGAGAAGAAGGACGAAAAATATATTATCTTGATGAGACTTGGATTAATGCAGGCCACACCAAATCAAAAGTATGGGTCGATATGTCGGTTTCATCATCCAGACAAGCCTTTTTGGATGGACTTTCAACTGGTTTAAAAAACCCATCAGGTATGTGTGTATAATTATGTTAATAATTCCAAACAAATGAGCTATTGTTTTTTTAGGAAAGGGAAAAAGGCTCATTATATACCATATCGGAAGTGAAGAAGGCTTTGTCCCTGATGCACTTTGGGCATTTGAGTCAAAAAAATCCGGTGACTACCATGAAGAAATGTGTGGAGACCCTGTATGCATTGATTTTACACTTACTTTTAGTTTAAAAAATAAAAAATTAAAATTATCCTTTTATTTTACATTTTTGCAAGACGGAAAAGTAAAATACGGCTCTGCTCAATTTAAGCGTCCACCTGCTTATGTTTACAACAGGCGTAAATGCAATTTGAATAGACTTTAGGGAAATACTATCAGAAACTTTTGCACAATTCCTCACAGTCCAGGATATTTTTCGGGTATTTCTGCCTGCAGCCAAAATTTTTGATACCCTCTTTTTAAATGTCACTTTCAGCTCCTCATTAGTGCTAAGCTCGAGTAGCTCCTCTTGTAATATCACATTCTCCACTTCCGTTTCATCAAATCGATTTATGGTGGTATTTCCATCGACAGAATATCTTCAAATCTGAATTTAAAATCATCATGCAGGGCAATCAAATGTTGAACGTATGTCTGAATATCTTCATCAAGGCATTCTACCTGCGACAAGTTTGATAACTGTGAAAATTCGCGCCGACCAATATTTTCCTTCATATATTTCAATTTACCAAGAAAAGCTGAAATTACACTCTTTGTTTTTATTAAATTGAGGCTGTCCCCTTGTAATTGTAAGTTGTCATTAAATTTTTTGAACAAATCTGTCAAATACGCGATGTCTGCTTTAAAATTGATCAAGTTTTTTTTTTAAATCAGGATCTTTACTTTCTAAAAATTCTAAAAGTAAATAAAATAAAATCGTTGGAAGTCTTCATCATTTTCATAGCAAATAAATGCGTATTCAATGCATTGCTTCTTATTTTGTTAACTGCATTAATGACAAATTGAAGCGATTGGTGCAATCTATCACTCAAATTTTTTGCTACTAGATGTTGTCGGTGGATAACACAGTGAATCTCAATTACCTCTCACAGAAAAAAAGGTGTACTATATTCAAGATAAATGGTCTTATTTCAATGCTTTGTTGTGTTTATATATCCGCAAGTAAAACTCGTCTCGATTTGAAATTCTAGTAATACTTGTTCAACAATAGCTAATAAGCTTAGATAAAAGAAACAACTAATAAGCCTTGCTTCAAGGTTAGAATCAACGTGCCCTAACCAAAATACCTCTAATTAAATGAATAGTATCTATTGCTCAATTGCAGTATTATGTGTACATCTTAAATGAAATAGTCTTACACTTGTTTTAAATATACTTTATTTATATTCAATATTACCTTGTTCTTAAATCCAATACAACTAAATTTGTTACAATAATAATATGATCTTTGACATAAATATATTGGTTTTCGTTGAATTATAGGATAGTTTCATTGAAGAAATTAATAATCTTGAAATAAGATCAGGCTGTTCTTGCTTTTTAATAGGGTTCTCCACCGAAAAACATTTTTCAAAATTGTTTTTAGTTAATATACCAAATTCCTCTGTCCTCTGAGGTGTCCCACCTATAATTAACAAAAAAAAAATAATTTTATAACTTTAAAACCTAATAAAAGTATGTCCTACTAAGATAAGAGGTCGTATCTACAAAATGAATATTTTTAGTAAATGTGGGTAGGTAGATAAGTAGTCTTCTAGACTTCTCAAATAAGTTTTGCATATTTTACTAACCTTTTCTTATAATTATAGTAAATATTTTCTAATGCAAATAGCAAATAGGCATTTATTATTTTGTGTTATAATAAAATAAAATAAAATGTAAGCTTATTAAATTTGTAAGAATCTTGAAATCAGAATTTTCGTAGATTAGACCTCTTGTTTTAGCAAGGCGGAAGTCGTCTTTCCAAAAGGTCGTCAACCGGCATCATACATTTTTTTTACTTCTATCCAGTTTGTTTCGTTCATAATTATAAATTTACTTATATATAATAATACCTAACAAGAAGTGAACTAAATATACTTACATTTAAATATTGGTATCAGGTCGCTGAGGCCCCATTCATTTAACAAATGTTCCATTTCAATTTAATTTATTCATACACTTATTTATTGAATCACAAAGAATTTCTAACAAAAAGTAAAACGCAACCCTAACGATAGGATGCAAACATGTTAGAAAATGAAAATGGACAATAGGATGAAAACATGTTAATGCCAATTTGCCAGATTCTCTATAAATGCGTTGTGTCTCTGACTTCCGAATAATAAGTATCACATCTCAACATGTGCTAGTCATATATCTACCGTATCAGTGCAGTGGTTGAATTTTAAAATAAGTTTCAGCTGGCAATACCGTGTAGTAAATTTGTACTAGCTAATCTTTTGTGAAGTACATAGGTTTTTGAATCGAATTGTTTAATTCTTGTTCTGAAATTTAAATGCTTTGAATCGAATCCTTTTATAACATTGAATCAAGTACGTCATAGTCGGTTTTAAGAGCATATCATACTTATAATAAACGTAAGAGCTTTCTTGGATTAATTCACAATTCTATACTCGAATGAAATAATTTATTCTCAGATTAATTATTATAACTCTTAAAATACAAGATTATGCCTATACTTCACTCAACATTTATTTTCTTATTGTATCGATAAATATTATTTGAAGCAAACTCTGTTTTATTTCAAACAAATGTAATTTTCCAAGTGTAAAGCTTTTCTTGAATGTAGATAATAATTTTTTTCTGTGATGGTATAATTCTTTTAAGATGGCTTATAAACCCACGATATCGCCCGACCATGGCAGGAGCTCCATCTGTTGCCACCGAAATAACGTTTGTGAATGGAATCGATTTTTCTTTAAAAAAATCACTCAAAACATTAAATATTGATTCACCTTTAGTGTTCGTCTTCAAAGTTTTCGCGAATAGTAGCTCTTTATGAATTCCTTCGCCCATAACAAATCGAACATAAGCCAATAATAATGCTTCATTGCCAGGTAAAGTTGACTCGTCCAGTTGAATAGAAAAATGAGTTGTTCGTAGATAATCACACAAGAAACTTTCAACATCAGAGCTTATTTCATCAATACGTCTTTGTACAGTGTTGTTACTCAAAGGAATTCTTTTGAGTATGTCAAATGAAGATTTGTGCAGAACAGTTTTTAAAACCTCTTCAACAGCATGTCAAATTAATTGCTCTCCAATGGTGTGGGGTTTTCCAGATTTTGCGATAAGTAATGAGATATTTTAAGATGCCCACAAGCCATCATCGTTGCTTTCAAACGTTGAAGAGAACATACTGTGCGCGGTGGGTCTCTTTTCATATTTTTCCTTTAATGTTTGGAAATATTTCAAATCCTTACCTATTTTATTAGGATGAGACCATTGAGACCTTCTTAGATGATCTTCCAGCTTTGATAGAGTCATTGCTCAAAACTTTGTTGCATAAAAGGCATGTGGGCAATCGTTTGTCTGCCTTTGATGGAAGAAAACCAAATTTTAAATATTCAACACTGTACTGACGGCACTTCTTCTTAGATTCGGCCATGTTTTGTATCAATTACCTACCTGTAAATGTGTAAGTAAATCAATAAAAAAAAACTTTGTTTTCGTAATCTTAAGGCGATTTGAACAAATGTTATGAAATAAACAAAGTTCCGGCTGCAAACTGTTTCTAATTATTAAAAGCAATAAATCGCTAAGATCCATAATAGAGTTTTATGAAAACGGCTGAACTTATTTTAATGTGATATAAAATTATTATTTCATTTATTATATTTTAATATATTTCTGTAAATTCTATAGAAATTTTTAAACAATATTTTGATATCAAAACAATAATTAAATGAATTAGATATATAATAAAAATAAAGTAGGGACGACAAGTTCAATCTTTCTCGGCTTAAAACTATATGCATATAACAAATAGGCAGGTAGGTACTTACTTTTCCGACTAATCACTAATATCGATTCACTTTACTTTTCTTTTCGAAAGTCTGGAAACAAATTCAGTCACTGGTCAACACTAATCGATTCACTTTTCTTTATGAAATTCCAGAAACAAATGAGTAACGATTGTCCTTGACATTCGTATTTATATTGGTGAAGAATCAAACACGTTGATACAAGATTGCAAGCACATACACCACAAGTCGTATTAATTTGCACGTCTGAACAAGCGTTGCGGACGGGACGGCGGCCGGCGCGGCAACGACAAGTCTCGACGCGTTATACTGAATATGGAATATGCAAGTTTTTACAAGTAACAGTCGCTGAGCTTCTTAAAATATTATCTGCCTATATAGATAACATTTTAGTAACTAAAATGTTGACTGTTTATATTATAAACAGTTGAAGTTTTTTACAAGAATTTCTTCACCACATGGAAAAATGAGTAATCAATTGTTTGATAGTATATTGCTTCACTATCGAAATCAAATTAATTTTCATGCACCCCCGCTTACCATTGTGGACCCCCATTATTTTATTACTCCCAACGTAGACCCCCGTCGAGTCTCCCGTAGACCCCTGTGGGTCCACCTGGACCACTTTGGGAAACACTGCTAACCGCGGTCAGCAGGACAACTACAAAATTTGCATAGAAAAAAGGAGTCGTGTGTGATACTCCTTTTAGAAGATCTCATCGAGTAGGTACACTATATCCCATACAGCACAAAAACATTTAGGAAATATTTCAAAAATATTACATTGAAATATTTGTATTATATAAATATTACGAAACGTCTCGGATACATTTCTGAAATGCATGAAATGTAAAAATGTTCACTAAATATAATATTTTACAGTAATATTTCTGAAATAAAAATTTGAAATTTTCCTACAATGGTCCGTATTTGCGAAATTTAACAAAATGTAAAAATATTAAATTTAAAAAAAAATTGTTCAAATAAAAGCTGTTTGTAATACCATTCTATATAATTATGGTCCTATACATAATTTCTCTAAAATTGACCGTATTCGAGATATTTGAGAAAATTTATGAATTTTGAACTCAAAAATGGATAAAGAGAAAATCGTCAAATTTTAAATTTAGACTTTAATTCATCCTGCAGTGAACTGATTGAATTTTGAGCATGGTTGTAAATTTGGGGTACTTTATGGGTGGTCGTTTTTCTACTTTATGGAATATATCTGTTATTTACGCTTGGAGAAGTACATTCTGAAAATAAAAGTTGCTTGTTATGTTATTTTCTATAATTTTTGTTTTAAACATAATTTTCCTAAAATGGTCCGTATTCCAGAAATTTGACAAAAAGTAAAAAATTCAAATTTTTAAAAAAAATGTTCAAATAAAAGTTTTTTGTGATCTCATTCTCTATAATTGTTGTTCTATACATAAATTCTCTAAAATGGACCGTATTCGATATATTTGAGAAAAAGTGTAAATTTTGAAGACAACACCAAATTATCCTCCGGCCAACGAATTAAATTTTGAGCATAGTCGAAATATTTGGATTGCCCAAGGCGGGTAACATTGCCATATTAATTCGAATCAAAAATGTGTTTTCAAACCAATTTAATGCCTTTGAATAGAGTCAAAAAATTATTACCTACATTTTTACTTCAAGACATGAGCTTATGGTTATTTTGAAAGATGAATGATGAATCTATATAAATATATCTCTATCATTGTCCCTGTCCTGTCAAATCGAGCAGGCTCACAGGGTTTCCATATCAATGTCCAGAGGTAACCGTTTTATTTGGAATGTCTAATACCGATGTAAAAATAATAATAAACAGCTTTTTTATTTGGTCTTCATGTATATTTTAACAATGATACTAGATTAGCAAACCCCAATTTAGTACTTTCAAATACTGACAAAACTGTTTCTCCGATTTGAGCTGCTATTTTAATCTATAAGAAAATATATAGAACGGCTTTTTGAATACCCTGTATCAAGCGAGTAGCTAGGTTGTTTTCTTGGGTGGGGGGGTAACACTTTTCACATTATTTGTGAATGCTCAGCGTGTTATCTTAGAATATGGTACCAATGTAACGTCTAGAGTTCATATGTGTATTTTTAGAAAAAAGTGAGTTTTTTAATGAAGTTTTTAATTTTTTATATATTTATACAGGGTGTTTCAGAATAAAGTACCGTAATTTTGGGGATTTGTAGATCTTATATAATTATAAAGAACAGCTAAATATAATTTTCCTATAAACGTCCCAGTTTTCATTCTACAGGGTGATAAAGAAAATTTCATAAATATATATTTTCTAAATATCTTCCCTTACAGTAAAGACTTTAATTTAAAAATATGTATATGATAGGTAATCGTTATTATTAGTTAACACACTATTTCGATAAATTACCATAACCCATTGACGTAGAATGAATGGCTAATTTTATTCAAAACTTTTTGAACATCCTACATTTCATAAAACATATTTCTCACGCCATTTGTCACAAAAAAGGAACTCTGGTGTATTTTTGTAGACTATTCTATTTCCGAGGTGATAGAACTGATTTATTTTATACAGAGTGTTTTGAAACATGTCTTAAATATGGCTAATTTTAAGTTCAATTTACTCAATTTTGTCAAATGCAACACACTGTATATTATTTTCGCATAAAATTCCTTATAAATTTATCTATCCAACGATACCAACATGTCCCAATAGTGCGTAATTGATCGATAGCTGTTTTATGATTGGAAATAGAAAAAAAAATTAATATAAAAGTTGTATGACCATGTTTAATAAATATTCTTAAATATATAGGGTGGTCCATAAACGAGGGGCTGACCAAACTTATACATTTTTGTATTTGTTTTCACATCGTCAAATAACTTTAATAGACTTCATTTACTTGCTATGTTGTATATAGGGTGTTTCAAAATGAGGGGTAACTATTTTCTCATTTTTTTTAAATAAAATACCCTATATGTCATACCACCAATTAATTAATACAGGGTATTCCATTTAAAAATTGAGAAAATCGTAACCTCACGTTTTGACACACCCTATATACAACATAGCAAATGAATGAAGTCATTTAAAATTGTTTGACGATGTAAAAACAATCAAATATGTATTACTACCTGCAGGGTGTTTTGCTTTAAATAATATAGATTTGGTCAGCCCCTCGTTTATGGACCACCTTGTATATTTAAGAATATTTGTTAAATATGGTCATACAACTTTTATATTAAACATTTATTCTTATTTCTAATAATAAAACAGCTATCGATCAATTCTGCACTGATGGGACACCATGTATATGTGTTATTGACTAACACACTGGTATTGTTACATGGGCAAATTTATAGAGAATGTTATGACAAGATAATATACAATATGTTGCGTTTGAAAAAATTGAGTAAATTGAACTTAAAATTAGCCATATTTTAGACATGTTTCAAAACACTCTGTATAGAATAAACCAGTTGTATTACTTCTATTCGTTAGCTTAGTAGGTATTTTATAAGTCTGTATATTAAACAATTTTGAAATTAATGTAAACCTACCTAAATTATGATAATTTAATTTGGGGTCTGCAACATTCTCTAATTTAAAAAAAAATAAATTGTTTGGTAACACTGTAATATTTTTTAAAAACATTCTAGGGTTAAATACAGTATTCCCAAGCTATTCTAAAAATAAAATATAGGGTGTTCTATTTAAAAAACATACATTTTTATTTGAAAGGAAAAAATGCAACACCCTATATATCCAAAAATATTTTTAAAATATGTATTTTTCAAATCCGTATAACTTTTATTAAAACTTGTTTGCCTATCAATAACACAAATTGAAATATTGAACAATTACGAACTAATGGGACCCTGTATATAAATTTTAATTTTCAATTTGCAATTATTATTTTAGATGACTTTGTTTAAGAACTCTTTGTTTTATTGTATTTATTTTATCTCTCTATTTTGGTTTAATATAACGTTTAAAAAATATTGTATTGATGTTGACTATGGCTTGGGGAGGTAATTACCCCAATTACTCCCCCTTATCTACGCCCTTGCCATGTATACATTGAAATTTGTTTCTTTGAATTTACCTTTGATTTATATGAAGACCTATTGAACGTGAACAGATTATTAAGATTTGATAATTAAATAATTTTTATAAAATCTAAATAAATTCGTATTTTTACAATCAAAACTTAGATTTTTCCTTCCAAAAAGTATTTTTTGCCAAAGTTTGTAATTTTGATATATTTAAAATATTGTCACAGTTTTTCTCAAACTGTAAGTAACAAAAATTTTTCAGTGTAGGTTAAGGTAATCAACCCTTAATCCAAAAAAAGTATTCCAGCGAGTTAATTTTTCAACGTTAATTCCATTTCCTCTTAACATATTTAACTAGCCGGAAATGTAAAAAAACCGATGGGAAACGTATTTAAATATTTTTAAATTCGCTCGTATTCGTCCCAAATTCCTAAAGTCTCCTATCTCGGGAAAATAAATGTCACACAGGAAGACTGTAAAAATATTTGTACATGTCTGAGTCCAAAAATAGCGCCTGTCGCGTGCTATACACGTACCCCCCATTAGATGAACACAAAACGGAGCATCGCCCCCGCCAAGCATACACACTTCTATGTTCTGCGTGTTTATAGTCAAAACTAAGTCAAAAATTAAAAAAAAACTAGTTTTTAATTTATTATTAAAGTGGTACCTGCTTACTTATTTTCCTACATATTGTTATTGATTTAATTTTTTATTCGAAATATGAAAAGGGGGCCAACGATAGTTACCGTGCACAGTAGTGGACAAGGTGGTGTAAATTGTTGTTTTTGTAGATGCTGCACTTGTTTACAATTGCAAGTGTTAAAAACGCAGGATGGAGTCATAAAATTGGCTGAAATTGTAAGTACTTACACTTATTATTTAACTAAAATTTAACGACCAATAATAATCGAACAAAAAGAGAAACCATTTGCTATGTTGTAAATAAATGCCTTGATGTATTAAAATATATATTAAAAATATAATTACTATTTTAAAAACTAGATGTCCCATTAATTTTTCCAGTATTTTAACAGCCTATAAAAAAGTATAAAGAAATGTTACAAATACAGTTTTATATTTGACGAATCAGTTCAAACACATTCATTTTGACATTATAATTAAGAAACATTCCAAAATTTACTTGAAAATTCTGATAATCATTGATATATTATTGATTAATAATTTTTCAGGCTTAAATATGAATTATTCAGTCATTTACGCATTGATTATAAAAAATATGGTGTATAGCAGAAAGAAGTGGCTTTCGAAGTAAAAAAAAATAAATATGCAATTTATGTTTCAAATAAGCCACCATTTTGTGTTATTTCTAGTTTTAGTTATCCGGAAATTCTGAAAAGTTTGAAAAAGAGATCCAAAATCAGATGAGATCTAAATAAAACTTGTAATTTGATACATTTTATCAGCAATTTTTTTTAATAATTAATCGAAGTAAACAGTAAAAAATAAATATAGTTTAAAAAAACTAAAAAAACACGCTTTTAGAGCGTATCAAACTAAAAAGTTAAAAATAATTTTTCAAATAAGCTTAAAACAATAATAAATGGGAAATACTAGTATTATTGTGAAAAAAGCGTGGGGCGTTTTGTCCATATTTCTCGTACATTGAGCGCTTTTCACAATATTACTAGTATTTTCCATTTATTGTATAAATAGCATGTTTTCATAGCACCTAATAGTAGAGAATCTCAATATAATCTAAAATACACGTTTTCATTTTATTAATTAATTCAATTTAAGAATTAATTTGAAGAGTAAAACATAACAAATAAATTCAAAACAAGTAGCGAATGTGATTATTACTGATTATCCAAAAAAAATATTTCATGTAAAGTTTTCAAACGAATTAAATTCAAATCTAAGATATACAGTATGTTGAAGTTATCGATTTTTAATCAATGTGTCTATTACCGTTGGCTGAAAAATAATAACGCCTTGTAGATTTTTAATTTTTTTATTTTTTTGATGAGGCAACTTAAAATACAATTTTTTTATATTTACTTTTTGTATCTCGCTTTCTTTTCGTTTCGAGCATTTTTAGTTACTTCTGAGACTTGTAAAAGTTTGTATTTCAAAAGAAATATACAGAGAAACAAGAGTGAATATGATGGTCATATGTGGACAATCCACTCGAGTTGTATAGAATATTTTTTCTACAACCCACAAACGAAAATTTCCAAAAAAAAATAATTTTAGATTACTAAAACAAAATAACTAATTTTAAAATTATTTATGACTTTTCATAATTTTTAAAATAAAATAAACGAAAAAAAAAAAATTCATTTAATTTTTTCCCCATCCGAGAATCAAACGAGTCTTCAGTGTGGAAGGCAAGAACGCTAACTACAGGACCACCTATACTTTTATTTTTGTTGCTTTAAAACTCGTAATTAAATTGACTTCATATAGTTTTATTTAAATTAACAAATTATTTATAATTATAGACGAAATAAAAACAGAAAATCAATTATTTATCGATTCTACATAAGAATAACCCATTTTAATGTATTTTTAATCTCAATAACTAAAAAATCTGATGTGTTCAACACATGAGTTTCCTATCTAGTAATTATAGGCTTTTTTCGGTTATTTTGTACAACCTATTGCAGCACCTCTATAAATGTTTAGAGGATAAACTAAATATATACATTTTCCACATACATCTACCTCGAAACATTTTTCTATAGATATTCATTGAAAACGAAAATACTGAAAAATTTAAATTTAGTACTTTTCCTACAATTTTTCCATTATGGTCCATTTTAGAAAAATCATGTATAAACAAAAAATATAGAGATCGATATCGCAAACAACTTTTAGTTCAACAATTTTCATAAAAATCAGAATTTTGCACATTTTGTCAAATTTCTCGAATACGGACCATTTCAGGAAATTTTGACATAAGGCAAAAATTATAGATAATAATATTAGAAGTAACTTTTATTTGAACAATTTTTTTTCTCCAAACATAAATAAGAGATATATTCCATAAAATATAAAAACGGCCTCCCATAAAGTACCTCCCAGATGTTCCGACTTTGTCCGAAATTTATTTAATTTTTTATAAAGTCATCTGCCTGGTTTGTTAGAAAACGTACCATTTAATATCAGGCAAGATATATGGCTTCTGCAGGATGGGACACCTGCCCATTTTATACGAGAACTACGGGAGCTTTTAGAACTTTTCCGAATAGGTGGATTGGTCGAAATAGATAACATAATAAAAACAAAACAAATCAGTTACAGACTATTTCTTTCAGACGGCCATGGCTATGATAATAAATATTAGCGGCAGATAAACTATTTGATTTTTACAATGAGATAAAGTGTTTGTTTACCTCCGCAAATCACTATGGTAATGCATAAATTTATTGACGGTTGGCGATAAAAATAATTATACATTTTTCTTATCATTTCTTTAATAGGTTTACATTAGCTAAAATGTTTTCAATAACAACCATTAAAAACAGTATTGTTCTATATCTGGTACGGTACGGATCGTTTTTGCGGGTATAGTGCGATAAATAAAAGTGCGCACTTTTTGTTTCTCTTGATAATTGATAAGTGATAGGTATAAGTATTAAATTAAATTTTATTCCGAACAGAACAACATTTCGGTAAGTTTATTCTGTTATTATGATTAGTGAAGAGGGCGACCCTTCGGGGCCGCCCACAAGTACTACTACCACTCTCGTAGAAGAAGAAAAAATATCACAAACGCAAAATATTTATGATTTAACCAATAGATACAGATCTACGGATTCAGGCCCTTATTTGGTTTATATGGAACACATTGATAAGAATTTGGGAAGACTTTTTCCTATGAAAGTGGGGTATTTTTTGCAAGAATGTCCCTCTTTTAAAAATGATATATTAAATATTAAATCTATAGGCTTAAAACGCGTAAAGGTGGAATTTAAATCATTTGATATTGCTAACTCATTAGTTGACCATGAGATTATGAAAAAAAACAATTTAGTTGCCTTTATTCCAAAGTTTTACACACAGAAAAAGGGTATCATCCGGATGGTTGATACCTTTTTCAGTGAAGAGTTTTTGAAAAAAGAAATTATTTCTGAAATACCGATAGTTGAAGTCAAACGTATGAAAAGAAGAGCTACGGATCCCGAAACTAAGCAAGTATCCTTTGTCGATAGACAAATGGTAATTGTCACATTTCTGGGCAATAAAATTCCGGATACACTTAAAATTAATTTAGTTAGATTTACGGTTGACCCTTATGTTCATCCAGTAATACAATGCTTCAAGTGTTTGCGCTATGGCCACACCTCTGTTCAATGCAGAGGAAAACCGCGATGTAAAACGTGTGGAAACGAACATAATAATGATGAAGAATGCGAAAAATTTTGTATTCACTGTAATAGTAATGAACATACGTCAGTATCTAAAGAATGTTCCATCTATATTAAACAACAAAATATTAAAAAAACTATGGCCTTTGAAAATATTTCCTTTAAAGAAGCAGAATTTGTTGTAGAAAATCCATCATACGCAAAAATTTCTACTAATAATAGGTTCGATGTACTAAAAAATTTAGAAAATTTTCCTGAACTTGCTCCACCCTCTCAAAGTAATTCTCAAAGCTCATTTTTACTTAAAAAACCCAAAGCTAGTCCTATTTATCAAAAAAATGAGTCACAAATTAGGAAAAGAAAACATATTACTCCACCTACTTCCCCGTCAACGTCTAGCAGGCCTTCAGTACTGCCTCCGGCGTCTCAAACCCCAAAACGTCGCCCACCCCTCTCATATTCCCCTTGTGTTAAGGATATTATAGTACATCAAAATCAAATAATCTCTCAAATTTCTTCATTTATTTTTAAAATTTTAAAAGAACCAAATACAATTGATGAAAATAAAATCAAAGAACAACTTGTTACAATTTTAACTTCTAAAGAAGATGTAGGTATGGAATGTATATCAATCAGTGATGAAGAATATTATTAAAATTATTCAATGGAATGTGCGATCCCTTTCAGCTAGGAAAGGAAACTTACAAAATTATTTAAGTAACAATAAAATAGATATACTTATTTTATCCGAAATATGGTTAACACCACAAAGTAATTTTTCTTTAAAAGGTTTTAATTTTGTAAAAAAACTAAGAGATGATGGATATGGCGGAGTAGGAATTTTTATAGCCACAGGCTTAAATTATAAAATAATAAGTATTAATAATACACTACTAAATTCAGATATCGAAACATGTGCCATAGAATTAGATGATGCAGGTATTACCCTTGTATCGATATATAAATCACCTGACACTAATGCTTCTAGCGAAGACTGGAAGAATCTTTTTAACCAATTTACCCAGTCTAGTATTTTTTGCGGCGATTTCAATGCTCATTTTAGTCTGTGGAGCCCGCACCCTGACACTCAACAGGGTAAAATTTTGGCTGATGTTATAGATGATCTTGACATGGTAGTATTAAATGATGGAAATCCCACAAGAATAACACCCCCAAACCAATTCAAATCTGCAGTTGATATATCTATCACATCACCTTTTATCGCTAATAAAGTTACATGGGAAGTTTTGAAAGACACAATGGGTTCCGACCACTTTCCTATTTTAATAGAATTACAAACAAACTTAGCACCTAATCGATTTATTAACCCCTCATCCAAATGGAATGATACAAAGGCCGACTGGAAAATATATCAGTCACAAATTGAAACTCGATTTCATTTATTAAATACAAGTACTGTATCCAACAATGATAAAATATCTCTTTTCTTTGATATTATTTCGGAATCAGCGAATAACTCAATGCCCATTAAAAAACCATTTCAACCGAAAAACGTTAACCCTTATTGGTGGGATGACGATTGTAATATTTTAGTAGCTAAACGTAAAGACGCTTTAAAAAACTATAAATCTCAAGCAAATTTAGAAAATTACTTAGCATATAAAAATATAGCAGCTCACACGACAAGAACTTTTAAACAAAAACAAAAAAGTAGTTGGATACAATATTTGGCAAAATTAAACAAAAGCACCCCTCTTACTGAAATTTGGAGTAAAGTTAAATGTATAAATAATAAACATTTTCATCCCAAAAAAACAAACATTCCTAAAAACATTATCAATGAAATGTTAAATAAAATTGCACCTCCCTTTGTACCTACCCCACCTTTTCCATGCTCTACCAGCCCAAAAATTAATTTCCATTCAAAATCTAATTATTTGGCTAATCCGTTTTCTATTAATGAATTAGAATTAGCTCTTAAAAACTCTAGAAGTACAGCACCAGGCATTGACAGCCTTACGTACAAAATGTTATATAATATGCCACTTACGGGTAAATTATTCTTATTAGATATTTATAATAACTGGTGGATAAATCAAGACTATTCAGATAAAATAAAGGAAAGCATAATTTGTCTAATATTGAAACCTGGTAAAAAACCTGATTCATGCTCTTCTTTTAGGCCAATATCACTCATGTCCTGTTTGACTAAGACCTTTGAAAGGATGATAAAATTTAGATTGGAACATTTTGTAGAAAGTAATTCATTGGTACCTAGTTCTCAATTTGGTTTTCGCCGAGGCCAAGGCACAATCGACGCAGTCACACAACTAATATCTGATATTCAATTAAGTTTTACAAAAAATGAATACTTACTTAGTTTATTTATTGACCTTAAGGGGGCCTATGACGTGGTGGATATTGATATTTTATTTTCAAAAATAAACAAAATGGGAATAAATCCAAAAGTATGTGCTAATATTTTAGAACTTTTTAAAAATAGAACAATTTATATCCGCGATCACAATAATGTATTACATGGTCCTAGAACTGTAAACAATGGCCTGCCTCAGGGGTCAATACTCAGTCCATTACTTTTTAACTTATATACTGCAGACTTGCATGGCTTTCTGGATAAAAATATTAAAATCATTCAATACGCTGATGACATTTGCTTTTATGTCTCCCATAGTTCTTACGAGCGTTGTGTAATTGATCTGAAGTATGTGGTATATTGCATTAAAAGTTGGTTAAGTGATTTGGGTTTCAGTCTTGCATCTGAGAAATCGGCGGTTTTGTGCTTTACAAGACACCGGCTTCATCTGGCGGACACAATTAAGTTAAGTCACTTGACATTTCCAATTGTGGAACAGTTCAGATACCTTGGAATAGTTTTAGATAAAAAGTTACTCTGGTCAGAGTACATAAAATATATAAAAGAGAGGTGCGAAAAAGGTATGAACTTACTTCGAACAGTTACCTGTTCTAAATGGGGTGCAGACCCAAATTTATCACTCACTTTTTACAGATCTTATATACGCTCGCTCTTAGACTATGGGTGTACTCTATACGGAACTGCTTCAAATACTAATCTGTTGATACTGGACAGAGTCCAGTATAAAGCGATTAGAATTTGCTTAGGTTTAATGAAATCGTCACCATGCCATGCAATTCTAGCAGAAGCACAAGAACCACCCCTAAAACTAAGAAGAAATTATCTAGCTAACAAACAAATCATCAAATATAGATCATATAATACATTACTATCTAACAAAATCTCGAACTTATGCACAGAAAATCTAACCTCCAACTATTGGAAGAAAAAAAAATCTCCACCTTTAACAGATGCTTTTATTGATACCCATTATTTTACTCAAACTTGTGTTGCAAACAAATACCCCATATATAATACCAATTTTGAAATAATAATATTCAAACCATCAGTCATATTCCCCGCTTATACTAGTGTACCGGCGCTTAATAATGCAATTTTAAAAGCTACATTGAGTAACCTTACCATTGACTGTGTCATTTATACTGATGGTTCTAAGAGCGAGCATGGAACAGGTTTAGCTTTTATTATTCCTAGCATCAATATAGTATATCGTTTTCGTATTCCAGATTTATGCTCAGTTTTTACTGCTGAAGCCATTGCGATAGAGAAGGCACTTACTTGGTGTGTACAAAATCTGAGATCAGGAGCTGTAATAGTTACGGATAGCAAATCGGTCCTAGAGGCAATAATTGCCTCTCCATTTAAAAACTATAAAAATGATTTAATCTTAAAAATAAAAAAATTACTCTTTCAACTGTACTCAACAAATAAAAAAATAACTCTAGTTTGGACCAAAGCGCATGTCGGTGTAACTGGAAACGAAAGAGCAGATTATGAAGCTAAAGAAGCTGTAAAAAACGGAAATATCTTAAATTACTCTGTGCCTAGCTTTGACTTATTAGCTTTGTGTAAAAAGGGTATTCGAAAAAGTTGGGAAGAGCACTACAAAAACGCTATCCCGAATTTAAAAAACCATTACTTCCATATACATCCAACATTACCCAATGATATTGCCCACATTTCAAACTTCGACTTTACCAGAGATAGCACATCAATAATTTCTAGATTGAAATTAAATCATGGTCGGTTCCCAGCCCACCTCTATAAAATCGGTGTAATTAATTCCCCTTATTGTTCATGTGATAGTGAAAAGATTGCAGATTTGAATCATTTATTTTTTGATTGTGAAAATAATAAACAGTTTACAGAAAAGTTCTTTAAAGATCTTATTAATAACAGTTTCCATTTGCCATTGAATATTACCTGTCTTCTAGCCTCAAACCAAAAATATATCTTAGATTTAATTCTGAATTTTATTAGGTCTGCCGATATAAAAATATAAAAAGGAAAAAAAAAAAAAAAAAAAACAAATCTGAAACTAGTATGTGGCAAATAGTTTAAAACTAATGCCAACCCACCCCCCCACACACACACACACACAACCATTAAAAAATCTATACAAGGTATTAATCTTCTGTTATTTTATTTATTTTCAGGTTTTAGGATTCTTTTGTCAAAGCCTGGCCCTAAATTTTGGAGCACAGTATTCATCAACATTGGGCACATCCTATCAATCATTTTTATCTACTGCTTCGTGGTGTCTTCTAACAAGTTTTCTGCTATTGTTAAGCTATGTGTTTTCCCAAAAATCGTTGAATTTACTGAGATCTTCTTTATTTGTAAGTAGTGATATGTAAATTTATTAAGCAAGTTGCTTTTTATTAGAAAAATATAAATGAACTTTATTTTTTTTAGGAAACTCTTTTTAATTGTGTAGCAGCTTTAAGTTATTTTGGATCTTGTTCCTACTTGGGTTGGGCGGTCTATACTTTTCTACAACCAATGTATGTTATTACTCCATTTTTCCAAGTTTACCCCGCCATGAGTGCAGCTTATGTAAGTAAACAATAATTTTACATTATACATAGAGCGTTTCATAAATACGCGGATAACTACGGATAACTACTTAATAATAATACCTACCTCAAAGATTGTTATTGAAATAGAAAACATTTTTTTTTATATAAGAAACACGATGGTTTTATACAAGATGTAGTTGTGCCACAACTTTATGTTTTAGACGAAAGTTTATTGATATTTTAGTGATATTTAAGTGATGTTTTAGTGATATGTTACTAATATTTTAGTGATATTTTAATGATATTTTGATGATATTTTAATGATATTTTAATGATATTTTAATGATATTTTAATGATATTTTAATGATATTTTAATGATATTTTAATGATATTTTAATGATATTTTAATGATATTTTAATGATATTTTAATGATATTTTAATGATATTTTAATGATATTTTAATGATATTTTAATGATATTTTAATGATATTTTAATGATATTTTAATGATATTTTAATGATATTTTAATGATATTTTAATGATATTTTAATGATATTTTAATGATATTTTAATGATATTTTAATGATATTTTAATGATATTTTAATGATATTTTAATGATATTTTAATGATATTTTAATGATATTTTAATGATATTTTAATGATTTTTAATGATATTTTAATGATATTTTAATGATATTTTAATGATATTTTAATGATATTTTAATGATATTTTAATGATATTTTAATGATATTTTAATGATATTTCAATGATATTTTAATGATATTTTAATGATATTTTAATGATATTTTAATGATATTTTAATGATATTTTAATGATATTTTAATGATATTTTAATGATATTTTAATGATATTTTAATGATATTTTAATGATATTTTAATGATATTTTAATGATATTTTAATGATATTTTAATGATATTTTAATGATATTTTAATGATATTTTAATGATATTTTAATGATATTTTAATATTTTAATGATATTTTAATGATATTTTAATGATATTTTAATGATATTTTAATGATATTTTAATGATATTTTAATGATATTTTAATGATATTTTAATGATATTTTAATGATATTTTAATGATATTTTAATGATATTTTAATGATATTTTAATGATATTTTAATGATATTTTAATGATATTTTAATGATATTTTAATGATATTTTAATGATATTTTAATGATATTTTAATGATATTTTAATGATATTTTAATGATATTTTAATGATATTTTAATGATATTTTAATGATATTTTAATGATATTTTAATGATATTTTAATGATATTTTAATGATATTTTAATGATATTTTAATGATATTTTAATGATATTTTAATGATATTTTAATGATATTTCAATGATATTTTAATGATATTTTAATGATATTTTAATGATATTTTAATGATATTTTAATGATATTTTAATGATATTTTAATGATATTTTAATGATATTTTAATGATATTTTAATATTTTAATGATATTTTAATGATATTTTAATGATATTTTAATGATATTTTAATGATATTTTAATGATATTTTAATGATTATTTAATGATATTTTAATGATATTTTAATGATTATTTAATGATATTTTAATAATATTTTAATGATAAAATTAGTGAAGCAAGCTAGATTAGTGATGATACTCCGCCAACCAAAGAAATCGTGTTGGGAAGGGTTAATTAAAAAAAACTTCTTGTAGAAAAATCTTATTATATACAAATATCTCAAAAACTTTAATCCTGATATTTAACAAATTGGCCTGTAATTATCAACAAAATTCGGATTTTCCTTTTTAAAATAGTTCACTCGCGACAGTCGTACACAAAAATATCGCCTAATGGTGAATACCAAAAGTTCGAGATTCTCAATGCTAAAAATTGTTATTTTTGTAAGAGACTGTATACAACACATGTAAGCTTATATATACGGATACACTCACATACAGTTATTATTTTAAGTAAAATCCATCCGGCAACGTCGCAAATATATAAATGGTGGGCTATTAAGTGAGTGTGTATACCTATTCGCTCCGTGCGAAGTCATGAAAAGGGAAGCAAAAGCGATACTAGCGCTAGTTGCGGATAATTCGTGCATTTTAGGGGGATATTTTGTAATTTTGGCATATCAAATACACGTATACATTTTACTTTTTTTCAAAAAAGTAGGTAAATACAACACAATAAGCAACCGGAGTTGCTGTGTTGAAAATTGTACAAATACTAGCAAAAAAAAACAGTGAAACTTATATAACAAATTTCACTAACAAAGTGAAAATTAAATCAAAGAAATAAATGGATAGGTGTACAATAAGAAGAAAAATTACCTTTATTTTTGTGATAATAACAGTAATGCTGGAAATAGTAGACATCAGAAACTAGAAAGTTTTTAAATAAACAATAAATTATCATTTTACGATGTTCTTTAATATCCCTTTATTCTTAAATGTTCATTCAGCAAGGACTAGATTTCAAGATTTCTGCCGTTGATTATAATATTTGGCTGGTATGCAATTTTGTGACTTACTGATCGGAAACCAGTTTTAATCATTCATTCTATGTTTTCTTTAGAACAAAAATGAAAATATAAGTAGCGATCCTTTTTATACATTTTAACTTCACGCTATTATAAGTGGTTTCTTCAATGACAACTTATTAGACTTAGGCAACTTCTCATACATTTTCCAGTAAATACTGTTGCCTGCCTATATTTTATTATTGATTTTTAATGATTATACATAATTTTCTTCAATTTAAGCGTGAAAAATATATAATAATAATAAATTAATGTTTTAATTGTTTTATAAATCCATATACTTTTATTAAAACTAACATATATACTTTTTATTTACGAATTCTATTAAAAATTGTATTTGTCAGTATAGGCAGAAATACTCCTTTAATACCAAAACAAATTGGCGCTGCTGTCGCGCACGGAGCGAATAGAAATTTGTGGCTTCCTCATACTAATTTTAAGGGTTTGTTTTGGTTTAAATAGAACCGTCGATTTCAGTTCTCAAATACAATGGACGAATTTATTTTTCAAGAACACGTCGCGAGGTAATAACAACCTCTTAGCTGATCGAGTGTAATTCAGTGATTCTGAACTAATTTCCGAAAGAACCAAAACAAGCCTAAAGCACAGTTTAAAGAATTATATTCTTTAAACTGTGTCTAAAGTATTCTTACAGACATTTGAGTTACCGCGAGTTAAGTGTAGCGATTACAATGTTGCCAAGTTGTAATCATTGTACCCCACTACGCGTCAACAACTTTAAAAATATTTTTATTTTAAAAATCTACATCTTTTTACCAAAACGGTCAAAAAATTCAGCATTTTTTTTAGAAAATGTAACTTCTTGATTTACATTACATTAGTTTTTAAAAAAATGACAGGCTTCAAGAGTGTTAATTATGCACATTTTATTGTCAATATCTCGTTTCACAGAAGGTCAAAAAAATTTAATTTTTTTTTTAGTTCTTAAAAGACACTTTTATTAATCTTATATTTCAATTTTTTTATAAGTAAACTAAGATAGGTATGACCTTTGAGATTTTCCGCCCATTATGGTAAGACCAATATTTTAGAGATAAGTTAAAGATGTCTCTAATGATGAAACTAGTCACACTTGATCTAGTCCTTGATTCATTCGTGGTTTTAGTTTTTTAAGGGACTGTATTCATCTGATAGTAAAAGAATTGAAATGTCGAGTAGGGCACTACTATGTTCAGGAAATATATTTGTACTATTTGATGGGCTGATATAAACTGATTGAAAGAATTCGGCAAACATATTAACTATTTCTTGAGGGTTATTTACAGAATTATTTTCTTTTAATAATGTATTAATGATTGTAAGAAAAATTAATTTTGAGTACGAGTTGTTTTTCACCTTAATTTTTAGATCATTTTTGAATATTACATCTAAATCTAAAGGTCCTTGATCGGTGACAAAGTGGCAAACTGCATCCATCAAATTAAGTTGATATAAAAATATGAAAAATCGGAAAATCGTTTGAAGCATGGAAATTACTGAGTTTTGGTATTTAAAATCGTTGTATTTCCGTTCATTTTTAAATTAAAATTAAACGTCGTAATTAAAAAGGTATAATACAAATAACTAACGTATGTATCATATTATATACTCTAATCAGTTTATTTTATCTTTATTGGTAATGTCTGTTTTTATATATGGAATTTTTTTATCTTTATAACAATTTCCTGAATAAATTTTATATAAATGAAAACAAAAAATGAGTAGATAATTTATAGTGGCATAGCCAGACATTTTTCATGGAAGGGGTTTCTGAGCACTATTAGGGGGTTCCATCAACAAAGTGAAATATTTCAGATAGATTAGATTAGATTAGATTAGATTAGGAGTTGGACGTTATTTGTCCTTGTTCACCGCTACCTTTTCAGATCTATTGTGGGATTTCGTTTGCTTTAGAGTATGTCGTCTAGCCTGGTCTTTTTTATTAGACTTGGTAGCTTTGACAGTGGCTCCCGCATGTAGTTGCATGCATTTGGCTTTTCTTCGGCCAATGTTAGAAACCTCATTCCAGCCAGGCCTTCAAATTGGCACAGGACGTGGAATGGTGTTTCCTCTTCTTCTTCATATAACCTGCACAAAGTTGCTTCTTCTGCTGGATTGATGGCACTCATGTGCCTTTTGAGGCGACAGTATCCAGTAAGAAGGCCTACTGTTATCCTAACGGTTTGACGCTTTTGATCCAATAGGTATTTCTTGAACGTGGCCGATGGTTCCTTGATGAACTGTCTGGCCTGTCTCAGTCTTGGATAGTTGTTCCATCATTCCCGAGACTCTTTTACATCCATTGTTTAATGGATGTTTGCACAATGCCTTAGCAACTCCACAGAAGGGTTCGGGGCCTGTCATGGCCTTATCTGAGCCTTCTCGAGCTAATTAGTCGGCCTTTTCGTTGCCCTGATATCCCTCATGGCCTGGAACCCAGGCTAGGGTCACCTTATTTTGACTACTTAGCTCTACCAGGTCTTCTAGACAGTCTTTCACCAGTCGTGATTTGATTTCTGGTGAGAGAATTGCCTTTAGAGCTGCTTGGCTATCAGAGTATATGGCAATACTTTTGCCTGATACTTGCTGATTTAATATTTCTCTTGCACAGTATTGTATGGCTATTAGCTAAGCCTGGAACACTGTTGCATATTTTCCTAAACTCAGTGAAATCGTTGTTTTCGACTTGGATCCATAGATTCCAGCACCGGCTTCTTCCTTGGTTTTGAACCGTCTGTGTACCAGACGAGTTCAGCCTGTACGGGAGGTTCCTGTTTCCAGGATGCTCGGGCTGGTATTTGAATTTAATTTTTTTTTCAAATTTGTATGTGGTTATGGCTCTATCAGTAGGCATAGCTAGAATATTATCCCTTTTTACTTGCTGATATAGCCTTGTGTGGTCGGCGCGATGTAGTTGGCTTATTGGGTTTTGTCCCTGCATTAGCCTGTGAATAGCTGACCTGGTTTCTCTTTGTATGAAGATGTGCAGTGGCGTGAGATTTAATAATACCTCCATTGCTGCAGTCGGCATAGTGTGCATGGCCCCAGTAGCACTTAGACAGGCAAGCTGCTGAATGCTAGTGAGTTGGCTTATTGCACTTGCCTGCGCAGTTTTGGTTACCCACGCCACTGCGCCTTAGGTTATCATGGGTCTTATTACCCTTGTGTATAACCATAGGGTCATTTTGGGGTGTAGACCCCAGTTTTTCCCACATATTTTTCTACAGATTACGAGAGCTATTGTAGCTTTGTATGTGAGTTTTTTGAGATGTTGATTCCACGTCAGCCTTTGGTCAAATATGACTCCAAGGTATTTGGCTTCTGTGATGAATGGGATAACTATGTTGTTTAGTACTAGTGGTCTTAGTCGTGTAAGTACCTGTTTTGTGGTGAATGGTACAACTGTTATTTAATATTTCAGATGAGATGGTTTAAAAAAATAAATAAAAAAATACGACTAAACAAGTGAATAAAAGCAAACAGTTAACAGCGGTCAGCGCCAATACGAAGGCGGAAACGGTGACGCGAAGGCCCTCCATAGCCGGCGTTCTAACTCCCAAAACCCCCCGTGGCTACGCCACTGGTAACTTAAATAAATACTATAATAAAAATTGAAAATTTTTTTTATCTTGATCTAGACACATCTGCCAATATACAGGGCGAAACCTAAGTTGATACTTTTTCAAATAATAACTTTAAAAAGAAATCCACAAAATAAGAAACACACATTAATTTAGTCCAAAATATATCCAATACGGTTCTGTCTTAACTTAAATAATGTGTAGAACTTTCATCGAAAAATGTTGATCACATTCATGTCGTTGTATAAGAACTATTCACAAAATCAGTGGCGGCTTGTGACCAAAATGTTGGAGGTTCACAATGACAGAATATAGATTACATATAGAATATAGAATACAGATTTAAATAAAAAACTTTCAGAGTTTCAGAAAGGTATATTATTAACACTATAACTTTTTTACCAGTGGCGGCTCGTGGGCACTAGCGGCAGTGGGGTACACACTGGAAAGGAATCACGATTTCTGAATGCGACTACAGGGAGCTAAATGTGACCACTCAAAATGCATTTAACTATGTATGTGGCTATTTAATCAAAAAATCATTACATACCTACTCTTGCGAAATTTGCGTAAATTTCTCAACAAGTCTAACTAGTTAACGCATTTTAAAGCATACGACTCTGAAGAAAAGGTGTTTAGCAATTTAAAATCTCCCAGCGAAAAATTTCTCTTTTATATAGTGCCATTCGCACCGCTAATAGTTAAGAAATAAGCCAAGCTTAAAATGACATTTTTCCACTGACAATGTCATTTTAAGCTTCGCTTATTTCTTAACTACTAGCAGTGCGAATGGCCCATATTCAAATTAGAAAAAATATTTATATTTCTATTTGATAGTTTGTCAACTAAGCCTGGAATTTCCAACGCATACCTTTTTGAGATGAGCAAAATAGAATTTGGTTGTTTTTGCCAATAATTTGCGAAAATGCACACCATTAAATTAGATTCAGAATTTTTTATACTTTAAATATGCAAACAGAGATTTGAAATCCTCGAAAAAGTCAGACAAAGCCCAAAGAAAAATAAAAATTTTGTCCCATTTATAAATATTATTGATTTTTTTTCATCATATTTTTGACCGCTTAATAAAAAAAAGTTATTTTTCTTTGTAGTTTTATTTTTTAACTATTCCAATGGTCCAACTAACGTTTTTTCGTAATCACAATAAATACATTATTATCATGGTCCAACAAACGCGCACCTTAAGGCTCTGCGTACATTCATATCTGGTCTAGGACAGCGCCCCGTTTGTGACGTATAATCCATCGGATGTGTTCATCTCTTGCTAAGCGATATTGTCGTTGTCCTTGTCGCATCATAATGAGAGAGAAAACAACAGAGGCACACATTTTACTGTGCCCTGTGCCCATCTTCTTTCGGAATTCTCGTAACGTCGCTCAACGCCCGGTCACCCAGTGTCGTGCCAACGCGGTTTGCGCTGAATATCAGATAAAATAATAATAGGCATTGAGGAAAATATAAAACATGTAAGTTATTTTTTTTTTGTTTATTATACTAGGGCACGTGCCCAAGTGCCCTTACGGGCAAACCGCCACTGTTTTTTACCTAAATCTGTACTGAGATCTATATTCTGTCATTGTCAACCTCCAATATTTGAACGTAAAAGAGATAAAAATTGATTTTCCCTCAATGTTGTCCACACTTTTCTTTGAATTATTCCTACCTGATCTATCACCCGCGTACTTGTTGGATCTTCCTCGAAAACATTTAAAATGTATTCTCGTAACGCACTTCGTTTTCAATTTACTACACTAAACAATTTAAATACGTTCTTCTAAACTAATTCAGATAAACACGCTGCTGAAATCGCACGCGACTGAATTATAATAACCGGTGGACAATGAATGATGATTAATAAAAAAATCGAAAGAAAATAAACTTTTCACAAACAAATCCAGGCCCGGATTTAGATTTTTTAATTCTGTGCGTTTCTTATTTTTAGTTTTTTGAAAAAGTTATTCCGAAACGACTTTTAAAAAAGTATCAACTTAGGATTCATCCTGTATATGTTTGTAGATATTTCAAAATTATTAAGGTAGTTAACTATTGAAAAATTATAAAAAAACGTAAAATCAGCAAAAAACTATTTTTTTAAATCTAAAACTTTTGTAATATATTCTTTTTATATAATTAATTGTTTTTGTTTTTGTTTTAGATGATGGGAACGATGCTAGGCTTTGTCTATGCCTATGACGCGTACAAATCTTATCAACATTTTAAAGGTTTCAGATAAATCCAAATATTTGTAACAATATATTTTGTAAAGTGCTTTTAATTCTAGTCATTATATCAACATTTCATTTCAATGTTATTTTTTTTATTTAATATTTAAGTAGTTGTTGGTGAACACATTTTGGAGGTCAAATAGCATAAAAATGAACATTGGTGAGCTTTTAGTTTTATGAATTACAGTTTTTAATATTATATATTTTTTGGAATTCTTGATATTACTAAATGGATAAATAGCTTCATATCAGACCATTTTTATGCCGTTGGTGCCTTGTGTTCTATTAGATTAATGCAGGAGTACCTTAAGATTCAGATTTAACCTAAACTATCAACGATTTACCTTTAAGGAGGGAATGCATTAGTTAATCGCAGTCCCGTCTCATTGTGGACGGTGCTAGTTGCTTGCTCTCATATCATTCTACTATCTTTTCCAAAAAATCTTGTGAGACTACCACAAGAATAATAACCAGAAGGATATCTCTCATTTAATTTCTTTGTAGTTGATGCCGACGAGCTATGACCTCGTCGACTTGTATTCCATAGGCGCACCGAAAAAAGGAAAATAAAAAAAATATTGGGTAGCTATTGATTTATTTTTTAGGTTCATACATTACAAATATAGGTAAGTAAAAAATTTATATATACAGGGTGTACCAATAAAAACTCCCAGGCCGGATATTTTGATAAGCAATAGAGATATTTTAATTCTGTAAGAGCCAGTTTATAGAGCGCTAAGAGAGCTTTAGTTTTAGATATAAATTAATTTTAAATAGGTCAATATGTAGATTGCGCTGCGCTCTATATTTTTTCGATAGGAGGATCTTTCTTATATAGCATCTGGTAAAAAATGCATTTTTAGGCAGATTTTGTTTTATAAAATAATTCGATAAATCTAGCCATTTTTGATATACAGAGTGGATCACTCAAAACAGTTTCGTCCTGTTTTTCGGCATTAATCATTGGATTTTTAGAAAATGCTAAAACAGGTCGATTTTTATTCCAATTTAAACAAATTTTTACAATACTGAGATCTGTCATGTGTCAATCCCCTTCCTTCCACTTCTCCAACCCCTTAATTTTAAATAAGGAATGTACCATGTACGGCACATCATTGAAAAGGTAATTTTATGGGGAAGTCAAAAATATGACTTTTATTGCGACACTTTTAATTTTAGCACCCTCTATCGGGGTAAAAAAACCTGTAAGGCATTATAAAGTATGACACTTCATTTGTAAACCAATTTAATTACTAATTCAATGCACCATATAACATTAATATAAATATTCACATTGCAACAAAATAAAGTTAGCAATAAAGTTTAAAATAATGCATGACTAATTTTCAAACTATTGCAAGTGCAATATGGAGGATATTTATATTAATGTTATGTGGTGCATTGAATTAGTAATTAAATTTTCTTTCAAATACGTAGTTTTTGTATCCCGATAGAGGGCGGTACAATTAAAAGTATCGCAATGAACAGTCATATTTCTAAATTTCCCATAAAATTACCTTTTTAATGATGTACTAGTACTACACATTGTAGTGTCACACTCTATAATACGAAGTAGTTTTTTATCTCGCTAGAGGGCGATAAAATTTAAGTAACGCAATGTACAGAAATATTTCTGAATTCCCCATTAAATTACCTTTTCAATGATGTACATGGTACCTTACCTATTTAAAATTAAGGTGTTGGAGAAGTGCAAGGGAGGGGGTTGACACATGACAGATGTCTATATTAAAAAAATGTTTTTAATTTGGAATAAAAATCGACCTGTTTTAACATTTTCTCAAAATTCAATGATTAATGCTGAAAAACAGGATGACACTGTTTTGAGTGACCCACTCTGTATATCAAAAATGGCTAGATTTATCGAATTAGTTCATAGAACAAAATTTGCTTAAAAATGCATTTTTTACAAGATGCGCTACACAAGAAAGATCCTCCCATCGAAAAAAAAACTATTCAGCGCAGCGCCATCTACATATTGACCTATTTAATATCAATTTATATCTAAAATTGAAGCTCTCTTAGTGTTCTGTGAACTGGCTTTTACAGAATTAAAATATCTCTATTACTTTCCAAAATATCCGGCCTGGGAGTTTTTATTGGTACACCCTGTATATATAAAAAAATATTTACTTATCTTTCCAAATGACAACTTTTTTGTCTTTTATAGTTTTAAAATGTCGGTTAATACATTTAAGAGTATATAATATTCTTACTCTACCGAATAATTTTATTAAATAATTATGTGGAAATTTTTCACATGGATGTGAAAAACTTGTATTTCTACAAATACTTTGAAACGTATCTATTACATAAGACCAAACAAATTTTCTAACGGATGCTGGTTTAAACGTCTAGTAACGAAGAAACTTAACGTTTTTTGTTTTAAGAAAATCTAATTGTTATTTTAAAACCTGTTATAAACTTCATTTTTACTTTCCTATCTGTATACAGATATAAGGAAAGTATAGGAATCATGATTTTTTTCGACCTCGAGTTTTCGACGGATTTTTACGTTTTGAGGTCCCCTGAATCCGTTTTGACTATTTTCGCGATGATGTCTGTGTGTGTGTGTGTCTGTGTGTGTGTCTGTGTGTGTGTGTGTGTGTGTGTGTGTGTGTGTGTGTGTGTGTGTGTGTGTGTGTGTCTGTATAACGCATAACTCATGAACCGATACACAGAAAAACACCAAATTTTAAACTTAAGCTTTGTTTAAGCGTCTAATGAGCTGATTAGATTTTGGGCAGAGTCGGAACATTTGGGGGGGTACTTTATAGGTGGTCATTTTTATATTTTATGGAATATATCTGTTATTTACGTTTGGAGAAGAAAATTCTTTAAATAAAAGTTACTTCTAATATTATTGTCTATAATTTTTGTTCTATACAAAATTTTCCTAAAATGGTCCGTATTCGAGAAATTTGACAAAATGTAAAAAAAATATTTTTTTATAAAAATTGTTCAAATAAAAGTTGTTTGTAATATAATTCTCTATAATTTTTATTCTCTACATAATTTCTCTAAAATGGACCGTATTCGAGATATTTGAGAAAATGTGTAAATTTCGAATTTTGAAGAAAACTCAAAAACGGATGAAGAAAAAAACATTAAATTTTAAACTTAAGGTTTATTTCGGCCTGACGTGAAATGATTAGATTTTGGACAAAGTCGGAACATCTGGGGGGGTACTTTATGGGAGGCCGTTTTTATATTTTATGGAATATATCTGTTATTTATGTTTGGAGAGGAAAATTGTTAAAATAAAAGTTACTTCTAATATTATTATCTGTAATTTTTGTGTTATGTAAAAATTTCCTGAAATGGTCCGTATTCGAGAAATTTGACAAAATGTGCAAAATTCTGATTTTTATTATGAAAGTTTTTGAAATAAAAGTTGTTTGCGGTATCGATCTCTATACTTTTTGTTTATACATGATTTTTCTAAAATGGACCGTAAAGAAAAAATTGTAGGAAATTAAAATTTTTCAGTATTTTCGTTTTCCATGAATATCTATAGAAAAATGTTTCGAGGTAGATGTATGTGGACAATGTATATATTTAGTTTATCCTCTAAACATTTATATAACTAGATAGGAAAGTCATGTGTTGGACACATCAGATTTTTTTAGTTACATCCTCGCCTAGGTTATTAAAAACTTTTAAGTTTTCCAACAGCAATAACATCTCATTTAAAAATGTCAGTTGAAAGTCGAGACCCTTAAACGCTAAATTATATTTCTTCCCGTCTGATGTTTTAGATGAGTTTAAAATATCAAATAATATGTCGATTTTATCAATAAAATCAGCAGTTGCCTGGGCTTCATTAGACAAGTTACCTAATTCGACGTACACATTTAAAGCCGCTGAAACTGTAAGACTAAATACCTGACTTGCATATTTTACCTTCATTTTTTCAAAATTACTAGGAGATATATGCGAATCAGTTAGTTTAGGCGCTGATCTAGTAACTAACGACTTATCAATAGTATAAAATTGCGTAATATATGACCAAGAAACTATTTTATTAGAAACAAGAAAAGTATGTTTCAGTAACATGTTTCTCATAGTCTTGATGAGGTGAGCTGTATCGAATATAAAAAAAATTTTGATTGTCAAAAATAAAATAAGGTCTCTCAGGGGTTAATTGCAAAAAGTTTTTACATTGATTATTGGAGCCCATATCACTTACGGTAACAATAACGTTCAGTCCAATATTCCTTAACTTTTTAATAGCATCAAAAACTATATACTTTAACTCTAAACCAGGGCATGTACTATTGTAAAAAAAATAACTCAAAAGTTGCTTCCAATTAGAGAAAATCCCCCTGACCAACAAAAACATTGCCGGGATCTTCCACGCCTACAACATAATCCGCACTACGGTTAAAAAAAATTTGCCTTCATGCTTATCTCATCCACACACAGTACACAATATTTTTCCATTTCATTAAAATTGCCAGCTTTAATTTTAAGTGTTTTGAAGACATTGGAGACTTCCAAACCTGGTGAGATGTCTATCCCACGTAATAAGATTTTAAGGGATTGCGGCCCAGGCAGGCAAAATAATTTAGTTAGAAGTGTTTTATAAACACAGTGTCTAGGTACATGCTAACTTGTACGCAATTCAAAAAGTTATATACACGCGAAACGTCTTGACAGAGTGGGTGAGCTATGTTTGAGCCGTTGGTGTTTATGTCGGTCGGCGTAGCTAGGCATGGAATGAAATTTTTTGGTGGCGGCGAAGCCGCCACCCTACGAGGAGTGGTTGCTTCGTTTTCTTGTTGTCACGGCTTTATTATTATTTGTTCATTTATGTGAAATTTGCTTCTAAGGTTTATAAAATACTAGTGCTAGTCATGGCGTAAATGATAACAAACAAGACGCATTCACACAAACACCTCCCACCACAGAAATATGACGTTTCGCGTGTATATAAATTTTTGATTTGTGTACACTTTATCGTGTACCTAGCAACATTGTTTTATAAACCTTTGGGTCAGAGAAATGAACAGGGCATGATTGCACCGATGGTCAAATCTATAAGCCGGGTCGAAAAGGATTAGTAAAAAGGTATGGGCATAATTGCACCGAACCGATGGTCATGAAATTATCGTTATCTATTGGGTTTTCCCTAATCTGTAATATACTTAGAACTCACCCTTCAATAAGCTATTAATAAATGTATATATAACTGGTATATATTTATTTGAAAAATTCACTGTATTATAAAAATGGAATTTGTTTTAAGTGAACGCAGAAGAAGCAATTTAATTTTAAATTCATATAAATATTATAGTAGTGATAAAACTGCTATCGGCAGAAAATGGAGATGTATAAACAGAACTTGTACAGGAAAAGTAGTGCTAGATGAGTTTGGAACAACAATTTTAACGCAACCAAGTGCCCATAATCATTCACCCGTTAAAAATTTGGAAAGAAAAATTGTATCAGCAGCTGTGAAAAGAAAAGCAGTGGACGATATCACAGTAAGACCATCTAAAATTATTAATAGTATCCTTCGATCTTCTCCGATGGTGATGAAAATGACGACAAACGATATTTATAACATTCGCAAGTGTGCTTGTGCCGCAAGGAGATCTATAATGCCTCCTTTACCGGAAAATATGAGTGATGTTCACGAGTGTTTAAATTCTGTAGCTGTAAGAACAGTAAGTGGTGAAGATTTTCTATTGGAAAACGATTGTACTAACAATATTATTATATTTTCGTGTAAAACAAATCTCATGTTTCTTTGTACTTGTGACAGGATTTATGATGGCACATTCAAATGCTGTACGCAATATTTTTACCAATTTTTCACCATACATGCAATTAAAAATGGCCATTATGTACCGTTAGTGTTTTGTCTTCTACCAAATAAGGAAAAAGCCTCGTACAAGGCTATATTTGATATTATTTCAAGAAAATGTTTATCACTTGGGTATACATTTTATCCAGTTGAAGTAGTTGCCGATTTCGAAAAAGCTATTCACTCGGCAGTTACAGAAATGTGGCCTAATTCATCTTTAAAAGGTTGCAGGTTTCATTTGGCACAAAGTTGGTGGAGAAAAATACAAAATGTAGGATTGACCGCAGTTTATAAAGACAAAGAATCGGATATAGGAAAATGGTTAAGACTAATGTTTGGTTTGGCATTCGTAACCTCCGAAGAGGTAATTGATGCATTTTTCTTGGACATATGTAACCTGCAACCGCAGGATGAAAGAGTGCAACTATTTTCAGACTACATTTTAAATAATTACATTTTTGATGCGTCTCCATTTCCACCAAAAATATGGGCTTCATGTGCTGCAACTTCTGAACTTACCACCAACGCCTGTGAATCATTTCATTCGAAATTTAACGAACCATTTTTACAGCCCGGATCCAAATATTTTCAACTTTTTGGAAGTTTTAAAAGATTTTCAAGCTAATACCTATGTCATGATAAACAGTACCCACCTCCCTGTAAAAATAAATAACAGAAAATATAAATTAAAATTAAGTTATCTCGATTCAGTAGTCAATAATTTTAAAAGCGGCATTATCAGTAGATTTGACCTAATACAACGTACATCCCATCATTATCATCACGTATAACATAAAAATAAAATAAAAAAAATCAGTGGTTGTAGCATAAAAAAAATGAACATTAAACCTTCATAAATTCACAATTTTCATCACCTCCTAGCTCCCTAAATATTAATTTAGTGTATTATTTTGTTTTATTTTGTTTTTTTATATTCATAGTCAACAACACTAATTTTTATTTTTTTAATCAGATTTTATGGGAGACTATTTTTAGTTAAGTATGTATGTAGTTATTAGTTAAGTACTATGAATTTTTGTAATCACTTAATAAAATAACTACTTTTATTCATGACTACATTGTTTTATTTATTATTATGTATAAATATGCATGTATTAAAATATTCTTCTGAAAGCTTTATACAAAAAAATAAAAAACTGTATATTAGAAAAAAAACTCAAAAAATACTTTTAATAGTTCTTCGCAATCTCACCTTTTCTTTATTAAATATTTAAATTGTAATTATACGAGTATTATTCATCTGATTCTTCTTAAATACATTAATTGTCTACATACATATATATAAATCATAAGTGGTTTGTATAGTAATACTTTAGCACTTATTGGACTGATTTGCTTCTTTACAAAATTACCATGTACAGTTCATCAAATTTCTAGAGGTGTTCGACGCCCAGACAGAGAACGCGCTACGTGTGACTAAGATAGCTATTGTACAGTCTGCTAAACAAGTTATTTTAAATAGTTTTTAATATTTTTAGGTAATTAAATTTTAAAAGTGTGGAATAGTTTAGGGATTAAATTGGTCTGATTGGACTTTCTTAGAACGTTTTTAAAAGCAGCTAAAGATAGTATGTAGAATTGAAAATAATTATTATGCCATAAAAGGTGTTTTGGAATTCCTTCAACCTTTTGAAATTGAGTCAGAAAATATAAATTTTATAGGATAGCGGAAAATACCTATAATTTTTTTGTAGGCCTTTGTAAATCGTGGAAATAGTTTATATTTTATTTCTACCTTATTAAGGAAAATGGTACCTATTATTAATAACGGTTGTTTCTGAAATATTACTAAAATTTTCGAAATTTTGTTTTTCTACAAAATAATGAACTATACTATTTAGAAAAAAATTTATTTCTCTTATAATTTTATAAAAAATAACAGGGGAATATTTACATTTCTTGATCTATTAAACAAAATGATAAATTATCTCGACGAATGACACCATGTTCTAGTACGGAAGCTAGCTTTACTTTTTTGTTGGTGGTTTCATGGGTTTCATATCAATTTTTTGTAATTGTAGTTTACACGTACATATACCTCTTAACACTTGTTTGCTTTATTAAAAAAGTGTGTTGTTGTGATTTACGTCGAAATAAGTCAAAAACAACTTGAAACCCCATATAAAATCAAAAAGGAGAAACGGAAAAAAATTGAGCCTGTAAATGAACACAACTCAGAAACAAAAATAGCTATCTAATAATAAAAAAATAAAATTTGATTCTTGTGCAGCTTCATCTATATCATTAACTGTTTTTGGTTTTTTAATGGTTTTTCTTGGTGATGAAAATTCCGATATCTCACGGTTATCGATTCTTTTTTTCTCTCGAGAAATGCAGACGACAGTGTTTTTAGATACTCCTGTGGCTGCAGCAACACGATCATTTACATTTTTAAATGGTATTGAAGGTGAATTAAAGTTTCCTTCTCTTCTCATAAACTCTATAACATTGACTATTATTTCGCGAGATTGACTGTTAATCACGCGGCCTCTTAATTTGCTATTAAACTCCATACTTAGGTTCTATTAAACTGTAATGAGCAAAAAACAAACGAAAATAAAAGAAATGTTTTAGCGAAATTTACATCTGACATTTACGTCTGAATGAAATAGTGAAATACTTGATGCGCAGAGTGTACTTTCATTGCGTAAATCCGTCGGGATGCCTGTCAGTAGTGCTTTCTCTGTCTAGCCGTCGAAAGCCTCTAGAAATTTGATGAACTGTATATTCCTTTAATATTGTTAATATTATTATTATTATTATTATTATTATTATTATTATTATTATTATTATTATTATTATTATTATTATTATTATTATTATTATTATTATTATTATTATTATTATTATTATTATTATTATTATTATTATTATTATTATTATTATTATTATTATTATTATTATTATTATTATTATTATTATTATTATTATTATTATTATTATTATTATTATTATTATTATTATTATTATTATTATTATTATTATTATTATTATTATTATTATTATTATTATTATTATTATTATTATTATTATTATTATTATTATTATTATTATTATTATTATTATTATTATTATTATTATTATTATTATTATTATTATTAAATTATCATTAAGTTAAAAATACGTATTAAGTAAATGTATGGCATGTTAGCGAAAAGAAATTGAAAGTGTGTTCTAATGTATTTCTAAGAAAATTCTACAATAGGTACGTAAGTAACTTACAAATGCAGGCAAACGGATTATAAAAGGTCGACGGTGCAATCATGCCCTAAGATTAACAGGCATAGTAAACCATCGGGGCAATCGTGCCACACCGAGAGAAATATAGTGATAAAAATTTAAATTAGTCCGAATACCTTTGACCTTTAGCTGATTTCATGCTTTGGGTAATCTAAACATTAATAAATTCTGCGAGTTATTTGGATGGGCACAGTGAATACGTACAAGTTTTGTACTGTTCGAGAGTTATCGTGTCTTCCAATTTTTCTTGAAGCTTCTTTTCAAGATTGTTACATTAATTAAGAAAGACCTGGTTGTCTCTTTTCAACGCTTTGTTCTCAAATTTCAGGGCATTGTTGATCTCCCTTCTTTCTTGGGCTTCGAAAAGTTAGTTCCTCTGATGTTTGCACACTCCGTGAAGGAAAACGTATTGGAGACCGCTGAATCGATTCTGCTTTATCGGAAGAGTTGCCAATGGTTGAAGCTGATGGTTCCAAAAGCTGATATAAAATACTCGTACATGGCACTTGAGAGGTTTTAGTGCTAGAAGTCGATGTACTTGGAACTGCCTCGTCAATGATGCCACTAATTTAAAACACCCTGTATTTGACTTATATATTATACTTTATTTATATTACCTTTCAACATCTTGAGGAAATCTGTAAAATGAATGTGCACCTATATATGATTTATTTGTGCAGTCTTTATAACTACAAACAGATCCAACTGTTTTTGTCTTCTTCCATAACTCCTGTCATTAAAGCACAACAAAATCAGAAAATAGTCAACAATAAAAATATTTAAGCAAAATAACAGAAACCACAGAATAATAATAATTATAAATTCATGATTTAGATATCCCCGCCCGTGCCGGTCGCTACTGCACTGAAATGTTCGGTGTAGAATATCGGTGTAGGTGTGCTTGAAGGTCACGAGCCCTCGAAGATCACGTGATCGGAGATATCCTTCTGGTTATTATTTATTCTTGTGAGACTGCGATGCGATCAAGACTAGCACAGCTCGTGATGCGACGAGGCCGCATGCGTTTCCTCCTTTATTCATTCCTAACAGCTTTTAGTGGACATATTTAGCAGAAAAAGTTTCGAGTAAAAGTAACTTGTATTAGTTAAGTCTACTAAATGCCAACTTTTTTTTTAATAGCATATATTTTTAAAAGCAGCATTTTATTTGTTAATAAAAATTAAATACGTATATTTTATCTATAGCATTTTTTACTCTTTCTCTATGTTTTAAAATAATAAATAACAAACATTTTAAAGGTAAATAATGAAAAGAGATGGGCGGGCGCTAATTTTAAAACTGGGGAAGTACCTAACTAAAAAAAATATATGTTTCCATTAAAAAAAAAACAAAGTTTACTTTCAAATGACCTTGAAATTCACAGGTACACCAAAATTAACGTACGAGATTTACTTATTAATTCAAGTTACTTTTACTTGAAACTTTTTCTGCTAAATATAGAGAGTGAGTAGTTAGAGCCTGTAAAGCTGGGACACCCATATTAATAGGTAGCAAATTATTTTTATCACCACAAATTGATATTTAATTATTTAAGATTGTTTATTATATCCAACCTACATTCCGTTTTTAAATTGGCAGCGGTTTTTATAGAGGTCAATCCAATTGTCTAATTCGAAAATAGAAGGATCGAGGAACGGTTTAATTGAAAGTTCGAAGAATACAGAGGTAGGTAGGTTATCATATCTCATCATTCGAAATTATTTTATTAAAATATTTACTTGATATTTTAGATGATTCAGTTTTCAGCTAAATCTATTTCAGTCGCTTTAGGAATTTGTTACTAAAGCATTTAGAAAATCAAACTGGTTTTAGAATACTCTGGTACCTTCTAATGAAGGTTACTGGCAAACTAAAAATACTAAGAAATTGTGATTACTAATAAATAATACCAATAAAATAAATTTTAAAACAAATGATAAATAAAACGCCAATATAGTAGTTCTTTGAATCAAAATGGTTTATTTCGCTTTTTTTTTGATCATAAATAATTATTTTAATATCGTACATCCGGTGCAACAACGCCGTAAGTGCAAAAATCTGTTTTTTACAAAGGACCTATTTAAAAGTTTTGCTCGTCATAAACTGAAATGTATCAAAAGTCAAATGATTGAATAATTGCTCATTTATTGTTTGTTATATTTACCACATTGCTGTACAAGATGTAGAAGCAGATTAGACGTATTTTGGGACTAAAAAGTCACTTTATAATATTTTTGCACTCATGACGTTGTTACACCGGATGTGCGAAATGTAATTTTGCATGTTTTTTTCCAATGTGGGTTAGCAGGGTTTTTGTGCCATAGATTTTTTGCAATATTACGAATTTTGTATGTGATGTGATCAATAAATAGACTTCGAATTTATATAAAACTAGCTTTAACAACACTGTCTAGATTTGATCTTTGTGAATGGAACATTTGTTGCTATTTCCCCAAATCGGTAATGAGTTTTTTAATTTTATCCTTTCTGAACTGGTCCATGAGTGAATTATATTGAGCAAAATGCTTACTAGAGTAATGCCGCTTCATACTGTATTCTTTTAAGACAGAAATTATTTCATAACACAACAAACACATAAGTTTACTACTGTGCAAGATAAAAAAGTATTCTTCAGTTCATTTGCCTTGGAATTGACAACATTCTGTGTGCACTTTCTGCTTTTTTGAACCAAACATATTTTTGCTTAAATATTTTCCGCGTTGTACTCTCTAGATAGTACGTGATTATGCAACCTTTATCAGTTGTTAAGAAGTAATGAGGCGACGCGCGCTGAGCGGTTTATATACAGGGTGTCCCAATGAAAAGTAGTCCGTTTCCATTTGATAAAATTTGGTTACGGTGAATTTAAAAGAGGAGATTTTCAAAAAACACCCTGTATAGGCAATACATAATTTCTGTGTCACTGAAGCAAAATTTATAGCAAAATAACACATATCAGCAAAAACCGCACGTTTTTACGATTTGTGTAAAAGTTATAAGCTCTGAAAATGGGCTACTTTTCATTGGGACACCCTGTATTACCCCCAATAAGCAACTGGAATACCCTGGATCGTACGAGAGCGCTTCAAGCGCATTGGACGGCTTCCCGAATGTTTATCTGTTTGTTTCTTTCTAACGACTATTTCTGACACAATCTGTAGCGTTTCACTGCGTACGCTTAATAATATTATTTATCCATTTTAGGTCATCATGAGTTGAAGAATACAGTGGCGGTCTACTATGTACGCTTATTACAATTACAAATAAACTATGCGTGCTAACTCTATAATTTTTTTGCGCTTTATTTGAATTTTTTGAATCTCTCGCGGGGCGGATTTAAGGTGGTGGATTCTATTTTATGTTTGTTTTAACCTAAAAAAAAAGAATAACATTAGTAGAAATAATTATATGATAGATATAGCAACAAAAGACTTACCTCAACCCCAAATCTTCGATATATATTCCACTTTAACTCATTTGTGTTAAATATAGAAAAGAAAAGTAATCATTGTTTATTATTGTACTATTCGAACCCAGAATTGTGAATTTTCTTTAAATATAAGAAAGAAATATATAACAACCGACAATAACGACTCCAAAAACAACAGAGATTGCATACCAACAAAAGCAGACGATTAAGGTGAGCGCGTGGCGCGTGGGTACACGTGGTTAGGTTATGATGGAATATCATAGATCTCAGGCGGAAAGCGTAAAAATGGGGGAGATAATTCTAACAAACAGTTAAGAACCACGCTCACATACGGGGTTCAATTGATAGAAATGGAAAGGTGAGAATATCAGCTTCACTTTGGTCTGGGTATTAATGTTCAAAAAATTAACAGCGGGGAACAAGAAGTATTAAAAGAAAAGTCCGGTTTTCCCCGGTGTGATCAATTTTCCCGATTTTTTGAAAATGGAGCAACTTTATTAAAAAAAAATACATTCAAAAAGTAGACACTCTAAGCTTTAAAATGGTGTGCATTGAATAACAATATAATGAAATATGAGTTTTTAATTACTGCTTGTTTCAAAGATTTCTAGAACTCCGAAAACATAAGAAAAATGCAAATAAACAAATCAATTTTGTTTTAAAACGCCAGGAAGATACTGGAAAAAAATTTCTGAGATCATTCGATACATCTCAAGATCCCATTTAAAATAAAAATGGGATAAAAAACTATTAAAAGAAAAAAATATGAATGAATTACTATAAAGCGGTCCAAAATAGTAGGAAAACACAACTTTGACCCCTTTTTCAATGTTCTTGACAGAAAATAACGGGCTTCAAGGCACATGGATCGATACCTATGGGTTTTCCCATTGTAATGAACTTTGAATCATCGAAAAATATCAATTTTTGACCGAGTTCTGAAACAATTTGTCCACCCGTTTACAAGCTAATCAGCATTGCTATAGAGATAAAGGAGGGGCTGAACGAGGGACTTTTGATTGCGGTTATCTCGAAACCTGTCGAATTCCCGACAAAAATGATAGGGACCATTTTTGTAGATAATGATAAGATCTTTCTTTTTTATCTAAACAAAAATTCTCTAATTTGCATATTGTGGAAGATATTGGCGGGAAGCCAGTTTTAGGGTCCATTTTGGGCCCTTTCCGACGCAGCAGATTTGGTAAAAGTTTTCGACCTTGGAAGCGACTGCCGAGACCTAAGAGTTGAGCCACAACGGAAATCTGGACCGACTTAATGACAGGTTGGTCCCTTTAGTTACTGGACTATTACGGAAAACAAACGTTTTAAAATTCAATTTTTAAGAAATGACGCTAATTAGGTTTAGAATAATAGAAATTTATTATAAAACAGATGAAAATGCTTGTTAGCCAGATAAGTCTAATTAATTTTTTCTTTTTTCTTACCTTTTTTTATTTCTCACTATTTATATATGAGATATAATAATAAAAACAATAAACACAGATAACATCCACAAAAATATATAGATAATAAAACACTTTCAGTAAACACAAAGTACCAATAACTGCAAGAAGAAAATTTTTAAAAAATGAAAAGCACAATAAATTTATTATTGTAGCTTTATTCCTTTATATAGTATCCTAATTGCAGGTAGTTAACTGCTTTCCACAAATCAGATATTTGTTTTCCCCAAAGCAAGAAAGGTGCCTAATATGCATAACAGGTATTTAATTTTGGGAATTTTTAAAGTTAATAATACCGTTTTAAAATCACTCAACGTTTTGGACAATTGAAAACTTATCCGATTATGGATTAGGCAGGTTATAAGACCCAATAAACACTTGCTCTGTTTTGCACAGATAGAATTCAAATAAATTTTGATTATCTATGAATTGATTTTAAAACCCTATTTATGAAAAAAAATATTTTACTTTTTGCCGCCCGGGGCACGGGGTCCGGCTTGCCCCCCCCCCCCTAGATCCGGGGCTGTTAATAATTATACTATTAAACGTCTAAATACGAATATAAAAATTTTAACGCATTCTATTTTGATCTTTTTGGTCTAACAATTAAAAACTGTTATTATTATTAGTTCGCCGAATTGATAGATGTTATGCGTTTTCGAGATTTCAGTAATTATTCGAACATGCTGAAAATGTTTACACGGTCTTTGATGCAATAAATATCCTGATTACGTTTGTCGATTTCCGCCCTCTGAATCTACTGAAAACAGCTTTCGTATAAGCCGAGAGTTGAACCGTGTAGATAGAATCTCTGGCCTCTGTGCGTATTTCTGACTTCCACTTTATCAGTACCTTGGTACGGGCGCTTAAGACATATTTAGACAACTTCTTTTTAGATCCCTCTGTTTATATGTCTGGTAGCTAAATATACTATTTTCAGAAACTGTTATTAAAATTTGTCTTTTACATGATAGTTATTGAGTGTCAAAACAACAAGTTTGGTCCAAGACAATATAAATTAAATCAGAATGTAAAAGACTTTTATGTCTAATATAGAATCATATATTATTACTATCAACAAAAACAAATTTTAACAATCTATTTAATTAACAATCAATTATGTTAACAATCAAATTAATTAACATTTAATTTAATTAAAATCAATGTAATGAACAATCAATTTAATTAACAGACAATTTAATTAACAAATATATTAATTAACAATTCATTTAATTAATGATTAATATTTAATTTATTTAATATTTAATTTAATGAATATTTTATTCAATTAACAATCAACTTAATTAATAATTAATTTACTTATTAATTAATTTAATTAATAATTAATTTAATTAACAAAATTTTCCTAAAATGATCCATATTCGAGAAAATGGACAAAATGTAAAAAAAAATATTTTTTTATAAAAATTGTTCAAATAAAAGTTATTTGTAATATAATTCTCTATAATTTTTATCTTATACATAATTTCTCTAAACCGTATTCGAGATATTTGAGAAAATGTGTAAATTGCGAATTTTGAAGAAAACTTAAAACCGGCCTGAGGTGAACTGATTAGATTTTGGACAAGGTTGGAACATCTGGGGGGTACTTATAGGAGGTCGTTTTTATATTTTATGGAATATATCTGTTATTTATGTTTGGAGAAGAAAATTGTTCAAATAGAAGTTACTTCTAATATTATATCTATAATTTTTTCTTTATGCCAAAGGTCCGTATTCGAGAAATTTGACAAAATGCGCATAATTTTGATTTTTAAGAAAATTTTTCTAAAATGGACCGTAATGAAAAAATTGGAGGAAAAGTGCTAAATTTAAATGTTTCAATATTTTCGTTTTCAATGAATATCTATAGAAAAATGTTTTGAGTTAGATGTATGTGGAAAATGTATATATTTAGTTTATCTTCTAAACATTTATAGAGGTGCTGCAATAGGTTGTACAAAATAACCGGAAAAAGCCTATAATAACTAGATAGGAAAGTCATTTGGACACATCAGATTTTTACGTTAATAAATGTGTTTTAAGTGCACCAGACTATACACAACAGGAATTTATTAAGAAAGTGTACGAAAAGAGGTCTTCCGATCATTGATATCATTTTATGCTTTTTGTTTCATCTTTACAAATGATTTTAATAAAATTGCTCTTCTAAAAATGGTAAAACATTATGGCATCACGAGATATTCGACTTCCGAGATGAAATTTGTTTGTTACTCATATATGTCCAATGGTCTTCCCACTGAAACATATTAATTTAATCTCCCTTTGAAACATATTTAGGCTCAACATTTTTTATTGATTGTCCGTTTTATACCCTAGTGATTATAATAAATTATATTGAAAGAGGATAATCCTGACCGTAGTAGATTTTTTTCCCAGGTTCGAATCCCACCGTTGGCCGGGATTTTTTGATTTAATTTAATTATTTAACATTAATTCTGATGCCTTGGTAGGATTTCCCACTCGACCATTCACTGTTGGGTTCTAATTAACAATGCTGTTCCTAAAGTGGCACTGGGAAACAGTAACAAAGCCTACATAGAACACGAGGCGAAATAACCTTAGTAGTTGACACACACAAAAAAAATATGTAAACAATAAAACAGACGATTTTAAATTTTTATTGTAACGCCACTGGTAATTTTAATTCTTGAGATGTTATATATTAACAAATATTCTGTAAATAATAAAACAGACGATTTTAAATTTTTAATGTAACGCCACTGATAATTTTTAATTCTGTAAAAACTCTTCTTTTTGTTATCCTACTAATTTTGTTAAACCAAATAAATATTAATATTTCGAATACACCTGCACATTGTGAAACAAAAAGGCTTGGTTTCGTATTAAACTGTTTATGTCCCTCGATGTTTGTTAAAAAATAAATTATATATCTGTTTAAAAACGTATTTTTTAATATTGTGTTCTAAGCCACCTGTCTATATCCTCTTGAAACGCAGATTCGGTACACATGGTTTTACGAACCAACCTCAACCTCATAGAGTCACTCACGACTCGCGTATCGTTGGCTGAGGTACCATCACGGTACCATTGATAAAGCCGGTACTGACATTACGTAGAAACCCATGAATGGTTAGTTGAAAGGAGAAATCGTGGCTAAGAATAAAAGAAAAGAAGTTAACGTTTTCAGTTCGAAATAGTCAAATACGGTCCGGTTTTTAATTATATAGTTTAGTTTCTAGTAGTTATTTGTTTTTTGACTGATTTTGAAAATTATGGAGGCGACAGTCACCGAAAAAGTGTTGAGTTTTATAAAAGGTAAGTACCTTTATACTTAGGTAATATTTATATTTGTTAAGGGTCAATTTATCAAGAGGGTAGGTAGGCAGTTTAATTTTTGTGACTGTGTGCTTAGGTAGTCAAAAATAATTTAACAAATATAAAAACCAATTCATTCGGTGTTAAGATTTATTTAAAAAATGTGCTAGAAATGTATGAAGTACGGAGTGGTGACAAACAGAAAATTTAAATCTATTTTAAAAATGTTTGAAAATAGGCAAATAACTTTTACGAATATACACGAAGTATTTTTCGTAAAATCGAGAAGGATTCGAACTAGACATTCGCCGATTTATATGAGAATTTAAAAGAAATATTTATTATGATTAATATATTCGGACACATTACAATTTGAAGATGACATATATTTTTACATTTGTGGTATGTTTGTCCAACGTATATGCTGATCTCTGATTATACCTAAATATTTGATGGACAATACTTTTTCTAATTTTAGACATAAACATCTTGTTTATTACAACTTTAAGTGAAAATTAGGTGGTGATAGTGTAGTAATTGGAGGAGTGAAAGCCATAAATTTAGTTTTTTAGAGTAGGTCTTGGTTTATTCAAATAATTTGAATTTTGTCTAATTAAGTCACTTTCTGTCGCAATCTTTAACTTTCTATGGGACTTTTTCAGCATAACATATGAAACTGTAAGTGAGATTTTGTGTTTTGACTATGCTATTTATGTATATTAGAAATAGTATTGGACCTAATACTGTTCCCTGTGCGACTCCTGTTTTTACTTTTTTTTCAAACTTGGAGCATTTTCTATTTTTTACTATTTGAACTCAATTTTCAAGGTAATTTTAAAATAAATTTAATGATGTACCTCGAATGGCTCGAATTACGTAGTTGTCTAGCTTTTCAATTAAAATTTTATGTAAGACGGTATTAAAAGCCTAGGAGAGCAAGGAAAATTGCACCGCATTTTGATGATTTGTCTATTGTCTGTCTAGAGTTATTATTGTCTCGTTTAGAAATCTGCTACGACACTTATTTTCGGTGTTTGAACCTTGAATTAAACCATATTGTTTATCTGTAATTATGTTGAGTATTAAAAAAAGTTTATAATTTTATGTTTTGATTTTGAAGTGTTACATTTATACCAATATTTTTTTTTTGTTTGTTTGGATTAGAATAATATTGTAGCCGTTCTATTAGCTATTATTTATTATTCAAACGATAACAGACATTGGAAATATTCATTTTAATTCTACGAAGTTGATTCATGGAAAAACCAGCTGATATAAAATTAAATTTGTAACAGTCACGTGGGTAGTACTCGTACAGGGGATAAGCTTGTCAAGTTTCTTTTAATGAGATAAGGGAACTTTAGCGATTCGACTATCAACAAATATAATTGCAGGTTTAGACCAATAGTGTCCCTTCGCCTTCTCCTGTGGATAAAACATTCTAGGAAATGTCGATTTTTATTTTCTGTAAAATTTTAAATGGCAACACGGGTCGACTGATAGCTCGTTTGAAAGGGGTTTTATTTATCTATTCAACATTTTAAATTATTTTAAATTTGTTCATTGTTTTTGACTTGATTAAATTGAAACGTCCTATCTGACCTGAGGACAGTTTTGAGAGGTTAACGATTTTCTGTTTTCATATTTGTTCACTGTGTAAATATTTTTCAAAAGGAATTTACTTCTGACATGAGTTAAGGCGGCAGTTTAATACGACCTCCTCGGCGAGTGGGAACCGTTACATATCTTATATTCGAACCCGTCATAACAGCGATAAACTAAAAACGTTCTCAAAACTATTTTCCCTAATTTGGACGGAAGTTTCTGCTACTGACTCGTAGAGGGAACGCATTTTGTGGACACGATGGATATATTGCAGTGATGCCGATACATATTATAAATCCTGATATGTCTTATTTTTTTCGTAGGAATAGAAATAGTATTGGCACAAAAATATTTTATTAAAATGCATCTTTGTTTTAAAAATAACGGAATTTAGAAATGGAAGGGGACTGAGGCTTTAACTTTAACACTATATGTCAGGCCAATGTAAAAGACTGGTGTATTTTTTAATTACGACAAGCATTAGGTTTTACATGATAATATTAATAGGATATTTTGAAGATGCTCCAAAAAAAATTACTATATTTTTTTATATCTCAATATATTTTTAAAAATCTGATGTGTCCAACACATGACTTTCCTATCTAGTTATTATAGGCTTTTTTCAGTTATTTTGTACAACCTATTGCAGCACCTCTATAAATGTTTAGAGGATAAACTAAATATATACATTTTCCACATACATCTAACTCGAAACATTTTTCTATAGATATTCATTGAAAACGAAAATACTGAAAAATTTAATTTTATCACTTTCCTTCAATTTTTCCAATACGGTCCATTTTAGAAAAATCATATAAAAAACAAAAATTATAGAGATCGAAATCACAAATAACTTTTATTTAAACAATTTTCCTAAAAATTTATTATTATTACATTTTGTCAAATTTCTCGAATACGGGCCATTTAAAAAAAATTGTATAGATCCAAAATTATAGATAATAATATTGTAAGTAATTTTTATCTGAACAATTTTCTTCTCCAAACATCAATAACAGATATATTTCATAAAATATAAAAACGGCCTCCCATAAAGTACCCCCCATATGTTTTTGAGTTTTCTTCCAAATGCGAAATTTACACATTTTCTCAAATATCTCGAATACGGTCCATTTTAGAGAAATTATGTATGGGATAAAAATTATAGAGAATTATATTACAAACAACTTTTATTTGAACAATTTTTACTTTCCTATCTGTATACAGATATAAGGAAAGTATAGGAATCATGATTTTTTTCGACCTCGAGTTTTCGACGGATTTTTACGTTTTGAGGTCCCCTGAATCCGTTTTGACTATTTTCGCGATGATGTCTGTGTGTGTGTGTGTCTGTGTATGTGTCTGTATGTCGCATAACTCATGAACCGATACACAGAAAAAGACCAAATTTTAAACTTAAGCTTTATTCCAGCGTCTAATGAACTGATTAGATTTTGGGCAGAGTCGGAACATCTAGGGGGGTACTTTATAGGTGGTCATTTTTATATTTTATAGAATATATCTGTTATTTACGTTTGGAGAAGAAAATTCTTCAAATAAAAGTTACTTCTAATATAATTATCTATAATTTTTGTTTTATACAAAATTTTCCTAAAATGGTCCGTATTCGAGAAATTTGACAAAATGTAAAAAAAATAATTTTTCATAAAAATTGTTCAAATAAAAGTTGTTTGTAATATAATTCTCTATAATTTTTATTCTATACATAATTTTTTTAAAATGGACCGTATTCGAGATATTTGAGAAAATGTGTAAATTTCGAATTTTGAAGAAAACTCAAAAGCGGATAAAGAAAAAATCATTAAATTTTAAACTTAAGGTTTATTTCGGCCTCACGTGAAATTATTAGATTTTGGACAAAGTCGGAACATCTAGGGGGGTACTTTATGGGAGGCCGTTTTTATATTTTATGGAATATATCTGTTATTTATGTTTAGAGAAGAAAATTGTTCGAATAAAAGTTACTTTTAATATTATTATCTATAATTTTTGTTTTATGTCAAAATTTCCTGAAATGGTCCGTATTCGAGAAATTTGACAAAATGTAAAAAAATATTTTTTTATAAAAATTGTTCAAATAAAAGTTGTTTGTAATATAATTCTCTATAATTTTTATTCTATACATAATTTTTTTAAAATGGACCGTATTCGAGAGAAAATGTGTAAATTTCGAATTTTGAAGAAAACTCAAAAGCGGATAAAGAAAAAATCATTAAATTTTAAACTTAAGGTTTATTTCGGCCTGACGTGAAATTATTAGATTTTGGACAAAGTCGGAACATCTAGGGGGGTACTTTATGGGAGGCCGTTTTTATAGTGTATGGAATATATCTGTTATTTATGTTTGGAGAAGAAAATTGTTCGAATAAAAGTTACTTCTAATATTATTATCTATAATTTTTGTTTTATGTCAAAATTTCCTGAAATGGTCCGTATTCGAGAAATTTGACAAAATGTGCAAAATTCTGATTTTTATGAAAATTGTTGAACTAAAAGTTGTTTGCGATATCGATCACTATAATTTTTGTTTATACATGATTTTTATAAAATGGACCGTAATGGAAAAGTGCAAAATTTAAATTTTTCAGTATTTTCGTTTTCAATGAATATCTATAGAAAATAGACATCATCCCGAAAATAGTCAAAACGGATTCAGGAGACCCCAAAACGTAAAAATCCGTCGAAAACTGGAGGTCGAAAAAAATCATGATTCCTATACTTTCCTTATCTGTATACAGATAGGAAAGTAAAAGGAGTGACTACCGGGCGTATTGATTATACGATGCTTTTTGACATTCGTATACCACGAAAATAATATTTAAAAATAACATGATCTAACTCTGTACGAAATATACAGTATTCCAATGATTCATTATCTTTCTCTACTTTGTTCTCAATGTATATTGGTAGGCAACAGAAATAAGTACATTTATTTTAACCGTCCAAAATAGTTATTTGTGTAGTGTAAAAAAGTTGATCTTTTTTGGCCGAATCATAAATTTGCAACTGCTGGTTAGGATAAAAATTATCATACGGCCTAGGTGTACACATTTTTTAGGCGACTCTCACATCAAGTAGAGCTAATATTTTTTTACATTATTCTTTTTAATAAGAGGCTTAAATGCAAGAATTGTATCAAGCTTTTATTGATCGAATAAAAATCCATCGTTAACTAATAAAATTTGCACAGAAGAATTACTAACGATAAGTATAAGTACTTTTCGGATTTCTATTTGCAATTTCTCGATAATAAATTCACAATTTTTAAAAAAAAGTTAGTTAATTTATATAAAAATCCAGTACCTAATTAATAATACCTACCTAATTCTAATTTTTCTCGAACTGTTTTTAAGAAAATTAAACAAAATCATGTCACAGCTCCGTGAAATAAAACAAGAAAATCTAAAAAGAAATCATTTCAAAACACTTACTAACCTACCTTTATGCCGAATTTTAATTATAGAAGGTGCTATTATTTTTGTGTTTCTTTTGAGACATCCAGTATGCTTCTACGCTTTTATAAAACGTTCATAACTGATCTAAAAAATACTTAATACGCAAGCCATTTTAGCTATCTATATTACCTAAATAATGAAAAAAATAAATAAACAGAGTCAACCGCTCGACAAATTAATCGCCCATCCATCATACAAATCATTTTCTAACGATTTCGTATAAAAGATAATTATGTGGATGTGAATTTACAAATACAGCGTGCAAAGAACGAATTGTCAGTGTTGCCAAGATTAAATTCTCTGTGTATTTGAAACCCACTGGTTAAATTCTACAATTTCACCAGTAAAAACATCAACAAATTAATCTACTAAATAAATAAACAATTCTCAAATAGTTCGACTGCTTTTTACCCTAATATAATGTGAAGTCATAAAACTATAAATAGCATTTTTCTCAGAATACCGAACGTCGAACACCTGTGTTTTCAGGTGCACAGCGGTGCATTGGAACAAAATGAGTGTTCGGCGCATAGTTAACGAAGCACAAATGACGTATTTCATTATGTCATAATGTTTTCATTGGTTGAAACCGAATAGGTGCGTCAACTATGCCCCGGACACTCATTTCGGTCGAACAGTATATATTAGGGCGAGCTCGACGCGAACGGCATTCAGTAGTTGTCTTTTATTGCCACCAACGATCAACGATTCAGTTGTCTTTTTGCCATCATCGCTCACAGTTGTCTGACATCCGAACGTTCAGGTGCTTTCTGCCGACGGCACGTTACTTTCTACATTTTTACAAGCGTTTAATGCAGTTTATTTTCTGGTGCAAGTTATATCTTCTACAATTATTATGGCATAAGAAATTCTACAAACAAATGTTTTCAAGTTGGTAACTAAAAAATCAACTATATTAGTTAATCAAATTGTGATGAACTAAAATTGTAAATATTTAAAACTATTTAGTGAAGATAAGAAAATGATTATATCTAAATGGAATCAACCACTATGTATTTACTTCAGTGAAAATAGTAAATTAAAAACACTTCTTTTTCTACTACCTATGACTCGTTAGTTATTTCTACAAAAGAACCCAATTCTTCTAACACCAGTGACATATGCTACAGAACATTTTTACCAAAGAAATATTCGGAAGTAACACCGGTATTTTTTCACCCATGTTATTTCGTTTTCTGTTTGCAGTTTAGACATATCAAAACTTTACTCCGAATGGTGCACGTGTTGAATGATCGAAAATGGTTGGTAACGATTCGACTTGCTTGTTTTTAGATCTATCGACGAGTGCCTGAATTAAAATGTTGGTAAAACAAGGTTTGGCGCGTATAGTATTTGAAATTTTAGCTTGTATTTTATTTCTCAATTTTCTCCGTTATTACATTGATTTGAGAATTGGTTTCAAGGTAATTGTATTTGATTATTAATAGAGTATTTGTTTGACCCCTTGAAAAAATCATATTACATTTTTTTATAGTTGTTTAAACTTTTATTTTTATTATTATCAAAATTACATTATTTATATTGACGTCAGCAACTGCTCTGATTTATTTCAAAAACGTCTACAAAATCTTAGCTCTTTAATTTGTATAGTTTTCAAATTTATTAGAAAATAAAATTAAACGCAATTAAACTCTCACCTTAACCTATAGTCCAGGATCCGTAAGTAAGGTCAACCTTCACTCATCTGTTTAATGGATAAAAGTTTTTTTTTTATTAAATAAAATATATTTTTAAATATACTGCTTAATGGGTTGCCTAAGAAAATGCGGTCACGGTCATTTTCTACTTTCCTTTCTGTGTACAGACAAGGCAAAATTCTTTTCGTTTTTGTAACCACTTCTTTATCCACTACTTCTTTTTTCTTTTTTTTGTGGTAGCATCACGGAAACAGCTAAGATTATGCCGATCTTTTGATGTTTTGAGAGTGTGTTTTCGTAATTTTGTGCTGCTTTCAAGATGGTTTTAAGAAAATAGACTGGCTGAGATAACACCAAAATTTGTGTTATACAGAGAAGAATAATGTCTCTGGAGAATTGACATTTTATTATACTGTGACAGAGACGTAATAAACAGCTTTAAAAAAATAAACCTAGGAAGAATTACGCATTATTACGCAGAGCCGACTAAGACGTGTTTCTAACAATTCTGGCGTCATTCTCATGCACAATTTGTTTTCGTCAAGATATTTTTTCCATTTTTTTTAGGATACGACTTGATTTACCTAGTGTAGATCTCTTATTCATGATCTAGTCTACCATTTTCTCTTTAAACATAGTTAGAATTACGTATTATCGTATCCAATTTTGTATACTAGGATAAACTAAGCCAAGAAGTATTTCTAATTCTCTTAAGGTAAGACGTGGTTGACCTAATATAGATCTTCTGGCTAGCCATAATCTAATTCACCATCTTCTCTTAGAAAATACTTAATCCTCTATTAATTTGAGGATTTCGTTTTGAATTAAAATTAATACTTTTTTAAAATTGGCTTTCTAAACTATTCTTCTATCCATTCTGCAAATACAAAACAATTGCATGTTCATTTGGATTGCCGTTACTTTGTCATTGGATTGGCTTAATGGAATGTCTTCACAATTGGCCTCGTGTAAATGGACCATAAAGGAAGCCAATAGCTCCAACAAATTTTAAACGTTTCTAATTTAATGGAGTGAGTTGAGACAATGGATGGAAACATTTAATTCTCATTGATTACCTATTCACACGATGTCAATAGTGGATTGGCTCAGTGGAATGTCTTCACAATTGGTTTCGTGTAAATGGTTCATTACGCTCACTTGGGCATCTTCAGAATCGAATGTGTCTATTATAGTCGGAATTCTTTAGTAAAAAGAATTGTTCTTCAGAAAATAAATTCGAGAAAACGGTCATAGAAATGTGCGTCCTTAGAGTTGTCTCCCATCTTCTTAAGGATCACAATTTGCATAGGTGACTGATACGTACATAATCTTTTAATCCTGGTCAACGAATTACCGGTAATAACAACTTTTAGTCTGATTACAATATTTTTCATCAGTATTAATCTTTTTTTCTGCTTATGCAAGTTAAATATTAAAGTGAGTTTGGAAGTGTTCTCAAGTGAAGAGAGAAAAGTGCTTTTGGTAATAAACGGTCAAAAGTTTTCCTTTCGACTAATAAACAAACATTGGCTGGAGGAGTTAAACGGTGTCATGTACATCTGGAAAGAACATCGTGTAAAGTTTACATTAAAACAGACAACAGCTTAGCAATAAGCTGAAAAGAAAAGCATAAGATGATCTTTTAGAATGGCCAGCCAAAGTTCATACCTACATATTTAAAAGAACAGCGAATAGAAACCAACAAAAATAAATATTTTGTAATAAAAAATGATAGATCGAACAATATCGTTATGTATACGTGTAAAAGTAATATCGAATTTTGGACTACAAGTGCTAAATTTTATCTGGATGGAACTCCTAAGTTTGTTTGCAATTATTTACTATATTTGCTATGAAAAAGGCCACTGTGTTCCCGTTTATAATTTATTGATTTGATATCAGAATGATAAAAAAATATTCTTTACTTTTTAGTGCATTTTATAAAAGCCTGTAACTTAATTTTATTTATTAGTTTATTTTCATTTTCCATGATTTTGGCGCCCCTAGATCATTGCCGCCCGGATCGCCCTGTCCTGGGGCCGGCCCGGCACCACATCTTGAGCAAATTTATAGTGGACCACGCCTGAGGTACCTCCTTACTAACAAAAAAAAATCATTGAAATCGGACACCGTGAAGTCGATTAAGAATACAGAGCTCTTCTAGTAGAAAACTAGAATAGTTTTTTTGCTTTACGATGTCACAATGTCAGACATCACATTGCTTCTTATTCAACAATTTTTGTAAAAAGAGTAGCCCCAATAAGGCTATTAAAACATTATACTGAACATAATTATTGTTCATTCACCGCATTAGTTGATCAAATCTCGTATAATAAAATAAATAAAAATATTGATTATATTGTTAAAATAATATTTGATAATGGTCATAGGAAAGGTTCCAGAAAAAATATAAGCGATTACAGAAACATTTTGTTGTGTAATTAAAAAATATCCAGTTATTTGTTTACGTCTTTTGTCGCGTCGTTAGTTCTGTATAACCAGTTCACAATCAAGTAAATAAAAGTACCTAAATGGTAATTTCCCATTTAATAATAAAATGCTAATTTAAAACAGTACATAGCATTTTTTTTATCTGCATTCTTTAAGCATGAAACAATAAACATTTTGTTAATATTTACTGTAAACAGAGTAGGTACCTATGTGTGCCAAGTAAAGATGTCCTAATTTTAAAAATAAATAAAAATTTCTTGAACATCTAATAAAAATTTACACAAAACTATCTGGCATATCCGTTGGTTTACAAACTGACAAGGCCGCCGAGAGCCATGGTGGGGCTCCGGGACAAAACACTGACAAGGGCCCGCCCCCCCACTTATTATAACCTATTGTCTTTAAGCTGCCGAGCCCCCCTGGGCTCGGGCACGGTGGATTTTGTCCCCCTGCCCCTCCCTCCCGTCGGGCCGACAATTTGATATACTGAAATAGTAAAAATGTTCAACAAAAATGAATCTCTATTATTGTAATGGTGCTTTTACAAATAATTGTATATTAATGTAGTTCAAAAGAAGCAGATTTAAAAAATAAATAAATATGTAAAAGGGTTCTCCGGTAGTTTATTTCATGCAATACATAATCAAAATGCAACATAAACTATGCAATGGATACTGACTCTTTACTGTCATACCTAAATTTTGCTTATTTTATAATTTGGGAATATTAATAAAACTGTCAAAAAATTACTTCTACAAATCTTTATTCCAATGAATAAGAATACAACTAAATAAAAACCATATTATTAAAATAAAAGCACAAGTAACCGATTCTTTCGATGCAAAGGAAAAGACCTAATCAGAGATAACTACCACAGAACACTTACTCTTAGAACGGAAACTCCCATGTTAAAAAACGGTGATAGAATTTTCAGCGACACCTGTTGGACGTGGTTGATTTTTTTTCAATTAAGTCCTTGTCTGGTAAGAGGCCATATGAAAGAAGAGAAAATAATAAAAAGAAGAAAAGAAAAGCGCGGGGCTATTCAAATTTTACAGTAAAAATTATCCGCATTAAAAACTGTTAGCCAAATTAAGATTTGTTCACACAAACTTCATTTATGCTTTATTATAGCGATTCTATAATAAAGCATAAATGCAGTTTGTGTGAACAAATCTTAATTTGGCTAACAGTTTTTAGATAAAAAAAAAACAAGCATATTCAAAAAATAAATTTATTAAAGAATATATATAATACAAATCCAATATTTAAAAAATGTAATGTATATGAAAATTGTATTATATATGAAGTAGCTGGATGGCTGCTACATATTCCAGGATACAACACTGTCCAACATTTTGTGAAGAACTTTATCTGTGAAAAAAGAAAGACAGTACAAGTACAATCTCATTAAAATAAATGTATTAATAAAAAATTATAAGTCCGAGGAATACTTTATTTTTTAATAAGTCCAACATCTACGATACACCTTTGCAACCCCAAACGTCATGAAACAGAAAATACACAAGATATGTCGCGTTTGAGAATCCACATCGGATGCATCTGAGATGTAGTAATCTTTGATCACGCGATTCAGTATACGTAAATGTAATGGGACAGATGTGTCCGATATGGATAAAATAAATGAGTAGAGTACTAACTTTCCTTCTCGAAAAGAAGTCCAACATATATTATTAGTCTGCTTCTTCTTCGCCGATACAGCTTTGCAACCCCAAGCGTCATGAAACAAAAAATACACAGTATAAGTATAAAATAAATGAGTAGATTACTAACTTTCCTTCTCGAAAAGAAGCCCAACATATATTATCAGTCTGCTTCTTCTTCTTCGACGATACAGCTTTGCAACCCCAAATGTCATGAAACAGAAACTACACAGTATAAGTATAAAATAAATGAGTAGATTACTAACTTTCCTTCTCGAAAAGAAGTCCAACATATATTATTAGTCTTCTTCTTCTACGATACAGCTTGGCAACCCCAAACGTCATGAAACAGAAAATACACAGTATAAGTATAATATAAATGAGTAAATAAAACATGTTTCATGGAATTTTTGAGTTATATCCGTGAAACACAGTTTAAGAAATGCTCTACTAGAATTCGAAACAAACTGGTTCTGGTAGTAATTCAAACATTTTTTAAAACTTACCACTAGTAGCACATTTTGTCTTCAAGCGTTTAGTTGAAGACAAAGGAGTAATCAAACACTTTCGTCGAAGTCTTTCGCTAAATATTTTCTCTTCAAACCTTTACTTGAAGAAGTAGAAGGTGTTTGATTAACATATTCAATTTCTACGTTATTTGAGGAATGTCCATCCGCTACTCTTCCAGGAACTGCTGGGAGGAATAGCGTTGGAAATGCTTCAGGTGTTAGACCTCGACGAGAGCCAACTACTTTATACTTCTCTTCAAAATGTTTATAACATACTGCAAAGGTAGAATAAATTTGTAGTCTTGTTTTATTATTAAATCTTGGACAACGAACAGCAAGTGCCCAAATATCAAATAAATCGGGTGAATTCGTAGGGTGGGGCAGGCGATGCATCTTGTTGTTCACATCAAGGCAATTCGGTACACAACATTTTCTATAATTACGCATCTTTATGGAAAAGCACAAAATAACAGCGGAAAAAGCACAAGATAATCAAAAAGCACAAGATAACAGCTCAAAAAGCACAAATTTATAATACAAAAACAATCTTACTAACAGTGGTCAACTAAATCAATTAAGCAAATTGGAAATGAAAACACAACTGAATACAACCAAGTCACCAATATAAATAAACAACGCTCTCGTTTGGTTTAAGCCAAGACGCCTGACACCCCCCACAAAAATCAATATTCACCTGTCATTTACACTCCCACCACCCACCCCACCATACGACTGCAGCGCCACGCGGACGTGGTTGATTTTTGCTCTATCCCAGGCCTGCGCATACCAGTTTCCCACTACTAACAAATATCGTGCGGTCCTGAATGAGACATATTTTAAGGGACAGACGAGGGTACAGTATCCGCTGTTGTCATATGCCTATTTCATTATTCTCGATTTGTTTATAAAATTATTTACATGTATTAAAGAAGCTAAAATAATTCAACCTATTTTATTGCAACTAAATACAAAAAATTTTGAATCATTAGTTATATCAAATTTAACTAAATTAGATGTAATTTCACTAAATTAATGTATTAATTTTCAATAAATTCGAAAATCTAGTCATGTTAGGTTGGAAGTGGCAACAGGGCTTACACCGGCATGGATATTTACGTTGTTTAATATAAGCGTACAGCGTCTTACACATTTATTCATTGATAAAAAAGTTATGTCTGCGTGAAATTCTTCTCTTCATCCCCTCTCTTACTTCTCACCTTTCGTCTCCTCGCCGCATCCCTACAAATAGATTGTGTTGATTGTCAAATTAATCTTGGCATCGTGAATATTATATTTTATCAATGAATGATTATATCTCTGTTATCTCTGATATAAATACTTAGCGCGATGAGTGACACTTGTCAGACACACGGAGTACCATTTGATTTGTATCCATGGATCTGACCAAATTCGTTAACATGAACAAGAATCACAACGTCGCGACAATCTCGGAAAAAATCATTTTTATTTATTTAAAAAGTTTGTCGCCGAATGACGAAACATCCTGTATAAGAAGATCGCAGTAAAAAGTCGCATATAAAAATGAACTACTTAGGTATGCTGTTTGTTCTTCACATGACCTCTTCCACCGCTGGGACATAGTACGCAAAAAAACATTGTGTCGCTTTTTGCCGTCAGGGCCACTCTACCCACAGAGGGCTAAATGGGCCCAGGAGCGCAAATCTTTTGATGGCAGCATTTTTTATTTGTAGTATATATTTTTAGTCTAAACGCCCTACACACGTAACGATTTATCGTACTGCGCTTTGAACTGCAGATCGTAAAGAAAATCGTACGGCTTGCAGTACAGCCATTTTTTGTACACACGATGCAACACATTGTACTGCCGCAGTTCAGATTATTCAGTTTTCGTCGAGAAGGGCTACACCGTTATGTCAAGAATTTTAAAGAAGAAAGCTGCCGTGCTTGTAGCTACGGTATTGCTGATAGATGAAGATGATAAACAAAAAGAAATCAAAAAGCGAAAATGTTGTAAAAGTGGTTGCTGGAGAGAAAGAAATATTCACATATGAGGTTGTTAAAAGTGCTGGAAAAAGAAGAACCTCTTGATTTTAAAAACTATTTAAGAATGGATTCTGATGCCTTTACGTGTTTGATGGATTTAGTTTGTAATAAAATTACAAGCAAGATACAATTATGAGAAACGCAATATCTGCTGAAGAAAGATTGGTTGCAACACTAAGATATTTAGCAGCAGGATGTTCTTATATTGTTTATTTTCTTTTTCATCACTTCTTGTGATGCTTCTGGGAACAATTTCTTAAATTTTTTAAACAAAATTTCATAATTGGAATTTCTTTTCATTTTATTTGCATAATCTTTTGGTTTCACATCCCATAGACATCTATTTTCTCTGTATAAATTAATAAAGTCTTCCCAGAACGTCTTATTTTTTTAATCCATAATATTGATTAAACCAAAAATAAATAAAAATTATATCGTAACTGCGCGCTGCGGCAGGAATACACTCCACACGTTCAGACTTGCGTTCTAACCCCACCCCAGACACGACCCGTTGATACGATATTTTACGGAAGCTCCCTACTGCAGACGACAGACGATTTGACGACTGCATACTGCAAACTATCCAATTTTCCTACACACGATACGATTTATCGTTATTGCGGCAGTTTCGATGGATATCGTACTGCATGCAGCACGATAAATCGTTACGTGTGTATGCCGTTTAAGATAATACGGTCCAGACTATTTATTTTCTTAAAGTACAGTATTCCCCAGATGCCCAAACTTTAATGTGCTCACCGCAGGATGGATTAAAGCTTAAAGTTTAAAATTTTGTGTTTTTCTCTTTATCCGTTTTTGAGTTATCTTCAAAATTCGAAATTTGCACATTTCCTCAAATATCTCGAATTAGGTCCATTTTAGGGAAATCATGTATAGGGACAAAATAATAGAGAATGATATCATAAGCAACTTTTATCATGATTCCTATACTTTCCTTATCTGTACACAGAAAGGAAAGTAAAAAATGGCAGTGACCGTATTTTCTTAGGCAACCCATTTGTGGTATATTTAAAAACATATTTTATTTAACAAAAAAACTTTTATCCATTAAACAAATGGGCGAAGGTCGACCTTACTTACGGATCCTGTATTTGTTTTCATTAGTTATTTAGTTTTAGTTATTTTTAATCAAAATCTTTTCATGTTAAAAATAACCAAATAACCTATTCAAAAGTAAATAGAAAATATTATAATATGTACGCTTATCTTTGTTGTAGAGTTTTGTAATAAATATATGTTAGAATTTCTCCGACTAAGAAAATGAATAAATAAGGTGTTTCAGAATAAAATACCGTAAATTGGGGGACTTATTGATCTTAACTAATTATTAAGAGAATCTAAACATAATTTTCCTGTAAACGTCGCAGTTTTCATTTTACAGGGTGATAAAGTAAATTTCATAAATATTTTTTAAATATTAGCGTCCCTTACGGTAAAAACTTTAACTTAAAAATACGTACATGTTAATATCCCGTCAGAATGCGTCGTAAATCGCTCCCGGATCTGAGCAGATGCGTTCATAGGAGTGGGTATAAAGGCATTCGCGCCCTGGGGTATATCTCCACCTCCAGTACATGAGCGTTATACCCTCTGTATAGTTTGCGATAATTCGTTTGGTAGTCCTCTTTACAATAAGGAATGAATCGGTTCCTCTTTTAGCAAGCACGCCGCTGTATCCCGGAGCCTAGATCAAAGTAACTTTGTTCCGGTTACCGATGAGCTTTCAATCAATTCGGTTGGAGATGAGAGCTTCCCAAAAATATTTTTATTTTTTTCTTAAAATAACGATTGATCATCTCTCTCGCTCCCAAATCTATAGCAATCGTTTCTGCTTTGAAGATCGTGGCAAAAATGCTCAGGTTTATGATGCCAACTCTTGGCATAGTTCTGTCTTGGAGAGGGCAATATCCCCCTTGCACTATTCATTTCTCTTTGAAATGAGGATGCTGTATGATTTGTTGGAGAACTAACGAGTCTGAGCCCATGCTAAGAATGTGTGAATTATTAAATTTACTCAACAACGCATTTTGTCCCATTGCAGTTCTTCCTTGCATTGACTACCCACCATCAGTAGGAGACCATTCTTGCCTCCCTTTCCAGAAAAATGTAAAGAGGGGTTAGAAAAAAGAATATCTCTATGGCTACCCGGTGTGGTGGACATTGCCCCAGTGATGAAGACGCATGCAAGATTCTAAATTATAGATAATTTCGCTTGAGCCGTACGTTGTTGTCCCTTATCTCACCAGACGACCGAGCCATTAGTTTAACCACGGTTCGGTAAATCCAGTAGATCAGTTTGAGACTCCTTTGCCATGCTTTACTAAATGTTTTTTTGAGGGTCCAAAAGGAGTGTCTGACTCTGCTGATAAACTTTATTTATACGGGATGTTCCAGATATTCCACCTTTGTAGGTTCTATAAGTATTCCATTTCCGCTAATATTTAAATGGTTTTTCTTGTACTGATAAAGCATTTAGTTGTTTTCAAATTATTAAACAATCAATTACTGACTTACTCAGATTTTGTTCTTATCACAAATAACTTACAATCTTTCAATGTAAGTGAATAAAGAATTAGTAATAATTATTATTTAAGTAACTATATATTAATTTCCTATATTCCACATTATTTATTAATAAAACGGCAATTTTTAAACAAATTATGATTTTGTCGGGACGTCAATAGAGTCAATTGCAATCATAACAAATTAGTTTCTGAACGATTGAATTATATACAAGGTTTGATAAATATTAAAATTTCTTCAGTTCTCCCTTAATTTAGTTAGAAAAGTATGTAATAAATGTACATTGTACATTTACCAACTTAATTATTTAGTCATTTCATGGATTAAAAACAAGTGACAATCAATGTGCGGCAAAAGTATTGAATAGGTTTTGAAAATTATGTTTAAGATTCGGAATAGTATTCATCACGATACTACGTGATTGTTATTAAATTTAAAATCTAAAATAGACGTTATGTTGCCAATAACATATCGAATTGTTTATACATGCCATTAATACAAAAATTCTGAAATCAATATTTATATACAGGGTGTTTCAGAATAAAGTACCGTAAACTGGAGACTTGTAGATTTTAACTAATTATTAAGAAAATTTTAAGTATAATTTTCCTGTAAATGTCCCAGTTTTAATTCTACAAGGTGATAAAATGAATTTCATAAATACATAATTTTCTAAATATCTTCCCTTACGGTAAAGACTTTGACTTAAAAATATGTACTTGTTAGTTAATCACCATTATTAATTATTACACTTTATTTCAATATGAAATTCTAAAAATGCAAATTTTTAAGGCCGATTTCATAATCAATATTAAAAGGTCCATTAGCTAATAGGACTAGTAAGTCCATAAAATCATGGTCTCATTAGCTAATGGACCTTTTAATATTTTCATTGATAAAATTGTATGTACACAGATTTCATGTTTGAGTAGGACTAACACTGAAAAATCTCGGAAATGGAATGTTCTAGAGAGATCAACCAAGAGCCTCTTTTTTGTGACAAATTGCGTGAGGAGTAATTATTATTCTTAACTTTTATGAAATATAGGGTGTTTAAAAAGTTTGGACTAAAATTGTTTTCTTGGCCCTTGATTCTACCCCAATGAGTTACGTAATTTTTTGAACTAATACTGTTACGGTTTAGATTTCCAGAAGCATAAATTAACTGTATTTTGTTTATAAATATTTAATTTTATACAATTATAGTAGTAGTTGTCAGTTTTAATTGTCATAATAATAAATATTGAATCAAAGACTCACTTAGCTTTTTTAAATAAGTCCAGCAACGAAATCATGACCAACTATTTGTTCGGTATTAAAAATGAATCTTACTATTAAAAATCAGCTAGAAAATGCTAAAAACTTCCTTGTTCTTACCCCTTTTATTTATTATCAGCACAATACTAGCTTTTATAATGATTATAATATATTTTCCTGACATTTATCTACTCCATTTTGTTTTGTTGGAAAAGGTTTTCCAACTGGTTCTTCTTCTACTAAACTTTGGTCTCTAACCTACCTCCACCTAGCCAGTGAATTATTCAATCCTTGAGTCATAGCAGAGTTTTACAAGAGACCAATCTTTGAGGTACCAAAATTGGACTTTGAACTTTGATTAACCTATTTTCGCCCATTTTGTTAATAGAGCTCTTCAAGAACACTTTTGAAGTGCTCTCACGAAATTATTTCGGATTTTGCCTAGAAAAGGCGCTTATTTTTCCTAACACACCATTTATATACTCACTTTTTGGCCACCTTTCATCAACGGTAAGTGTAACTAACTCTGCATGATGACCATTGCCTCTCATAACCTTTTCCTATTTCAGGCTATTTACTTTACATTTACTTTGCATCTACTTTACTTCCCCCTTTGATAATTTCATCTACTGTTCATCTACATTCTACTATTGGCTTGGACAACTTAGCCTGGATTTCCATGCTTGCGGTGCATGTTGTACACCTGCGGTAGGCCCCAAAAGAAGTACCCACTGGCCCATCGGTCACTGAGAAGCCCCACTCTGGACAACCATCATCGGTAGAGCAAGTAAGAATTAACCATATTTTACTTTTGAGACCCTCTACCTGCACCCAATTCCTTCGTCAGCTTGCTACCTGGGTGCGTATGCTTGAAAACGAGAGAAACTGAAACTCCCCGGGCAATATATTCACTTTATTTTCACTTTCCCAAAAAATTGGTATTCTTGAAATAACGTGAAAGCCAAGGGAGGAGAAAGTAGATGGTGAAAATAAATACAGAGTTGTCAGATCGTTTTAGATCATCCGACCAATTAGAATTTGACAGCAAATGTCACTTCTGGCATTTTAAAGAATTTAGGTTATTATGATTTCTTTTTATCGACAACGGAATTTTGACTTTTTCACGTATACACATTTTAAAATACTATTGTTGATTAAAAATAATATTAACTGTTTTAAATAATTATCAAACTAAAAATTCAAATATCTTGGCAATAATTCAAGTAATATTTTTCAAAATGTTTAGTTTTAAAACGTCTTTATTTACAGTTAAAAACTCTACAATTGTAGGAGGTAGGTACCTACCTATTACTTTCCTAAATAATTAATCATTTTAAAAACACGAGTCAAAGTACAAACAAATTTAAAAGATGTTATTACTATTGGAAAAGGGGAGTATTATAGTGTACGGGGATATTTTTACACTACTACCTTTTATAACTAAAGAAGTTGTTGGCTCCATTTTGTCAATTTGTCTAAAATGTATCTGTATTGAATAAAAATTATTCTTATTATTTTCGCGTCTAAATCCATTTTAAAGGGAAAGTAAATAGCGCAAATGTATAAATATACCTGAAAACTACTAACAACATCAATGAGGTTATAGTAATATTTTTATTTTTATTTATTTAATTTCTGACAAGCACTGCGCATGCTTGTGAATTGAATTCTCTCGTTATTTTCATTCTCTCTACCTAAAAGTAGGAGAAAGTTTTGAGAGAAAATTCTCCATCAATTTTAGTGAATTTGATTTCAAGAATACGAATTTTTACAAAGGAGTAGAAAGTGAGAATTTTCTCTCAATATTTCTCACTCCCCGATTTCAAGAATAGGCACCCTGTAGTGCATGAAGCTTGTGTCCTAGGTTGAGCCTTAGGTGTATAAACATTAAGCGTTATTCTAGCAGAGCTTATCTTGTGCCACCACCTGCTTAATAATAAAGCGAAATCATTATAAGATAAACAGTTGTATACCAAAAGTATACTCTTGGCCCCCGTATAACTTTTACTTTTGTGAACACTTTTTTGTTTTAAGCATATTATTCAACTAACGTCAAATATATAATCAACGACTTGGGTTGTAATAAACCACAGTTTATTCAAAGTTTTTATTTCATTTAACTTTACCCAGTCACTCTCAACTATGCTTGTCCGAAATTATAAGGGATGCTGTAATCACCTTAAGATCTACAAGTCCCTGGTGCGGTACTTTATTCTGAAACACCCTGTGCATAAAACATAAAGCCTGTGTAATAAGTACATAAACCTTCCGTGTAATTTTCCATTTCTGTCACTTATCAATATATGGATGTTTCAGTGTCTTTTTATGTTAATTTATTTACCGATAACCTGTAGTGCATTATGTGTTTCGACCTTTTTTTTTTAAATGTACTGTAATCTATTGAAGTTATCTGTTTGTTATCTGATCCTCTCATTTTTCAAGTGATTCGTTAAAACGTACATACCATATTGTTTCCCAACACTGTTTGTATTAGCGGTAATGTAATATAATAATTATAATAATGATAATATTTTGATGGTTTACTATTTTGAAAATATTAATGAGGCGCCTAAAAACTACCGAATCGATCTGATCATACTAAAATTAAAACAAAAATTTTATTTATAATTGAGTGATTGCAGAATATTTACGATTTTATAGGACAGGTCCAGTGCTGGTTTAATAAATACATTTTATTTCTAATATTTTATTAATTAGCTATTTTTTTTGTCTCAATTCCAAGACACAATATCTATGATGAAGCTAAATAAGAGGGATGTTACGAGAGAATATGGGACGGCAATCGCGAAAAGATTATTTTATTACTTTTATTGATATTTAAAACCAGACAGTTTGTCCTATAATATTCATAAAATCAAATTATACCCTCCTGCAACATCTCACAATCTCTTCTAATTTCAATAGTTTCATAAAGTTTTAAATCGTCGGAATACAACAGCCATTGATTACTTCGAAGGCATGACGTTATAAAAGTAAAAAGCCTAGATGTGACCCTTGAGGTACTCCTGAGGTTATGCGTATAAAAAGTGAATTTATATTGTTGAAAGTTACGCACATACTTCTGTTTGTCAGATAGGATTTATTCCATTGCAGGAGGTTGGCGTATACCCCAAAATTTTCTAATTTTACTAGTCGGTGTACACAACATCCACTTGCTTACGTTTATCCATAGCTTCTAGATTATTCTGGACACATGGTATTAGGATTGTAACAATCGATCGTCCCCCGTAAAAGCCAAGTTGTTCGGGCAGTATTAATTGTATACATTTTTTTTTCATCAAATATTATAATTGGCTCAAATATTTTTTCCATCGCCGACAATAGCGAAACACGTCTTTATTCACTTTTAAATATAGGGATTACATTGGTTGTTTTCCATTTTAAAGGAAAGCGTCCAGTTTTAAGAGCAAACCTAATATAAAATTGCGCGCCACTGTGAAGACTTCACGATATGTTTTTACAGAGACTTTTAACAAAAAAGGTGAGAAATCCTCCCATTTAAAAACTACTCGATATTTATTAAAACGAAAAGCAGCAAATTTTCATAGATTTAATACAGAATGTCGCTTAATTTCTTTTAAACATTTTCAAAATACTTTTCGAAGGTTTACAAAAAAATTCAAGGTTTCTCCACCCTAAGTTTTGTTATTATTATTATTATAAGAATTTTTAGAAATAAAAATTATGGAGAATTGCTATAAAAAAAATTTCTTAAAAAAATTCCATTAAAAAACTAATATTTCCTGAAAATGTCACAAAAATTAGACTAAAAATTAAGGCTCGGAAGGAATTATAAATGTCTAAGGTGTTCGGTTTGCTCTTAAGTAATATCTCTGCAAGATTTTATAAACAAGGGAGGAATTTCATTTGGATCTGCTTCCTTGTTAATATTTACAATATCTTAAATCTCACCTCCTAGTTATATGATTAATATTTAAATGATGTAAGGCTATTATTAGTGTCGTGTGGAATCGCTGATGGAGATTTATTCGGTTCAAAAACAGATGCAAAATAAAAATATCTGTACATATATCATTGACAATTATTCATTGTCATTAGATAATTAATTCTATTTCATTATGAATCATGTAGGTACTGATGTTCTCACTACCTATTTTTTTTTTCACCACCTATGCTTGTTCCAATTTATCTATTTTTAAATTTACTATATACGATGTTTCTAAAAGGCCAGTAGGTATAAAATCAAATCATGTACCATGTGCTTCTTTTGGGTACTGTATACGGACTTGACATTAAAATTTAATGATCGTTTTTACTTTAATTTTGTACGTTAACACCGTTATAAAATACCTAAAAATTCATACAAAATTTAAATTTTCTAATGAAAAATTAGGGGCTATGTCAATGTAGAAAATTTTAGCATAATATTGTCCATTGGTAAGTAAGGTTTTACTCAAGGATACTTGTAAGTATCCTTGGTTCTACTAACTTGCTTTGTCAAGAAAAAGACCTACTCAATTGCCAATGACTCGGTGATCTAATTTACCTTAATTAATTAAACATAACGTACCCTGCGTCTTTTGGGTGCTGTATGGGGACTTGACATTAGAATAATTTATGATCGATTTTACTTTAATTTTGTACGTTAACACAGTTATAGAATACCTAAAAATTCATACAAAAATTAATTAAGCACATCAATCCATAATGACATAATTAAGCTTTTTATTAAAAAACTGGGCACTTCAAATCAAATTTCTAAGCAAAAAAAGATGAATGGAATTGACGATAAAAAATTTCCATACACATTTTATTCGAAACATTTTTTCAAATCTTCATTGCCAACGAAAATACTAAAAAAATTCAAATGTTTTCTTTTCCTCAAATTTCTCCGTTATGGTATATTTTAGAGAAATAAAGCTTAACAAAAATTATAGAGAATGTCATCCCAAACAACACTTATTCATCTAATCATAAATAAAAAAATATACCATAAAGCATAAAAACGACCCTTATAAAGTACCCTCTAAATCAGGCCTGCACAACCTGACTGGACACACTGACTTTTTTTTAGAAACTCTACAGAAGTTTATAAATTATAAGCTGACGACCTTTTATTTTTGTTATAAGCTGACGACTTTTTTTAGAAGACCTCGATCACCCCCCCTCCCCACCTCCAAAATAATTTACATCCGTTCTTGGCCCTCGTACACCTACGGTTTGTTTGAACTGGCCCTTTGAAAATCTCAGTTGTGTTCTAGATGTTCAGACTATGCCCAAAATTTCACTATAACTCACTATTACTTAAGGTTAAAAATTGCTGTAATTTATTTTTATCTGTTTATGAGTTATCGTACATACAGACATACATCATCGCGAAAATAGTCAAAACAAATTCAGGGGAGCCCAAAACGCAAAGATCTATCCGAAAACTAGAGGTCGAAAAAATCATAAATCCTATACTATATTTTATGCAAGAATACAAAAAATTTTAATTACCAAAACATTTAAAATTGTACCAGAATGTTTTTAGATCAAAATCAAACTTTGTTTTTGTTTTCGCGCATTGCGGCCGTGAAGTTATAATTTTTAAATCGTTTTTATGCTATTTTTACTTTCCTGTATCAGTATCGGAATCATGATTTTCGACCTCGAGTTATGGATGGATTTTTAAGTTTGGAGTATATTTCTCTTATTTATGATTATAGAAGAAAATTCTGTCAGTAAGAGTTGTTTGTCTATCTATATAATTTTTGTCCTATACATGATTTCTTTAAAATGAACCGTAATGGAGAAATTTGAGATAAACTGCAGAATTTGAATTTTTTAGTATTTTCGTTGGCAATGAAAATGAAGGCATGTAAAAATGTTTTGAATAATTTTAATTTTTAATTCATATTCTAAACCCTTTTTGATAACTTTACAGGAAAGTCGCCTGTTGGACTCATCATATTTTTTATCATTAGAGGGCATCCATTAATTACGTGAGGTATTTTTGAGGATTTTTTGATCCCCCTGGTGAGATTTCGTAAGATTTTCCTCAACTCCCTCCCCCCTCCCCTAATCTCACGTGATATTTTTCAAAATTTGTGTTTTGGATGTAAATGCGTTGGTTTGTTCAAAAAAAAAACAAAAACAATATGTTCTATTACTTTTATTTAAGACTAGCAAAGACTAGTATTTGATAATATTGTCGTAATATAAAATTTCTAAGAACAGTCTTTGCTTTAATTTAACTTTACTTTCATGCAATTTTACATAGTATTCTACTAGAAAAAAATTACGTCAGATTTACAAAGGCCCCCCTTTTCCCCAAGTGAGATTTGGTTGGAAAGATTTAGTTTGATTCCCTCCTCCCCCCTTAAACACCTCACGTAATTAATGGATGTCCCCTTATGAAATTTTTTACAAAAGTACGTTTCTTATATACATAGTAAATGAGTTAGTTAGTTACTCTAAATTTTATGTTTTCCACCTGTTTTTTCCAGTGGCGTAAAAACCCGAGTTCTGTCGATCGATGTATTTTTTATATTTTCTAATGAAAAATTAGAAGATATGTCCATGTAGAAATTTTTTGTAAATTGTCCATTGGTAAGTAAGGTTTTACTAACTTGCTTTGTCACACGTAACGATTTATCGTACTGCACGTTGAACTGCAGGTTGTAGAGAAAATCGTACGACTTGATGTGAAGCCATTTTCTATACACACGATGCAACACATCGTACTGCACCAGTTCATATTGTTGCAGTAAAATTGCAGTTTTTGTTTTTAATATCCATGATTAAATCACAATAACTGGCAACAACCACAATACAGTAATACACTCGTACAATAGAAAAATCGTAACTCTGCCGCAGCCGTGACTCTCCACACGTTCCAACTTATACGTTCAAGCAATACGTATCAAGCTAGCAGAGCACCTTTGGATTTTTCACATTCTGAGTATGCCATAATTTTAGGCTAATTTTATACCAACCTAAAAAAATTTCCGCTCGTTTCTTTATACAAAAAATTAAGTACTCTACTTGCTTAACAACAGGTACTCATTGCGTTTTTTATTAAAAAATTCAGCAATGTAAAAAAGTATAACGGCATAATTTTAGGCTCATTTTAGGCTAATTTTATACCAACCTAAAAAAATTTCCGCTCGTTTCTTTATACAAAAAATTAAAAACTCTGCTGGCTTAACAACAGGTACTTATTGCGTTTTTTATTAACAAATTCAGCAATGTAAAAAAGTATAACGACATAATTTTAGGCTCATTTTAGGCTAATTTTATACCAACATAAAAAATACTCTGGCATTTATCGAAAAAATTAGGTGCTCTGCTAACTTGACAATACGACTATATAGTGTTTCCTGTTAAAAAAGTTGAGGAAACTAAAAAATAGACACGACATAATTTTAGGCTTATCTTAGGCTAATTCTATACCAACGTAAAAAAAAATCCGCTTTTGCCTTTAATGGAAAAATTAAGTGCTCTGCTAGCTTGACAATACGCCTTTATAGTGTTTCGTTAGAAATTGAAATAATTCTAAAATGGATACGTCATAATTTTAGACTCATTTTAGGCTAATTTTGTACGAATATAAAAAAATTTCGCCCCTTTCTTTATCGAAAATATTAGGTGACTGCTACCTTGATATCAAGCTATCAGAGCATCTCTGGATTTTTCAAATTTTGATTACCTCATAATTTTAGGCTAATTTTATAGCAAACTAAAAATTTTCCGCTCCTTTTTTTATAGAAAAAATTAGGTACTCTGTTGGCATAACAACAGGCACGTATTGCGTTTTTCATTAAAAATTTAGTAATGTAAAAAATGAAAACGGCATAATTTTAGGCTCATTTTAGGCTACTTCTATACCAACATAAAAACGTTTTCACTCTGGCCTTTATCTGAAAAATAAGGTGCTCTAGCTTGACAATACGACTTTCTAGAATTTTTTGTTACATAATTGAAATAATTCAAAAATGGATACGTCATAATTTTAGGCTCATTTTAGGCTAATTTTGCAACTTATAAAATTTTGCGCTTATTTCTTTATAGGAAATATTAGGTGCTCTGTTGGCTTGAGAACAGGCACGTATTTCGTTTTTCATTAAAAAATTTAGCAATATAAAAATTGATAACGGCATAATTTTAGGCTCATATAAGGCTACTTCTATACAAACATAAAAACATTTCCTCTCTGGCCTTTACCCGAAAAATTAGGTGACAATACGACTTTATAGATTTTTTTAATTAGGTCATAATTTTAGGCTACTTTTAGGCTACTGTTAGGCTAATTTTAAGCTAATTTTATACCAACCTAAAAAAAATCCACTCATTTTTTTATAGAAAAAATTAGGTACTCTGTTGGCTTAACAACAGATACTTATTGCGCTTTTCATTAAAAAATTTAGCAATGTAAAAAATGGTAACTGCATAATTTTAGGCTCATTTTAGACTAATTCTGTACCAACATAAAAAAAATCCACTTTGGTTTTTATCGGAAAACTTGGGTGTTCTGCTAGCTTGAGAATACGACTGTATAATGTTTTCCTTTAATAAAATTGAGGAAACTTAAAAGTAGACACGACATAATTTTAGGCTCATTTTAAGCCAACAGACCTAATTTGGTTGGTTGATTTAAAATGAGCCTAAAATTATAAAGTTACCATTTTTTAGATATTTCAATTTTTTAACGAAAAACTCTCTCTAAAAAGTCGTATTGTCAGCCTAGCAAAGCACCTACTTTTTCAGATAAAGTCAAGAGCGCAAATTTTTTTATTTTGATATTAAATTAGCCTAATATAAGCCTAAAATTATGCCGTGTCTATTTTGTATTTTCATTAATTTTATTAACGGAAAACACTATAAAGTCGTATTTTCAAGCTAGTATAGCCCCCAATTTTTCCGATAAAGGCCCGAGTGAAATTTTTTTATTTTACTTTAGAATTAGCCTAAAATGAGCCTAAAATTATGACGTTATCATTTTTTGACGTCTGGCAACCCCAATCACGACTGTTTAGATGTTTAACCATAGTCGTCCCACTTCATTAAATATTATTGGTAACGGCAAAAGTGGAGACCATGAAATTTAAATAAGGCAGCGAGGGTCTTAAGGAATTACAGCAGGATCAGACTGGTCGAAAATTGCTTTCACGAGAATAGGAACGAGATGAAGTCAACATCGATGCTTAGCGTATCTGTAATCTTAACAGTATTGTAACACCACCCGGTATACTATCATTTTTTCCAAAAAATATCTATCCTAGAGATTATTCTACTGACGCCTAATTCTCAGCATATTTCCGTTACCAAATTTCGTAGTAGGTACCTGTTATTAAATAAAAAGACAATTTTAAAATGTTTTTAATAAAAAAATTACTATACTTAATTACTTAACTCTTATCTTTAAAAAAAATCATCGTTTCTTATAGATAAACAAATGACTGTAATTAAAACTTTAAAACGTATGAAACAAAAACAGTTTACATATACTGTCCACATAAGGAAATTAATAATCCTTATCTCTCTACTTTCTACACAAGAAAAATAAAATAAAAATCTCGCTTAATACTACTATGATACCCGCATTACATTGTAAGTCGAGCTGTAAGTACACCTACATTTAATGTACATACAGGGTCTCCCAGAAATAAGTAAAAATAGATTTTTACCACAAAGAGCCAGTTGCACCGCTAAAATAAACTTTTTGTGGTTACTATCAATGTAGATTATTTAATATGATGTATAAAAGGTATCGGTTTATTTTGAACCAATGTATGTACGAATACATATTTTTTATATTTTTTGTATAATTTTTACATAATTAACGGAAAAGTGTTTTTGCTTTCGATTTACATACAAATTCATTTTTAATAACCGCTCATTCTATGAATTTCAAATAAACGTAGGTAACGGATCAAAAAGCATAATATACAGTCTGTCACCTCATGCTTCGTTAAACAGACAAGATAGGGACATTAAAATAAAATTACGCAAGATGAATGCCCATACCTAACTCTTAATCGAGAAATCGAGTGTTTTTATTAGGCAGCTAACTAGAAAATTAGCAAATTGTTGCATTATAGATTTGAGAACTTGATGAATTGGAGGTTACGTAAGCGGTACATTGTTGTGCAGATTTTGCATTTATACAGCGCGTCCGGAACTCTTTGTACATATACAAATTATTTGTTATCTAATATTGCGGTAATATTGTTGGTTGGGCTTCAATTTTGATGATTTTATTTAAGAGGAGTACTTGCCTATATGTATTTTTTATTTAAAAAAAAAAGAAAAAGTATGTATATGTACATGAAGATAAAAATTAAAATCAGTATAGGCATCCAGTGTCGGATTGGGACCTTCAGGTCATACCGGCTCAGGAGAGAGAAGGGCCCACATATCAATTTTGTTTCAAGGTCCGATTTATTGAAGAGCAAAAAAGCACACTATAACTTTTTTCGAAGTTGCTACGTATTACGGAGTTTCTTCGCATTGGATTCTTTGTTCTTCTGAAGGGGCAACTATCTGAACAAGGGGCCCCATTGACTGAACAAGGGGTCACACTGACTGAACGAGGGCACACACTGACTGAACGAGGGCCCACAGCTTGAACGAAGGCCCACCGCTTGAACGAGGGCCCACCGCCGCTTGAACTAGGGCCTACCGGCCTTTGGACCGGTAGACCGCCGCGCGACGGCCCAATTCGACACTGACATCCCTCTCGATAGACTAAAGTAATTTTTTCAAGATTTTATCGGTTTCCTTTAAATATGAAAAAATCGTTAAAAAATCCATCAAGTAATAAAAAAAATCTACGTTATCTTTAGTGAACAAAGTACCTACTATATCAATATGGATTTATACACGGTAACACACATTTCTTGTACCTAATATTATACATAAATTAGAAATAAACAGTTAGTATCTAGCAGTTTAGTATGCCGAAAAGTTTTGAAATTATATAAATAAAACATCACGTATAAGATAAGTGCATATTTTTTTTATAAATTAAAAAAATCGTGCAATTTTCAAGGTTACCTAAATGACTTCTTATTAATTATAAACATTTTTAATACTGGTTTCCTATTTATTTGACATTATTTAGATGTATTAAATTTGGACGAAGTTTAAGGTCAAAACAAGATAAAATACCAGTTTTTAAATTAATTAGCCTAATCAATGTAGCATGACGTACATAATATATTATTTTGGAAGAAAAATCTAAAAAAAAAAAAAATAAAAGATTGCTTTTTAACACGTTAAGTGCTGATGTACACGTATTGTGGCGCAAAATACAAAAATGCCACTATTGTTAACATTATACAAATATCGTTTTTTTTTATTATTTCTTTATTTGGAGGTAAACCAGATTTGGCGAATAAAAATATGACAATTAAAATTAATTCCTTATTCCTTAGGTTTGTACTTTTTTTCGAAATACGACTCTATTACTAGATGGTTTGATTAAACTAATAATTTTGTTAATAACATTAATACTCTTAATTCGTTATTGGGTTGTGTGAATAAAAATTAAGCAAATACATTGGTATATTTAAAAAAGATTGTATAGAAATAAAATAAAGGTTTTTCTGCAAAATCAGTCACCAGCCTTACAGTCAGGTCCTTGCCGTCTCCTGTTATTTATTTTCTTTTTATAACTTGAAAAGGAATAAACAAGAAATAAAAGCTTTTTATATTTTATTTTAAACATTTTTTTGCAAGCTCATATTTATTGTTTTATTATGAGAAAATTTAAACGTTCTAGTTCTAGTTGAAAATATACATTTTAATGATTATCCTAAAGATAACTATTTAAATACCTGCTAGATATATCTTTTTATTACAGGTAGTTAAACTTTAATTAGTACTTCGTATATTACTAGACTGTAGATAAACAAAATATTTATTACCTTAATTAGGTACATGTGCGATAATATTGAAAAGGAACTTAGTCATCATTTAATTCCATTTTCTAATAAAATATGTTTTTTCTGTGACGGGAAAAAAGTTTGACATTTTATCTCTGTTGACAGGTAACAAAATGTCACTTTTCGAGTACTTTTTTCCCGGATATATATACACTCAAGTAAAGGGGGTCTTTTTTATCTTCCATTCCATAATTCTTGAAAGCGTGGTTTCGTAAATTTTCCGCGATTTAGCTGGTAATAATTTTTGTGACGCTATATTCGTTGCTTCTACTAATTCCTGGTGGAGTCAGAGAAAACTAGGAATCAGACTTTTTTAACTTTATATTATTCAAAGTTACTACTAAACAACCACTAAGTTCTTAATTTTTAAATTAAATCACAAAATTAAATTGACAGATATTTGATTATTTTAAAGGTTGCCTTAGCAACGCAGGTCTAGTTGTCGTTATAAGTACAAAGCCTACTTGTTTTAAATTTAAAATTTTACATCGATAATTTTCTGACTTTAATATATTGCAATAATATGTTTTTTCAATATTAAATCGTCGTTTTTCCCGTCACAGAAAAAAATAGTGTATTATACACGGAAAAAATATTAGATTTCTATTAGAATCTAATACTTTTTTCTCTTGTATAATAAATAACTGTTTAATAATAGAAATTTTAATCACAGCTAAATATACTCTTTACATAAAATATTGTACACTCCCCGGCACAAAATTCCGCCACCTTAAAATTTTGACCTAGTTTGACGTTTTAGAACTTTTTATGTTTTATTCTATTTTTAAGAATTTTCTACCAATTTTTAGATAAATTTATTGTAATTATTTTTAAATTGTTGTAATCGTTTAGGCAATATTATACAGGGGTAAATCAAAATGTTGTTTTTATGTCGCAACTTCAAAATACTTTGGAGCAAAATGAATGCTGATAATTTTGTTTACATAGGTACTCTTTGCAGTAATCTCAGATATATTCCAAAAATTTTATTTTTCCGGGAGCTGCATTTTTTTTTGAATAAAACGCTCTTTATTAATTTGTGAAGAATGGATGCCAAGTTATTGGTTAAAAAGTTGGCTAAGCCCGCGATTATTGTGACAAAATGTTTGATATTGACAGTTCAGCATTAGAATTTGTTGTGTTGTTATAATGGTATTAACTACAGCAGACTTGGGTGGAATTGTTGCTCTATCCAGACAACACACCAAATCCCAGAGATATCCACAGAATCTCTTTTGTGGATACCTAAAATATCCACTGGATATCATAGGTATCCCGTGGACCTAATATGAATATCCAAATGTCCTTCTATATCCAGTATATAGAAGATATCCTATGGATATCCAGCAAAATATCTAATGGGTATTTCCTAGACAATACACAAAATCACAGAGATATCGAAATGCCCGTCTATATCCAGGATATAGAAGATACTCTATGAATATCTAGCAAAATATCTAATGGGTACCTCTAGTAGAGTAGAAAGAGTATCAATTTATTTTTACAATTAAATATTGTACACCATACCTAAAAAACCACCAAAGTATCATTGAATATGTGAAGTAAGTTTTAAATTGAATGCAACGCACGAGTTATCTAACATATAAGCATCTAACAAATAAATCTTATTCTTTATTGTTCTTATATTAAGTATAGTTAGGTAAAACAAAGACAAATATGAGCAGGCTAAATATATGTAAAAAAAGTAAACTATAGTATAAACATACTAATATAATAAATAACATATTACATTTAAGCTGGCGAATGAACATAGTACCCGCAGCCAAGGAAAACCTAAACTATTCACACATACACACACACACATTATATATTGGCGCCGCAATTTCAACTGGAAATTTCTTCCTGAAAAAAAAAGACGCTTTGTTTTAGAATTCCTCAAAAAGTGTACCTATATTTTAAATCAAACTATACCCAAAACGAAAATGAAGTCTGAAAAAAGCCTTTTGCGCAGAGTGTCACTTATACAATATATAACACTAATAATTTAAGAGGGCTTGATCTGTGAACATATTAAACTTATTTATCTAAACTGTTGGTCCAGCTAAACATAACCTAACCTTACTTGTTAAATTATTCATGCATTCTATTGAATACAAGGCAGATGTGTAATAAGATTACTTTAACCAGTGAAAAAATACCTCTTTCTAATTAATTATAACAACCATTAAACAATAAAAACCAAACCGAAACAATAATAATCACACGAAATAAGTAGGTATATGAAGGTAGGTAAAGTAACATACATCTTAATTATATTAAAATAGGGTATCGTAAAAATGATATGAATTTCTAGTTGTGAATTACCTAAAAAGGACACGAATTTTAACGTACATTGCATACTTTATTTAACAATCTTAACGTTAATTTAGCACTAATAAATTTAGGTTTTAAAGCTTACTTACCTCCTTTTAATCCAAAATTATCAAATAAAACTCATGCACACGACACAAACAAAACGAAAACAAACTATAAAATGGCCGATGGCACCTGTGAGGGCAGAAAATATCCGCGCCTTTGCTCGCGTCAATTGCCAATATTATTTATTTAGCGAATATCTGTGGGATATTCTATACAACTTAATAATTTTAAATTTCTATAAACCATACCTACATACTTTCTAAGTTATCACATGACGTAATATTTAAGTACATAATTTAATAATTATTAAATCAATTCACATATTTTTCGATATTTAGGTACATATTATATCCATAAATTACATCTAGTGGATAGCCACCATGGTGACTTTGATATATTGATATCCATGGTATATTGAATACACCTTAAAAAAATTTAAATTTAAATAAATATCTAAACGGTATTATTAGCCACAATGGCGTAATTTTTTAATAATTTGTTATATAATTACAATTATTTATGGACATTTGCATGTCTATAAATTACATCTCATGGATATAAAATAGACACCATGGACTGGACATTCAGTGGATATTGGGATGTCCAGTAGATATCCAAAGGATTTGGTGTGCTGTCTGGGTAATAGAGGATGGCCGTACTAAAAATTATATCGCCCGTGCTCTGGGAATTCAGCTGTTTACAGAACTGTCAATGTCAAACATTTTGTCACAATAATCGTGTACTTAGTCAACTTCGATCATTTTTAATCAATAGCTTGACATCCATTTTTCACAAATTAATTAAAATTAGCAGCGTTTTATTAAAAAATGCAGCTTGCAGAAGAAATAAGATAATGGGATGAATCAAAAAAATGTTTGGAATGAAATTATTCGCCTCACTTTTGCTACAAGGTGTTTTGAAGTTGCGACAAAAAAACAACATTTTGATTTACCCCTGTATAATATTGCCTATACGAAAAATGTTATAATAAATAATTTAAAAAAATCACAATAAATGTATCTACGAACTAGTAGAAAATTCATAAAAATATGATAAAACCTAAAAAAGTTATAAAGCATCAAACTTGGTCAACATTTTAGGGTAGCGAAATTTTATGCAGGGGAGTGTATTAATTTAATTATTACTAAATTCCTTATTGAATTAAAGAAAACTTTTTCTACAACTACTAAATAATAATGCATTGATTACATGTTGAATAAAAATTAATTATTCAATAGTTTTCACCAATCATAAAATATAATTCTCATTATTCACTCTTTATAGTGTAATCATTAGATTTTGAAAACTTGGCAAAGTAATGTTAAAAAACTTCATGTCATTGTATTATTATTCAAGAATAATACATTTTTTAAAGATGAAGGATTACACCTCCTATCTATCTGGTGTAATACCTATATTGAAACTAATAAAGTGTAAGTATTTATAGGTACCTACCTATATAACTTTATCGTGTTTATACATTTTTATAATCCAAGAAAAGTAAACTTGAATTCAAGGTTACATTGTTGCTCATGACAGTGATACACTGATGATTCTTCTGAAGGCAATGAAGGTAATAAAAATCAATTAAACTTTTTTATGTTCTCTCTATTGCTCCAAGCTTATTAATAATTATATTCACGCCACGTCGCAGGCAACCAATCTTCCACCTATGCATTGATAGTGTTGCCGTTCTTAACCGGATTTGCATGAAATTGATTTGGGTAATTGGATATTATGATTACCATTCATGGATATATTAAGTACCTATGATGTAATATATTTAATATTGATAGTTATCACGTTTGACTTTGTATCAAATCAAATTTAAATGTATGGGTATTTCCAGAGCAAACGATTGGTAGTACTTTCCACCAATGTCATTGAAATTTATTATGTCATCACTCATAACTGTCATCATGTGTCATTTCATTTCAAGTCAAGTTTTTACATTTTAGGTTGGGCTTTCTACGGTTCTTCATAATGGATATTTCTCTAGAAACTTACAAAGTTTTAAAATTTAACAACCTCTTAACGTGTCTGTATTTACCAGCAGTTGTATATTTACTAAATTACAGTGGCCAATTATACAATTTAGGGAAAGAACGTACTTATGTGGAATACATCCTGATCGCAGCCGAATTTTGGAAATTTTTTCGTTTTTACCGTTCACAAAAGAATTTAAAACGGAAATTTACATTAGGAAATATTGTTAAATCGATATTAACATGCGGCGCAGTTGTTTTAATTTTTCATGTAGGAGCTATCCTGTTCGGAGCCCCTTTTTTGACTGAACAATATGAAACTTTATTCTTCGCTGTGTTATTGACTGTATTAACTGCGTTACCGGTGTGTTTATACTTAGAATCGGATTACGTATTCACTTTATTCTCATCTATAATGCTTTATGATGAAATGAACCAAATTAACCCACTAGAAGAATATTTTTTGTGGAATATACGATCGTGCTTATTTGGATCTTGGTTAGGTGCTGTTCTTATACCTTTAGACTGGAATAGGCCTTATCAAGAGTGGCCTATTCCTTGTTGTTATGGAGCAATGGCAGGGTGCTTTGTAGGAAATGCATATTCATTTATGCAATATGCTGCATATGGACAAAACGAAAAAAGGAGAAGCAAATGTAGAGCTTAATTTTTAGATTTTAGTAAGTACTTTGGGATTAAAAATATGTTTAACTACAAGAGAATTTATATTGTACATTCTACTTGTTGACTATTGGTAAACCTTATTATAGAGATATATTGCAAGTTCACTTAAGGTCAGTCACTATTAGTGCCGCTCTTATGTTGACATCTGAGCATGCCCAGATTGTTAATGATCTGGAACTGACTATTAAAGAATGTGACAATCCTTAATTGTGGATGTTTAAGGGCAACATGTAGTGGCGACTTTATAGCTTTTGAGTGCAATGTATCAGTTTGAAGTTTTTTAATATTTATTCAGAGCCCATTAAAACAATACAATTACAGAGAATACATATTACATACATTAAATAGTAATACAATCCTAAATAATAATAAATTAATTTAAATACATAAATATTAAAAACAATTAAAAATCTACTACTCACATATACATAAATGGTTAGAAAAATCTGATGGAGAAGTAATCCATTCTACATTTAGTCTGTTAGCAGATCTTATCACTCTAGGAATAAAAGAGTGAGAACCATAATTTGTTCTATGGAAAGGTTGGGAGAATGTATTAATATTCCTAGTTACTCTAGCTCTAGAGGGTACATAAAATCCAATTTGGGATAAGAAGTAGGGACAATCAGCAGATGAGTTAATAATGTTAAACAATATTTTAAGATCCTTTTGGTTTCTTCTGCTCAGAAGGGTCTCAAGATGACAAAGTGTGTGTAATTCGTCATAATTGTATCTGAAGTTGACCGGGGCGATACCCGATTTAAATGCAACAATGCATAAAAATTTTCTTTGAACCTGTTCTATATTATGGATTAGATATACATAAAAAGGATTCCATACAGAAGAAGCATATTCAATATAAGGTCTAACTAAGGCACAATAAAGAATCTTTAAACACATCACATTATGAAAATCAGAAGTAGTTCTTTTAAGGAAACCCAACATTCTTAATGCTTTATTAACTGAGGCCGTTATATGATATTGAAAAGAAAGGGTGGAATCTAATATCACACCCAAATCTTTTATCTCTGTAATAGTATCCAGTGTTATGTCATTGATTTTATAGATATATTCAATAGGACTGTGTTTTCTGTTGAAATTGATTGCATGACATTTACTTGTATTTAATTCCATTCCATTAGTACTACACCATTGGACCAAGTTATCCAAGTCTTTTGAAGGCAAATACAATCATGTAAGGAATTTACACGCATGAATAATTTTAAATCATTAGCAAAGCAAAGGAACTGAGAATTCTTGAAAACAATTTTGGATGTCATTGTTATATATTAAAAAGTAGAGGTCCCAAATGTGACCCTTGAGGGACACCAGATGTAGCGGTAAAACCAGAGGATAAGAAGCCAGAAACACGAACAATTTGAATGCAGTTTGTTATAAAGCATTCAATCCATTTCAGAAGATTACCACCAATGCCAATGTTACTATCCAATCAAGCAACTGTGGTTAACCCTGTCGAATGCCTTTGAAAAATCAGTGTATATAGCATGAACTTGATCATTAGAATCCAAGGCATTCGATAAGTAATCAACATAAGACAACAGGTTAAGTTCAGTGGGCTTTTTGGAACAGACACCAAACTGCTGATCTATGATGAAAGGATCAAGCAGTTTCGAGAAATACTTTGTAATAATACTATCAAAGAGTTTAGGAATCACACTATGAATGCATATTGGCCTATTAAATATTTAATATCATAGTAATCTAAACCTTCTAAAATGGTAATTTCTAATGCCGCCTCAGAGGCCTCTTCCATATTTCTGAGGCAAAAAAAAATATTCAGAAATGTGTTTCAGAGGGATCTAAAATTAACGTTTAGGCATATTTTTCTAATTTCTATTATGCCTGTTATTAGGGTCATTTTTCTTATATAATATATTGGGATAATATGTGGGTCAGGAGTTGGGATAGATTTCGAAATGCTTAATTCCTATGCCACAATCTGTAATAAATGAAAACATAGGTCATTAATGCCTATTAACTCAATCCAAAATTATTGTACATGTACGCCTACTCCTTTTAATTGGATGTATCAGTTATCAATGATTCAGAGCTATACATATCAAATACTAAAGGAATGTGCAGTAAAATTCTTGACAAATGTGTGTATTTTATGTATTACCAAATGTACCTGCTATGCCTAGGTAATTTTATCCAGCTAAATTTTTTGATCCCAATTAGGTACATATAAAATGATATCAAACACTATATTATAGATAAAATGTCAAATTGTGATAGTTACATGACATAATAGCTGCTATATATGGTGCGTTTGATTTGATCATCGGAGATCTCCGAGCGCTGCAAACGTGTTTGAATTGACACTCCGAGAGATCCCTAAAGTGTTTGTTTTGCTTTGGAGCGAGAACATAGAGCGAGCTCGATGTTCTCAGAGCAGATGGATCGAGAAGAGGGAGAAATTTGTCTTTGTCTCTACCTATCTCTTTTTAACTAACTTACAAACAAATTTGAATCTCAAAATTAAAGACCAGACAAGAAGTCAACAAATTACTTCGCCGCTTTTGTCTTATAGCTAAAATTATTCGTCATAAAAAACACAAAATGTGTGTTTGGAAAATACATTTTCTCTGTCCAGATCTAATCACCAGTAATCACAGGCATGGATTATGAGAGCGAAGCGGGCATTTGTGGTATATGCTGCATTTCAGGACCATTACCCCTTATTATTAAAAGTGTTTCCATTTTCTTTACTTTTTGCTCACTATTTTGACCTGTGATTTTGACAATCACAAAAAGCGAGGTTATGTTTTTTACTCTCTTTTATTTGATTTGATTCAATGCTCTATTGTGACGTCATCACTTCTCGGTCTCCTCGACGCTCGCTCGATCGAGTTTCAAATCAAACGCCCCTATAAGGTTTGTTCCAACACGCGCGAAAACCGTAATATTACCGTACAAATCGTGCACTCTACCCAAAAATTGTATACAGTGCATGATTTGTTCGGTAATATTACGGTTTTCACGTGTGTTGGAACATACCTATTGAATTTTACTGAAATATGATCCTTAAGTAAGGTTGCCTATGCATAGTTACTTGTCCCTCAGTTGGATGACGTCATTACTGGTGGTGGGGGTTCGAAATTTTTGGCGTCTAGGACGTTTTTTGATCTCTGATATATGTAGAAACTATATTATCCAAAATGGAATGTTCACCGCCAGCACTGAAATATTTGTATGCTATCCAATCCCACTAATAAGACTGATTTTGTTCAAAAACTAATGTTTTAATTTCTATTGCACAATATATGAAATCTTAAAATGTGATTATTACTATTAACCTTTTTTTTGTTTTTTCAGAAGAAACTTCCACTCCTTTACCCACAGTACAAGATGTTGCAGACTCGGATTCAAAACAACTAACAACAGTGATTATTTTTGTGATATCAGCCATTTTAGCCATAACATTATTGTTTGTAATAGCAATTTTCATAGATTGCAGGCAACAGTAAGTCCTTATATAATTAATTCTATCTTTTAAGAAAAACCCATTTTCATAGCAAAAAAAATTTCTTAAGTTTTTAATATGTAGAATTACAAGAATGATCCAAAAACTTTTTTCACAATTTTAACTAACTTAATTTGTAAGAGAGTGATTTAAGCTGAAGAACTGAAAATTTCATTTTTTCTAAAAGTAAATATAGACAAACAAGTAATTATGAAAGACCCATCTATGCACTTTCGTGGCATGGTAGAGGTTGGCTTTTTCATCTTAGACAACTATTTCATTCAGAATATACAGAGGATGCCTCTATATCTGAGGACCATCTTTGTTTTTCTATTTCTATTGTAGTACTATACTTTTTTAAAGGGAGTTTCCTTATATCTTTAAAAAAAATATGGGAAATACCCAACTGACTATAAGTGTGGGAAGAAAAACAACATTGAGTTAAATAGGTACAAATTAATCTAATTTTATATAACTTCAATTGCGTATCGTCGCTGAGCTACGAAAACCTCGTAAGCGACACAAATATCTAAACGGGCTTTAGGTGTTAATTTGATCAAAAAGCTCTCTGGCTTGAGATGCGAAAAGCTCATAACGCGCCGACCAATAGAATGTAATATAGATATTTGTGTCGCTTACGAGGTTTTCGTAGCTCAGCGACGATACTCTCCTTTTATATAAAAATTTCGATTTTTAGAAATTATTTTGTGTTGAAAGTGACAGATAGCTTCTTTGAAGATGGTACTTTGTCATCAATGTTTACCAAATAAAAATACTTTCAAATACTTTAAATAAAAGAGGAAATGCACAATTAACCTCCATGTTCTCTATCATTATAAGTATGAATTGTGTATTGTATTCATAAGCTTCTCATTTGGGGAGACCAATGGATAAAATGGTTTATTTTTTTGAAAAAATGACGTGCATGGAGAATATTGAAAACACTTTTTATTTTGAGAGAAATTATAGAATTGTTTTGCTCCAAAGAAAAATACTACAATATAAATTTTAAATAGGTTTGTTTATTAAATAATAGGTAGCATTTATCTTGCAAAATATTAAAAGTTTTAAAAATCACTATTTTTATTTTATCTGATTAGAAACATTGGTAGTATTTTTGTGAGAAATATGTTATTTATGTTAGTTTTTCTTAATAATATTGAAACTTTTCATTTCAGAAAACTACAAAAGTTGCAGTCCAAACCAAAGAGAAGATTGCTGAGACTTAAGCTTCCAATACCAATCATTGGTCGACCTGTTAGAGAAGATCAAAACTCAATTTTGGATAAAATAGAATATGGGGAACCCTCAAGTTCACAAGCATAATGTGATAGACCATTTTTTTATAAATTGATTATAATAGCTGCAATATTGATTTAAAGTGTATTTTTCTTTGCAGTATAAAAATCGAGCATTGTTAAGATGTTACTGCTTGTGTAAAAACAATGAAAAATTGTGAAATGTCAGTTACTTATGATATAAATAAAAAGAAACAATAAAATGGCTGAAAATAATACTTCCGTTATTAAAAAAGTTATTTAATTTGTACCATTTATTTGTTAGCCTTGTTTATTAGGCTATGTTGTTTTGCAATGAAGATATTTATATTTTTATGACTTATTTTTGTGAAATATGTTATACTTATCTAGGTTATTGTGTACATAATGTATTAAAGTGTCTTAACTGTAAAGACTGAATTGTAGTAATGTATTAAATATACTATTAGTAAAATCTTTATGGTATTTTTAAAATAACTTCTCAATAATTATAAATTAGAGTTCACTTTAATTGTAAAATCGACCAACTGAAAAGTGAACAAATATTTGGATTCAATTACAAAAAAGTTATGATACATGGAAAAAATGGATGCTAAAATAACGAAAAGCAGGGGCGTGAAGTGAAATTGGGGAAAAGGGTAGCAAATGTCAAAAACTTACCTATTTATAGTGTAATTGGATTCTCTTTTCGCAAATTTGTTTATAACTTCGTTGTGAAAACGCGGATACTGCGACATTTCCCTAACAAGATAGTTTTCAACTGCTGAAGGATATATTACTAAGCTGATTTTGTCCTGTCCAATTTCGCAAGTAAATAGGGATATTGCAAATTTCTATAATGTCTGCCACTAATAGTGACATCGTAATTAAAGGCAAATAAATTCCATGGTAAAATAAGACTTATTGCAAACCTGAAGTTTTGACATTATAGTCCTTGTCCTTATACATATTTCTAACCTCATTTTAAATTACAATATTTCATATTTTTTGTTGTCTGTAATACTTCGAACTGAAACGAATGTCGGCGAGCGCATCCGAAAGCTATAAAGTCGCCATTATCTGCTGTCTTTAAACATCCACAAACATGGACATGCACAATTTTTAATAAAGTCAGTCCTAGAACGTAAAGGATCTGCGCATGTTCAGATGTCAAATTAAAAGCGGCCCTAATAGTAACTGATCATAAGTGAATTTGCAATAACTCTTCTAATGTTGGTGTTTAAACGTAAAAAATTACGTCCTACGGATGCATTAGTGGCTGGAATTGTCAACACTAATTTGCATATTATTATCTTTGAATAGGCCTTATCCAATACAATTTCTCTTAAAAACGTCAATAACTCACTTGCATTCTTTTTTTATCAGTATGTTCGGTGTCATAAATCTGTAAGTTCAGAACGTAAGAAAACCATGTCAAAATACTGACTATAATGGTCATCGAAATTTTTGAATCAGTTATCAATTTCTTGATAAATTTGGTCCATAATTGTATAAAAAAGTCGGCGGTAAAATATTTTAATATCTCCCAACATTATCAGTGCCGATGTATACGGTAGACGCCATCCCAAGCACCTTAATATGCTTACTTCGAATTGGACCAACATACCAATTTTTAGCTTTATTATAATTTTTCACAGGTTTTTTTTTCTCCTGGGCTCGTTTGATTATGTCTCCGAATAACACTGAAGCCTACTGGCTTATTGTGTTTTACCCCATGTTAGTTCATAGCACCCACTCTGTCACCTTTGTACCTTATACAAGTTTGTACAGATCCTTGGGCGAGTGGGTTCTATACGTTGTTGGACCAACCTGGGGTTGTCCAAAAAGTGCCCAAAATAGTTTTACTCTATTTCGGTCTGCCAATGTTCTTAGTTCTTTGATGCATTCCCTTACCAGCCTCGACTTAACTTTTTGACTCGATATGGCCTTAAGTGCCGCTTGGCTGTCTGACATTATTTGAATATGCTGATTTTCGACAGCTCTTTCATTGCAGTGGAAGCATATTGAGTGTCTCTTACCAAAAGTGATAATGAACATCTCTCCTTACTAGATTCTACAATCATATTCTATTACAACCATGCGAAGTCATGTCATTATCAGAGCATACTTGATATAAATATCAAGGAGAGTGAGACAGAATGTCTTCCATGGCCCTGGTTGGTATGGTTTTCATGGCTCATGTTATGCTGTTCTTTGAATTTGTTCTAGTTTGCGGATATCTGTCAATTGTTGGGTTATCTACACTAAAAGATAACTCTATTGTACGCTCCACGATTTGGCGGCATTTGTTCATAAGCAATGTATGCTTTTTTGACTGTTTTCTAGGTGTAGGTTAACTTGCTGTCAAAAGTAGGTACTTCATTCAACCAGCAACTAGGAGAAGGACTGAATAAGTAATCTACCTGGACAGTATTCATGTTGAATCAATAAGCTGCCTGGGGTGTATACATGTTGATTTGGGTATAAGTACTGGTGTTATTGTGATTACCACATCCCTTATGTACCCTACACATAGCCTTTTAAATGCCAGGCTAATTGGCAGGATGTTTTTGAGACAGTGTAGATCCATCAGAGGTTTGAGTATGAAGACCATTTCTACCTCTCTCTATTTTTTTAAGGATATACCTCAGAGCCAACGAGGATCTAAATATACTTACCAGGTGCAGAGTGAGTTCTTCCAGATCCCATTGAAAATTTATACAGTTTAAACTTACACAAACACAAGAGCAATAAAAGTTGCGATAATTAAAAAACAAGTTACTTAAAAATATGTTTATTTCAAATTGATATAAAAAATTCCAACAATAATAGGTTGTATAGTTCCTTGTCGAAATAAAGATTAACCCCATTACTCGATCCTAAATTTTTACCGTATACTTATGGACCCTGTATATTGTTGGGCTACTTGCGATACCTTAAATTAATTTGCTGTTCTTAATAGAAAAATCAAAAAAAGTAGAAATTTTAAGAATTACCTTTATAAAATGGAAAATAAAGAAAAGGGTAGAGTAAGGACATAATAAAGGAGGCTGATAAACGAATTGATGATACTATTCTAACCTTTATCACTGTTCTTCTTCTTACCTACAGTTAAGAAAACAAGAAATATGATTATCGCCAATAAAATTTGTCAATTTTAAAAACAAATCAAGCAAAGATCTAAACTTTTAGATATTTGACGGTTTGACTTCCATAAAGGTACATTTACATCTGACATTTATTGCATGATATTTATGTCTGACAGTTGTTTAGTGCAGTGTAAACACTCAAAAATATATGTCCGAGAGACATTTTTGTGTGTTTACACTGGACTAAACAACTGTCAGACATAAATCTCATGCAATAAATGTCAGATGTAAATGTACCTTAAGAAAATCTACAACCGTTGATGAATCGGTAAAGAAAATATTTGCCTTGAATACATTAAAAATAAACTGGTAGCCATTTTTTTTGTGACTTAACCTCTGGAATAAAATCAACTTCTAATATCTTCCCAAAACCATAGCCAAAAGCGCCATTCTGACATACATTCCGCACTCGGCTTGTCTGAAATAAGCTGCTCTCGGGTCAGTGTCAAATTCCGGACTGATTTCGAATACTCTAGGTAGCGGATGAAGGACCACCATTTTCCTCTTAGCTCTTGTCATCAATTTTGGGGTTACGATGAAGTGACCGCATGCCTAGAAAAGAAAATTTCAATAAACGATTTTCAAGCAAAACAGGTTAATTCTCTTTTTTAAAATAAAATGATTTTTTGGAAACTGAGTAGACTAATGGCAGACATTTCTAGACCATGTGGTCATTATCTATTATCGCTAATTCCAGGAAAAAATAACGAAACTAATGTCCTTTTAACTTAAACGAAGTGAAACTTTACCTTATCATACTCTTCCTGACTTTCAAATCTCTCTTTTTGAATTCTAGTCATATACAAAACATCGGTGTCAGGTAAAACGTCATATAAAGTACTGTACTCCTCTTGAGAAATCCCTTTCGACCTTATAAACTCAGTCACGTGACTGGGCATTTTGAGACTAGGTGGACTGACGTATCTGAGTTGGACGTTGTATAACGTCAAAAGTCTAGCTAGAGAATGAACGGTCCTGCCGTTCTTTAAATCTCCAACTAGAGTTATGGTGAGACCGTTGACAGTACCGATTTCTTCTCTTATGGTGAAAATATCTAGGAGCGCTTGACTAGGATGTTCCCCTACCCCATCTCCTGCATTTATCAGAGGTTTTCGACAATGGTGAGAGGCTTTCTGTAAAAGGATATTCATTAATAATGATACAATCAAAATTTTAAACAAGTAAAGAGTTACTTACCAGCACAGATCCTGGTAGAGGGTGCCTGAGGACTACTACATCGGCGTACCCGGCCATCACAGCAATGGAATCCTCTAAGGTTTCTCCCTTTTTAACCGAAGAACTGACTTCGTCCATGTAGATAACTCTGCCGCCTAATCTTTGCATGGCAGCCGCAAAACTGCAACTAGTTCTTGTACTGGCCTCGTAGAAGATCGATGCCATTATTTTTCCTCTTAAAATTTGATCCAAAGGCCTATCCTTTGTGACGTAAGCTCTAAATGTTTGAGCCAAATTAAAGATGTCGTTGAGTTGATCTTTGCTGAACATATCAACGCTCAAGATATGTTTGTGTATTAAAGTATGATGTGATTGCTGATGCTGATGTATTTGGCCAGCTTCTAGTTGGTTGTCGGATTTCTGTTTCTTCTCCGTGTTAGAAAAACTTTCTGTCCGTATCCTTGGAGGTATAGGCGATAGTAATCTGAAAATAAATTTAGATATTTAAAATTATCCTAACATTAATGCAACATTTAATACCTCGAATCAAATGTGTGCGGTGGTTCTTGAGCAAAATGAACCTTGCCTTCGTTGGCCAAAAGTTTGGAAAATATTTCATTGGTTTGGACATCGTTATCGTTTTCAATTGGGCCGTTCAATAAATAAGGAGAGCACGGTCTATCCAGTGTCAAAGTTGAAGATGGTCGGCTCATTTCTACTGAAACTGTATATAAACGTTTGTCCCATTCTCTGACGTTTTGTCCAAAACCTGGTTGAACTAAAATTTGTCCTTCCACGTAAGCTACTTCTCCTCTGAGTACAACTCTATGAACAGCACCCTTTATCTAAATATAAAAGCTTTATTTTACTCTCTGAATTTAATACAGTTAGGAAAGGTTCAGTAAACGAAGTAGTCTCACCTTTTTTCCTGCAAATGGAGTCCATTTAGCCTTACTATATGCCATTGCTTCAGGTATAATCCATTCCTCCTCCATATCAACCTCGACATAAGTATTAGGCTGATCTGGAAGGTTGAAAATCTTTTTAGGATTCCTGTGAAACTTGTTAATAAGATCGTCCATGGTCATGCGACCTTCATTCACTGCGTTTAAAAGAAGAGGAAGGATCGTTTCCAATCCTGGGAAACCAGGGGGTGCCTTTTCGCCGAGTTTTTCTTGAATGGTGTGAGGGGCGTGATCCGTAGCAAAGCAGTCGATAATGTGTAGGTTTTCCCATAGTGCTTGCTGGTCTTCTGGAGAACATAATACAGGTCTAACCTAGAAAATTTTGTCAATATAAAAAAGTTCATCTTCTTGACAACTTTTTGAAGTATGACGAAATATGTATTTGTTTACTAGGGCCGTAAAGTTGATATTTTTTGGTCGAATCAGAAATTTGCGACTGAGGCCAAACAACTTCTGGTGAGGTCAAAAAAGATCAAACGGCCGAGGTGTACACAACATTTGAATATAAGATTTTGGGGCAAAACCGATCAAATCCACGTTATCTATGTCCAAAAGAAGACTATATCAAAATTCATTTAAAAGTAGGTATTGTAAAACGATTAGAATTTGAAAATATATGATATTAATGATCTTGAAAAACGATATGAGAAAGTAAAAGGTATAGCAGTTACTAAAAGAATCAAGCAGGAAGACGAATATACCAATTTAAAATAAATAAGAGCTGGAGGGCCTCAAGGAAGTGTTCAAGGACCCATCTTATACTTACTCTATACTAGTGACTTGCCAACTATGGAAGATATGACTAGCTACATTCGCTGATTATTATTACTGCTCTTCTTGCAGTTGATCAGGACCAAGAAATATCAGTAAGAAAATTCAAAACTGGTAGCAGTTCTCTAGTTATATGGACTAATCAATGGGGAAACATACTCAATGAACTAAAATCTAAAATGTGAACCTCCCAAAAAAAAAAATAGAATAACAGCAAACACTCTCTCTAAATTTCAACGGAAAGACTATCTCCTGAGCTGAATACAAAGTACCTTGACATGACCCTTGATGCCAAATTACGATGGAAAGTTAAAAAGAGAAAATATAAACAGCACTGATGGCTCTTGGGCAGAAACTCAAAACTGTCAGTACATAATAAAATATTAATCTACAACCAGGTTATCCGACTGGCCAGGCTTTTGGACATTTAATTTAAGGTTGTGCCAGAGATAGTAAAATTAAGTATATCCACACGTTTCAGAACAAAATATTGCGCTACATAGTAAACGCTCGTTGGTATGTGTGCAATGCAGATCTTCATCGAGACCTTGGAATTCCAACAATGAAAGAAGAAAATATTTTCTGGCATGCATGAAGCCAGATTACATCTATATATCAGTGCAGAACAAAATTAATGGTTAGTCCACGAGACTGGTTTTAATGGAAAGCACCATAAGCATTGATGACTGCTGGTCTACTATTCATTTGAATGGGTTCGTATCTTTTTTTTGTCAATCATACTATGCAACGTATCACCGAAAGATGAATCATCTAAATACTAAGCTATAGTCCAAAGCTACTTACTTACCTCACTTTTTGATGCTCCAATCTCATCTATATCATTCGTGCTCAAAAATAAATGATGTGGACATACTTCACACGTAATCTTCAAACCCTTTTCTTTAGCTGCTTTGATGATAAGTATCTCTTCCTTTCGAGCCACGTGGCATATATGTACCGCTCGGTTTTGTAGACTTGCTAACAGTATAATAGCAGCGGTTGTCTGACGTTCAGCGTGAACACATAAAGGAGCCCTTTTGGGCCAGTTCGCCAAGTGTTTCGACCAAATATCAAGGTCTTTAAGACGCAAGGTGGTGAAGGTTTCATTGAGGTACATTTTCAATGCCGCCGCTTCGGCTGCTAGGTCAGAAATTGTAGAAGTGTTGTCCGATGAAGCACCTGAAAGAAAAATAATGGTTGAAACAGCTATAATCATTTTGTAGATTTGTATTCTTACCCACGAACAATGCGTAATCGCATCTAGCACCATCTTTCGCCAACTTTTTAACCAGAGCAAATGATTCTTCATCGACAATGGCGGGATTGGTGTTCGGCATGGCGCAGATTAAAGTGACACCGCCAGCTAAAGCTGCAGCTGTACAAGACGAATAATCTTCCTTGTGGGTGGCGCCGGGTTCTCTGACGTGAACATGCGTATCTATGAATCCAGGTAGTTTGATAATATTACGCGAGCTTATGCAATCTGTATGGGTTTTCATTGGCGGTGCCTTTCCAATTATGCGGATAGCCTACAAATAATTACCTCCCTTTAGTACAACACATCGACTTGGGGATAATTTTAATACTGGTTTTAATAAATGTTAGGTCTACTGTAGTCTCAAAGTCAAAAGTCATTGACATAGCATATTTTTGTTCTGATGACGGGTTTAACTATCCGAAACTGTGTACTATTGAGACATAAGTTAATATATTTATTATTCAATTTAAGTAGGTACTATAGTTTTTTTATTATTACTTACATTTAACAAAATATCTACTAATTTTGGTATACTGTTTGGATTTGAAAAAACCCTTTTTGTATTCATATTATGTGGACATAAAATTAAGATAATACTAAAAATAATGACAGATATTTTGACGCTTAGTGTTTATGACACTAATTTAAAAAGCAGTGGCGCATCCAGGATTAAGATCTGAACAATAAAAATGTACAAAAAAATATAGTTTGCTTCAAGTTACTAACACTAACCAAGTATCTAGTACCTTGAGCTTATCTCTATTTTAAAGAACTATGTAGTGTAGATGTAAAAATAAATTATATTTTATATATCTTTAAGCTACATAAAACTCATTGATAAGATTGCACAAATAGAAAAATCAAGGATGTCGCTAATGCATTTAGGAGATTAATATTTGTTAAATATTTATATGTATTTTAAGTGTTCTAATTAGTTTGAACTTATAGATAAATCTAAAATGAAACAAATGAAGAAAATAGTGTTTTTTGAAATGTTTATACTTAATCAACCGATATTTCAGTAAACATTTCTTTCAGATTTATTAAGAAAAGGTACAGAATACAACTAATTATGATTGATTAAATATTCAAAGGCAATATGCTCAACAGAATTAAATTAAGAAAAAGAAGGCCTTAATAGGGGCAAAGAAGAGACGTTGGACTCGTGTTAATTTATCTCTATATGAATGAATAGCACAGAAACTAACCTCAACGAGTAACTTTGCACATTTAACATCTGTGATTAGCGGTATAGAAAAGTCTATAGCTAATCTTCTAGTTCTATATCCATGGGTCATGAACGAAGACACTCTCCTAGCCCCACCATTTCTCATTGGTAAATTTATTACTAAATCGAACTGTTTTTTCGTTAAAAATTCTGCCAATGGTTTTAGCTCTCCTTGGCTGGTGATATCGTCTATGGTGTCGAAGGTCCATTGGACTGATTCAACCTGCAAAAAAAAGATATTTATGTGTTACCAGATCAAATATCATTGGTTATAGAAATATTAGATAGTCAATTATAAATAAAAATTGGCAGAAAAATATCTGGAATTTGATGTGTGCCATATTAGGTTTTTGTTATTACAATATCAATATTTAAACTTATCGTGTTTACGATGTTGAGTGACGTTTTCCTGGGTTTCCTCACCTGTCAGGTGGGGGTTCATTATTTATCGGGGTCTGAAAAAAAGATTTCGAAGATTTATACGAAAGTTCTATAAATATATTAACCATGGGTTTCTATTTTTTTGGCATTTCAACCCGCCTTAAGGGTTAACCCTCCATCTTTTTTACATTTTTTTTTTAGGCTTTGTTCCAATGTAGAGCTTAATTTTTTTAAAAATGTCAAGTTGATTATGATTTTCGTTTTTGAGTTTTAAATATTTCAATCACACTTTTTTTTACTCAATAGGCGTCAATCCCTTTTGTTTCTGAATTAGGAATTTTTTTAATATCTCTACTAGGGGTTGGCAAAATAATCGATTATTTTCGATTATTTTCGATTATTTTTGATTATTTTCGATTATTTTCGATTATTTTTGATTATTTTCGATTATTTTCGAATATTTTTCGATTATTTTCGATTATTTTCGATTATTTTCGATTATTTTCGATTATTTTCGATTATTTTCGATTATTTTCGATTATTTTCGATTATTTTCGATTATTTTCGATTATTTTCGATTATTTTCGATTATTTTCGATTATTTTCGATTATTTTCGATTATTTTCGATTATTTTCGATTATTTTCGATTATTTTCGATTATTTTCGATTATTTTCGATTATTTTCGATTATTTTCGATTATTTTCGATTATTTTCGTTTTTTTTTGGATTATTTTCGATTATTTTCGATTATTTTCGATTATTTTCGATTATTTTCGATTATTTTCGATTATTTTCGATTATATTCGATTAATGCAGCCATACTCAACCTGTGGCCCTCTAAGCTCTTTTGTGCGGCCCTCCAACCTTTTTGCGGCCTTCCAAGCTCTTTTGTGCAGCCCCAAAGACGATTATTAGTAAATAAATTGGTTGAGCTACAGTCCTGTCCATGCGACTTTTGAAAGCTTATTAAAACAAGTAAAACAACATGAAGACCTTTTTTTTTTAGAAAGTATGTAAACTAAAACAATATGGCGAATCCCTATCCTCACCCATTGTCCTTTATTTGCATTTCAAAAAGGTGGCAACTCTAGTTATCACCCAAAAATATTGAGGCCCATGTAGCATAACAAACAGATTTATGTTACCCGAAAGAAAAAAGGAGTACAGCTAGATTAATCGATTACTTTATTATTTTCGATAAATCGATTACTTTCGAATATTCAATTATTTCGATTAATCGATTATTTTCGATTTTTCGATTATTTACGATTAATCGATTTATTAGATTATTTTTAAATACTCCATTATTTTTTTAATTAGTCGATTATTTTCAATAAACCGATTATTTTCTATTATTCGATTATTTTCGATTTTCGATTAATCGATTATATTCGATTATTCATTACTTTCGATAAATCAATTATTTTCGATTAAATGATTATTTTTTATTTATCGGTTATTTTGGATTAATTGATTATTTTAGACCAATCGATTATTTTATCGGTTTTCGATTTTACTATTTACTATTTCTACCCCCCTTAAACCCCTATCTTTTTGCAGATTTTTTTTAAATCAATAGGCTACAGGTTTATTTTTCCTGAAATTTTCATATTCATATCATTTTTAGTTTTTGAGTTAGGATGTTTTTTTACTATTTCTCCCCCTTTAACCCTCCAATTTTTGTTCAGATTTGTTTTTCAAATGAATAGGCTTTGTCCCCTTATATAGGATTATTTTTCTTAAAAGTTTCAAGTTGATATAATTTTTAGTTTTTGAGTTAGGATTTTTTTTTACTCTTTCTACCCCTCTTAACCCCCTATTTCTATTTATATTTTTTCAAAACCAATATACTTCGTCCCCTTACATAGCTTGATTTTTCCTGAAATTTTCAAGTTGATATCGTTTTTCGTTTTCGACGTGAGGACTACTGTGTGAAGAGTATAATAATAATAATTATTATTTTTTATTTGTTTGTTTCTATTTTTTGTATTTTAAATGCCTTTTTTAGACTAATAAAAATATTACAGTATAATATTGCATTCCAGATCTACTTTGTTATTCCAGAAATATTTTAGAAACGTTTCTACAACGGGTCATAATATTTATAAAACAAAACTAGAATACATTTCGGAAATATTATTGTGTTACATTTCTGAAAGGTTTACAATCACCTTGTATATATTTAAAATTTTAATCTAAATAAACAGAAAAGATAGACAAAATTTTCTAATTTAATAATATTGTATAATTGTTTTTTTCAGTCCACTGAAGATCTAATCGATAGCCCATTTGAATTGAAATCTGCATATTGTTTCAATAAAAATTAAATTACTGCTAATACCTAATACCCCATCAAATATTTTTTTTTTTTCAGAATCCCTCAAAATGTACTTATGTCAACAATAAGATAATCTGATAACTGATTAATTAAGTACAAAATGATAAATATAGATACTTCGTAATATAGAGTCGCTATCAGTTCTAAGCGGGTTGCACATTGAGGTAGAAAACTTTTATGACTTTGTGAAAATGCAACACATAAAAATAATTCGGGCAGAGATTTGTTTCTAATATAAGTGTTTCTATTAAATAAAGTTTTAACAGTGTATTATTTAAAAACAGTGCGGTGGAGGGTCGGTTTTTTGTTTCTTATTCCACGTTATTAAGTAAAACAGAATATTGTAGAAAATGGGAAACAGTAACTCGAGAAGAGCTCAACCAATAATTGAGAGTAACTCCATTCTAGCGAATCATATAAAAAATAGTGATAATTCTGTATACCAAACTGACAACACAATTAGTGCATCAGATAGGCAGAACATATATACTATTAAAAGAGACCTTAGTGAAACTCCGGAATTATTTGTGCTGAACAATATGTTAATGGGTATTATGTTTTTTGAAAATTACACCAAGTGAGTAGAATAAACAAAATAACTTCACTTTTACAAACAATGAAATGGTAATTACATTTAGGTACACAAACATAACTACTTTAAGAACAAAAGGTAAACAACTAGTAATACTAAACTACCATTTATTGCGCTGCAGTTGTAGGGTATTACGTGGTGTTATTAACTGGTTAGATATAATGAAAAATTTTGTAATGTTGTTCTCTTAAAAGGGGACTTTTAAATTGAATGCTTCTTTAGGTCATCTTGTCCTTTTTTCCTGGTATTACTTACTACTTATGTCGGGAAAGTGGATAATTAGCAAGCCCAAGTGCGCCGCCGAAGTTTTTTTAAAGGGGAAGGGGCGAAGATACAATTTTGTGAATCTAACCTTAAACAAATATATACTTAATTGTATTAAATAGATAAGAAATCTGGACCCTAATGATCGTTTAATTGATTGACAAAGTTGCTATTTTAAGACTATGGAGAAAGGGTACTTGCTTAAATTTTCTAATATTTCACATAATCTTGTATTCCATGACTTTCCAAACAACAACGTCTACGTCTATGGCAAGTTTTATAATATACAGAGCGTTGAAATTGTAAATTGGACAATATTCAAAAATCCTACACTTTTTTATGTAAAGTTATAGAATTACCGCATGTCCCCTGACAAAAGAGTATTGCATTTTTAGTTGCAGTTTGCACGTGTCTTCTTATTTCAATTGCATTTTGTTGTTGCTTAGCAGCGTAAACTTTATCAAGGTGCGTTTACACGAATACAAGAAGTCACTTTAAAAAAATTGAGATTACGTTTTACATTTTGTCTACAAATACCTACTAGAACAATTTACTTTCGTACTTTATAAATAAATTTCCCAGCTGAACATTGGTTTTTATCGTTTTTAGAGTTTTTAAAGATAATCCAAAACAAGTGCAAATTCGTGAAACAGATTCTTTGTTAAAAAAATATATTATAACAAGAGGCAGAGAAAATATTTATTGCATAAAGTAAAACATTATACAACTGATTACGAAAAGTTGATTATGTCACCAGTTATGAAAAGAAAATAAATAAAAATGCATCTTTTTTAGTTTTTAAATGAAAAAAATCTAAAATTTCAAAAATCAAACATCGAAAAATTGAAAAATCGAAAAATCAAAAAATCGAAAAATCAAAAAATAAAAAAAATGAAAAATCGAAAAATCAGAAAATCGTAAAATCAGAAAATCGAAAAATTAAAAATCGAAAAATCGAATAAACCAAAAATCGAAAAAATAGGGCAATGAATAGTGACATTTCACATTAGACATTACGTTTAACAACAAAAAAGAAAACAAAAAAATAAAAGCTGTAAATTGTGTTTTATTTTTAAATAATTAAACACAGTTATTGAAAACTGCCCAGAAATGTTGAGGGTAAAATTTTGACGTATGCCTTTAAGGATAACGGGTAAGAACGTTTTTTTATTCAAATTTCCCGCGGGTAAAGTCAAAAATCAGATCGGCAACACTGCACATGTCCCTTATTTTTATTATTACTATTGAAAAAAAAAAAAAACGCCGTGGGGCAATCAAATACAACAATTTTCTGAAATATTTGATTGTAAGTACCTACAAAAGAACGATGGTAAATCATTTTTTAACCAAACAAAATTTTATAAATAATCAAGTCAAAATTATAAAAATATTCTGAATTTCTAGTCCATTTTGTATCCTTCTCGCGCGATGGGGCCTAGCATTGTCATCCATGAAAATAAAATTGGCTCCAATTTCATTTCGGAGAGGATAAATAATGGGTTCAATAAGCTGCGTACGACGACCATGCATTATGCCTCCCCAAAACATTACTGTTCCTCCTTAGTATGGAACGACTTCTCTGGAAAAGATAGTCTTTCTGGTCACCCTGGCCCTCTCCAAACTCTATGTCTCCGACTATCACTAATTAAACCATATCTGGTTTCGTCCGAAAAAAGAAAATTTCGCCACTGAACTAAAAACCAGTATCTATGTTCCTGTGCCCACTGTAGACGAGCAGCTTTATGTCTGGGAAGTAACCTGGGTACTCTTAATGGTCTCCTAGATCATAAATTGGCTTCAGCAAGTCTCCGCCGTATTGTGGTACTGGAAATGAATCGACCATACGTTCTTCTAAAATGAGTTCGGACAGCTAAGACTGTTACGGTTCGATTCAGACGTATATAACCTGCTACATACTGATCTTCTCTTAAATTAGCTACCCTAGGACGCCCAGTCCCACGTCTCCAGTCAACGCTATTAGTTTCCTAGTTCAAACGCCCTATTCGGATAACTGAAGCGCGGGGAATCCCTAGTCTATCTGCGATTCGATGATTCGGCAGACCCTCATCATGCAAAGCCACTATTCTTGCTCTATTGAACACTGAAATTCTATTGCCAGGCATAGTTGCAAGGAAAAACTCAACAATCACTTAAACACGCAAAATCGATATGAACCACTTTTTAAATATTGGTACCTAAAATTGTGGGAAATTGTTTTTGTAAACATTTTTAGATGCATATCAACGGTGAAATAAATAAAGATTAAATGTACAAAAAAGCAGCCATGCTAAATATTTCGTTTTAATATTTACGAGGGGGGTACAAGAATTTTTTGCGATGTGTGTAGCTTGATTTCTGAGTGTTTGAATTTCGTTAAGGATTTAGCACCGTAAGCTTTCGAATAATCCCAAAAGGAGTACCGCAGGGTTTAATTCTGGGAACATTACTGTTTGTATTGTATACAGCGGATATGGGTAAAGAAGTAAATAATTGTGAAATATATCAATTTGCAGATGACACACAAATATATAAAACCTTCAAAACACATGAAGTCCATCAGGCTTGTATAAATATGAATGCAACCTTAGCAAATATACTTTGAATATTGTGATTAATAGAAACATAATTGAGCATAGTGATACTGTTAAAAACTTTACTGGTGATCGATACTAAACTTACTTTTAAACTATAGCATAAAGCCGTATTGCAAAAATGTTACATGTCTCTTAAAAACCTGTACCACAGTAAATCTTTTTTGAATATTCATCTACGAAAACAACTGTGTGAATCTCTTGTCTTAAGTCATTTGAATTATGCTGATGTACTTTATGGACCATGTCTGGATGCTGATTCGACAATACGAATTCAGTGCAAGCATACTTTATGAAGTGAAAACTGGATGATCCAGAAGATACAATGGATACAATGGAGATGAAACACCTAAAATGAATTGATGGGGAATCCAAAAAATTTATGATAAAAAATACAACAATCCGAGTAATCAACGAATTAAATAATAAAAAACAACTAAACTGGTTCGGTCACCTGACAAGAATAAACCCAATAATGACAATATACAAAGAAAACGAAATAGGAAAAGGAAAAAGAAAGGGAAACAATCAAAACCTTGGATGGCATGAAAATAATGAGCACAAACAGAATAGAATGGAAAATAGGATGGATGAAAAACCAATAATCTGGAGGATGAAATCAATAAAAAAATCAATAATCTAACTAAATTGCAACTGTCAAAATGGTAAAAGGAAGGGGAAAAAAGAAAGAAATATTATTTTCAACTAGACTCCTTGGTACTACTTGTGTGAATCATTATAACGTGTTCACAGACTTTGTCCTTTTACCTCACCAACAATATATGATTAATGTGATTATTTTTTCTCCTACATTGTGAACGAACTCAACAATGTTAATGTTAATCCTTAGATAAGCATTTTATATTAAACGAATTATCAATTTTATGGATTTATTTTTATTTATAAATGATTATATTCAGTATTCAGTCAATTGTGACCATTTCCAATGAATTGTAATAATTTCCTGATATGGTATTTTCACATTTATTTCCTGTTTACATCGTTAAAACACAGAGAAGTAAGTCTTATGGTGATGATGGATGAAGAAGATGGATTACGTAAGCGTAATCCCATCTTGATATGGAGAAAAGAGGAATTTATTCTTAAATATCATGAAATGGGATAAAGGAAATTAGAAAAATACATACTGGATGTACTACACATGTATATTTAGTAATTTTGAGTAAAATCGAGAAGTTAAAAATTTTTAGTTCTAAGACAAAATTTATAGAAACACGATAAAGTTTTTGTTCAAAAAATAGAACAAATTTTAGCTTAAATGGAAATTTCATCCAATTAAAAAAATAGGGAATAATTCTGATTGAGATATAACTTCTAGTTCGCAATGTTGATAAAGAGGGTGTACTGACTTACATTCACTAGATATCTTCTTCACACTTGCATTGCGTCACTTGCGTCACACGCGTCAAACACGTCAAACACCCGTTATCCCTTGATACACTTTTATTGCATGGCAGTTCATAAAGACAAAAGATGAAGCTCATCACCTCGTTGCTAGGAATCAAATATTGATTTAGATTTTAAATTCTTTACACACGACTATGAAGACTAGAGATAAGGAGGCGAATCGGCCTTGGTCAAATTTCAAATTTCCGTCCCTATTTTTATGGAGTTCCAAGAAACTACTGTAGTTGGCGGATGGCAAAATAACGACGTCTATTTTCTATGCAAGTCAATGGGAATTAAAGTGATTTTTGTAAAATTTAGTGAAAAGAATAAAAATAAGCTGAAATAAAGAACCTGACTACAAGTAACAATGAGTAACAAAAAACGGCAAAGCAAGATTTGCTTCGTTCCGGGTTGAAAAACGAGATATAAATTCGATATAAAATTAAAGAGAACACAAGGAGATAAAAATCCAAGTCTTTTTAAAGCTCCTAGTGTAAGTAAAATAATGTATTTATTTCTAAATAATATATATTTATTGTAAAATAGTTACAACCCGTATCTTACGGAGTGTAGTTTATTTAATTACAAAATTCTATAATAAAAAATAATAAAGTCATAAATCCTGACTTACAAACAACAATAATTACACATTAAATTTAACTTACTGGAAAAGAAAATTTGCTTTTTTATGTTTTTTGATGTTAGATGAAAAGTTAATACTGTTATTTTTCTTTATTGAACTCCAATTTAGTCATTGCAAATATTTTTTATACGATCCTATACGTTTAGAACAATGGCAGCATGTGATTCGTAGGGCTGATAAAGTACTGTCTAGTTATGATTCTGTTTACGAGCTACACTTTTTAGGAGATGATATTTTAAAATTTGATGAGACTATTTTAACTAATGGTACTGTTAACAAAATAAAAAGGGAAAGGCCGAGATTAAAGAACGAAGCAATACTATGTATATTCCCGAACCTCCCTTCATACTTGTCCAGTATTAGGAAAAGACGAAAACCACCCTTGAACCAAACTGAATTTGTTAGAATAAAAAAAAAGGAAGAAAATACTAGAACCTATTGCTGAAGAAACTATTCACCAGGATGATGAAATTGTAGTTGTCGAATACAAAATTACCACAAAACTGTTCTTACCAAATTTCACCATTTAACAAACCTTTTCAAATTTGGTCATACCTAATTTTCATTTTATTTAGATAAAATTAAATAAGTAATGAATAGTAAATAATGTTTAACATAAAGACTCATTTATAATTAATACCAACAGGATTTTCTGTACTTTAGTTAGCAATAAACAATTTGATTTTTATTATTTATTTTGTAAAATTCCTAACTAAATATTTTCATTTAAACCATGTCTTAGTATGCCCTCGGCCCTATCAGGCGCGGATCTGGGAAGATTTTTCGGGGGGGGGGGGGGAGGCGGTAGAAAATTTTATCAAAGAATCATTCGTTTATTTAAAAAATAACAAAAAATACTGTACGCCAGCCTGTGCTTCTCTATTCTTCATTCGTCACCGTCATCTTGTTTTTTTTGCTTTCTCGTAAAATCTCGTTGTTTTTAGATTACAATTTAATAAATTTGTTCGAGCAGCTCGGGGGGGTAATTACCCTATTACCCCCCCTTGTATCCGCGCCTGAGCCCTATTTAGCTTTAATTAAAAAATAATTAGCCCTACCCATCAAATTTCAACACTTATCAACAATAATTTGCATTTTACTCAAATAGGAATAAATGTATCAATTAAAATATGTAAGACTTATTTAGAAATAAATACAACAGTATGTTCTGTTTTATTTAGCTATAAACAAGTTTATTTTTATTATTTTGACAAAATTATGTATAATTCCCATAAGAATCCATGTATTTTGAACTACGTAAACCGTACCAGAGCTCATGCGATTAATTATAAAAGCTCAATTGACGTGTAATTTTTGGGACCGTATTTTGAGCATGCCGATTCGCCTCCTTATCTCTAGTCTTCATACACACGACATGTCGTTCATTTAACATACAATATACAGGGTGAGTCGGGAGGAGCACACCAAACTCTAGGAGTATATTATACACGTGAAAATAATGTAAAAAAACTCATATGTTCTTATCCAATTTTCATTTGTTTTCAAGTTATAGCATATTAACAAATAAACAAATTTACACATAAAAATTCTCTTAATCATTGCGTTCTTTCAATAAATGTTCAAAAATACCGCCATTGACTTCTAAACATTTTCTGCTCGTCTACGAAGAGCGTTTGTTGCTCTCCTAATTGATTCATTTCTTTCTTCTTTAATATGGGCTCCAGTATTCTCAATTCGTCTAATTAGTGCATTCCGTGTGTCCACTTTTATTTTGTAGACTTCATTTTTCATCCAGCCCCATACACAAAAATCTAATGGTGTGAGGTCTGGAGATCTTGCAGGTCAATTAATAGGACCTCCACGACCAATCCAACGCCCTGGAAAACGTTCGTCCAAATGTTGCTTGACCTGACGAGCGACATGTGCAGGAGCTCCATCGTGCTGATAGTACATCTGCATTCTAATATTTACAGGAACATCCTCTAGCAGGCCTTGTAATTCATTTTGTAAAAAATTGAGGTAGTTGTCTCCTGTGAGACGATTCTCCAAAATGAAAGGGCCAATTAAATAACTGTCAACCATACCACACCACACGTTTACAGAAAACCGATGTTGAAAATTGCTTTCGACTGTTGCGTGGGGATTTTCGTCTGACCATACATGATAGTTACGAGTATTATTAATGCCATCACGGGTAAATGTAGCTTCATCCGTAAAGAGTATACTCGATACAACACGATGATTATTATTTATCCACCGACAAAACTTCATACGGTTAGCGTAATCCTGTGGTTGTAGGTGCTGTACTCTCTGTACGTGATAAGGATATAAGCCTTGCTCGTGGAGTGTGTTTATCACTCTTTTTTGTGACATTCCCAATTGAGTGGCAATTCTCCGTGAGCTAGTAGTTGCATCTTCTTCTACTAGATGCAGAATATTTTCTACTTCTACAAAACCTTGTCGAGTAGCGCGTTCAGATGTTATGAAAACACTGGGAAGCTTACCAGTCTCGCACAATTTGTTGAAAACTCTAATAAATACGTTTTCCTACGACCACTTAGGAAAGTGACACATATCACAATATATAGTCCTATGGAAAGTGCCCTATATCACACGCGTATGAATAAGAATTTACTTTCCACCCGAGTGAGAATATGTTACTTTCCGCAGTAGTTGTCACAAAATGTCAAACACCTAATTTCTATTTTGATCTATGTAATGTCCATATTTAATACTAAAATCGATATGATTGTTAAATTATTGAAATTGTTGTAAATTCGATCCTAGATATTTATCTTTAACAATTATTATTAAAATAATTTTAAGTTAACTAATATATGTTTGCTTTTTATTCTGGTTAAACACATAACCGATTAGATCATTCAATTGACACAAGGGCTATTAGCTCAGGTGGTTAGGACGTCGAACTTATCAACTTTGTCATTTTTCGACCGCGTTCAAATCCTGGCGGGGCAGAATTTTTGTTTGTTTTTTTTTATTTTTTTTTTTTTAGTTTTTTTTTGTTTAGAAAATATGAAAATTGAATAAATACGATTATTGTTGATTATTTTTTTAAATACTTTTTAATTATTATAGTAATAATAACCTTGGTTTTACATTTTTTTGATGACATTATTTTGTGGTCGTAGGAAAAATATTGTACATCACTTGTGTGAAAAGTGATTTTCCACACTCGTGTGATAGTCGCACTCGGCTTGCGCCTCATGCGACAATATTTCCCACTCGTGTGAAAAATGTCACTTTCCACACTCGTAATGTAATATACTATTTTATCAGGATGTCTTCGGTGTGGAAAACGTTGACGATATTCTTCAGCAGCAGCTGTAGCATTTCCATTACAGAAACCATAAACAAACACCATATTTGCATATTCTAAATTTGAATAAGTATCTGGCATTTTGCAACACTAACAATCACATAAATTCGAAATTAAACGTTCAGTTACTGTTCACTGTACACTGACAGTTCATCAAAACGTCAGAATTATCAAATGCCTTTGAGCCTTGAACATATGGCATACTTTGATAATGTTAAAATTCAGAAGTGGGAAGCTAATTACGCCATAACTTGAAAACAAATGAAAATCGGATAAGAACATATGAGTTTTTTTACATTATTTTCACGTGTATAATATACTCCTAGAGTTTGGTGCGCTCCTCCTGACTAACCCTGTATATCCTCCAATTATTTATTTATTTATTGTGGGATCAAATTATATTTAAAGATCCCACAGAGGGGAAGGGGTTGAAAGAGGGTAGAGTTTGCAAACTTTAGGAAAATGTAAAATCTACTAATTATTTGAGTGTTATTTCTGATAATACTTAATTTTTATACAAATATCAAAACAAAATTTACTATTTACTAATCTTCATCTCGAACCCATCAATCAACCTTATCTGCAAGTTAATTAAATGTTGAACATTTAATTGACTCGTGATTTAAAGAGAATTTACAGAGATACTGATCTTAATTCTTCGATAAATTGATATTATTTTTTAGATTACTTCATTGTTTTGATTATTTAATATTTTTTCATAAATGAAATCCAAGTAATAACTGTAATTTTAAATACCTACTTATGTTTACCTACAACATGCATACATTTATTTGTTATAGTCTCTCATCTGACTGCAAAAAGTGGCACGTCATGTTTTTTATTGCTTTTTGTAATTGGGTAGGTACAGGGGAAGAGGGTGAACAACATGTACCATGTCTCAATGGTGGGAGCTGTCATGTGACATGTCAAATTCAAAGTAAAGTGGCTTATCGATAGGTTGTTTAATTTTTTGCTGGCAATGAAATATATGTTTCTAGACGTATATAACAAAAAAATCTCTTTGCAAGCATTTTCTATTGTCCGGTTCTGCTAATTTCGGTGCAGGGATTTCGGCCACGTGGCTGGATAATTACGTTTTTGGATGAAATTCAGGATAGAGCTTTTTGAATCTAAGGCAGTGGCGACTTGTCCTAAGGGACACTGGCGCAAAATTTGTAAATATTTCGGTTTCTAAAAATATTTATTTTTATATTAATTACAATAATTATTACAATTGTCGGATCAAATTATGGCTAAACGATACATTATATAAATTATTTATCATTATTTAATTTGATCCCGTATCATATTATTCCTAGACACAATAAATTTAATAATTCAAGCAATTAACTGTCCGCCGCCTATCCGAGCACATCGACCAGTGGCCCGGCTGCTTATTGTTCATCAAATTTCTAGAGGTGTTCGACGCCCAGACAGAGAACGCGCTACGTGTGACTAAGATAGCTATTGTACAGTCTGATAAACAAGTTATTTTAAATAGTTTTTAATATTTTTAGGTAATTAAATTTTAAAAGTGTGGAATAGTTTAGGGATTAAATTGGTCTGATTGGACTTTCTTAGAACGTTTTTAAAAGCAGCTAAAGATAGTATGTAGAATTGAAAATAATTATTATGCCATAAAAGGTGTTTTGGAATTCCTTCAACCTTTTGAAATTGAGTCAGAAAATATAAATTTTATAGGATAGCGGAAAATACCTATAATTTTTTTGTAGGCCTTTGTAAATCGTGGAAATAGTTTATATTTTATTTCTACCTTATTAAGGAAAATGGTACCTATTATTAATAACGGTTGTTTCTGAAACATTACTAAAATTTTCGAAATTTTGTTTTTCTACAAAATAATAAACTATACTATTTAGAAAAAAATTTATTTCTTTTATAATTTTATAAAAAATAACAGGGGAATATTTACATTTCTTGATCTATTAAACAAAACGATAAATTATCTCGACGAATGACACCATGTTCTAGTACGGAAGCTAGCTTTACATTTTTGTTGGTGGTTTCATGGGTTTCATATCAATTTTTTGTAATTGTAGTTTACACGTACATATACCTCTTAACACTTGTTTGCTTTATTAAAAAAGTGTGTTGTGATTTACGTCGAAATAAGTCAAAAACAACTTGAAACCCCATATAAAATCAAAAAGGAGAAACGGAAAAAAATTGAGCCTGTAAATGAACACAACTCAGAAACAAAAATAGCTATCTAATAATAAAAAAATAAAATTTGATTCTTGTGCAGCTTCATCTATATCATTAACTGTTTTTGGTTTTTTAATGGTTTTTCTTGGTGATGAAAATTTCGATATCTCACGGTTATCGATTCTTTTTTTCTCTCCAGAAATGCGGACGACAGTGTTTTTAGATTCTCCTGTGGCTGCAGCAACACGATCATTTACATTTTTAAATGGTATTGAAGGTGAATTAAAGTTTCCTTCTCTTCTCATAAACTCTATAACATTGGCTATTATTTCGCGAGATTGACTGTTAATCATGCGGCCTCTTAATTTGCTATTAAACTCCATACTTAGGTTCTATTAAACTGTAATGAGCAAAAAACACAAACGAAAATAAAAGAAATGTTTTAGCGAAATTTACATCTGACATTTACGTCTGAATGAAATAGTGAAATACTTGATGCGCAGAGTGTACTTTCATTGCGTAAATCCGTCGGGATGCCTGTCAGTAGTGCTTTCTCTGTCTAGCCGTCGAAAGCCTCTAGAAATTTGATGAACTGTACATATTAATCCATTGTAAAAGTTTTCTAAAGGTCACGCCATTCGCCTGTAGAAAGCGCTTCTTATACATTCAAACGGGGCCACGTTTCAAGCGGCTCGGAATTAATAGTTAGAATAGTATTGTTTTGACATTTTATGCGTGCTGAATTTTTGTTTGTTAGGTAGTTAGTTAGAATAGTTGAGTTTTTAAAGTAAAATAAATTAAAAATCGTCCGAGAGTCCGAAGCAAAATGAATAAAATAAGCAATCTGTTACTGAAACCTTTTTCTACGCACTCGCTCGAGGAACAAATCCAAATAAAAGAAGTTAGGAGACCTTTTCCCGATTTGGATACAACAAAAACGCAGAAGGCTTCCACCTCAAGTTCGTCAAACTTCAAAGGCCAGATAAGAGAGTTTAACCGGAATTTGTACTCAAAAAATAACTGGATTTGTGGATGTGATGAAAAAAACGCATTTTTTGTTTTGTGTGTGTTTTGTTCGGGGCCGATTCTTCGTTGACGATGCATGGTGTAACTGATTTGGTACACATTTATGAGAACATTAAAACACATGAAAACAGTAAGGCCCATGTAAATAATATTTTTAGTTATTCTTTGCTTGGAAAATCAAATATACTGACTCATTTAAATTCGGCTTATAGACAAAATATTATTACCCACAATAAACAAGTTAATAAAAACAGATATATTTTAAACATCATTATTAACTGTATTAGATTTTGTGGTGTATTAGAATTAGCATTGCGCGGACATGATGAAACCGAAGAATCCAAAAATAAAGGAGTGTTCCGAGAATTGATAGATTTTAGTTCTGAATTAGATGCAAATTTAAAGGAACATTTTAACAAAGCAACAGTATTTAAAGGGGCCTCTAAGACCATACAGAACGAACTATTGGACTGCATGCTTGGCGTTTACCATGAAGAAGTGGCTAAAGAAATAAAAAAAAAACGAATTATGTAGCTGTAATTGCTAACGAAACTACCGATGTTGCTAACGAATTTCAATTGGTCATTATTCTACGATACATTGCCTCCAGTAAGCCAGTAGAATGATTTTGGAAATTTGTAAATCCTCCCGGATACAATGCCATTTCTATAGCAAATTGCATTTTAAATGAAATTAATCCATTAATTAATGACACACCAAATAAGTTGATCGCGCAGAGTTACGAAGGAGCGTCAGTCATGAGCGTTAAAGATACATATATAATATTCTTTATGTTCATTACTATGTACATCAGATTAACCTTATAATGAGCAGTGCAGGTTCAATTAATGCGTCTGTTCGATTTTTTTTGGCTCATTTAACTGGAATTTGTGCTTTTTTTTTCTACATCACCTCAAAGAACAAAAGTATTGGATGATATAGTTCATAGACGATTACTACGCTCACCACAAACGAGATGGAATTTCCAATCACGAGGAGTTAATATAGTTTATGAATACCGAAATGAACTGATACACGTTATGAATATTTTAGAGAACGACAAAGATATTAAATTAAATTCTACGATTGAGCAAGCCGGTGCTTATAAACTTAGATTACAGGACAGAGATTTCATATTTTGGTCAACAGTTTTTCATAAAGTCATGCCACATGTCGAAATAATTTTTTAGCAACTGCAGACGATTAATACCGATCCTATCAAGGCTAAACAAGATCTAAAAAACTTTGAAAATGCAATGCAAAAAATTCGTAATGAAATGGATAAAATTATTGACAAAATAGATTCGGAGCTTTTAGAAACCGAAGATGATTTTGTTCCTCAGAAAAAGCGACGTTGCCCTCGTTCCGATCTATTTGTTTCAACAAATAGAAAAATAGATTCACTTTCACAGGACATCTGATAGCTACCACATTATTCATGAAAGAACATTTTATTGAGTACCAAAAAAACTTTCCTGATCATTTGCTCTCTGATACAGTTGACGCATATCAATTTCTAGAAAAAAATCGTCTAAAAACAGAACTGCAAGTACTTTACGAAAGACAAGAGTTGCAAACCATTTCTGGAACCATTCCTCTGTTATCATTAGTTTCGCAGGAAGATATGAAGTACACTTTTCAAGAAAATATTAAATTACTGGAAGTTTTAGTGACAACACCTATGTCAACATCCGAAGCTGAAAGATGTTTCTCTATGTTAAAAAGGATAAGTGCGCTGAAAAAGTGTTTTTAATTAACATTGATGACTTTAATAGACGAGTGATTGACCTTTTCGCTAATAAAACAATAAAACAATTGAACTGAAACTGTTATGCCATCCTTCAACTGCATTATTGGTTCTAGCAATTCCCTCTCTAGCTGCATTGTAACAATTCCAAGAAGATATAGGAAATTTTGGTAACCGTCTTCTTCCTCTCCTGTCTAATCTACCAATCCACGTGTCTTCAAAATAGTTTATTAAATCTGCTAAGTCCTCGTTTTCTGCATAGAATTCACTTTCCAATAATAAATCAAAAGCACTCTCTACATCGTCTTCAGGAACATAAGCAAGTGCAGCCAGAAGTCGCAAATTTGATGAAAACACTTCTTAATCCACATATCGCCTCTGAAATCCGGTATTCTGGATTTGTCTCCATATACACTGAGAAAAATGAAAAAAGCATCCACGAATTTGAGTATTAGGGAATTCACTTCGTACCGCATTCATCGCTGCTTTTTCGAAATCCATTAAAAAAGATGTAGGGCAAAGTTCAGGTTTCAAATTTTTTAATGCTGCATATAAACGTCTATAGCTTTCTTCTCTTTTATTCGGCAGAATTGCATATACTGTTGGAATGGCATTTGAATATTTGACGCCATGGATTGTATATATTTGGGAAAACATATTAGGGGCTGTTGAAAAAGTCCCATCTCCGTACCAGTGTTCACACTCCAACATGTAGTCAAGATTTCTTGCTGTTGTAAACACTAATATTCGATCTTCTGATGGGCCGCTGTCGTACATTAAAAATAACTGACCACTGCTTGTCAGTGTATATTCCTGTGGAATAACTAATTGAAGCAGATAATTTGGAATCGCAGGAATTCCTTCTGTCTTTTCCTTTTTTCGTTGAATAGTTCTTTTCATTGCACTCACTTGTGGTAATCTGGCTGCAGCCGATGATGATAAACCCTCGGAAACCTTTGCAATGATTTGTTGAGTAGTGGAACCACTTTGTTCAGCTAAAACTTTCATTTTTTTAACAGCTCTTCTTACTTCGGCATCAGCACTATCTGACACATGATTATGTTCGGTACTCTTCACAATTTCATCGCCTATGGTATGAATGCGACCGGTACATCTCCATTTATGATATAGAGAACATTTCCAAATACCTTTTTCTCCAGAAATTTTTTCTCTAGAATGTGTATGGCCATTGTATAAAAGCATTTTGTGACCTCTTTCGCTGTCAACAAATTGTAACGGCATTTTCAAATTTTACAATGATGTAAACTCGTACAAAGACAAAATAAGAATGATTACAGTTCGTTGGTATTTCTTATTTAAACCTTATATACATATATTATAAACAGGGCATCTAAAATACTAACTTACACAAACAAGCTATTGAAGATAATCCTTTTTAGAATTAAATATTGATTGCACTATGAATTTCTCCTTGAAAGGATTAATAAAGGATAATTATAATTCTCTATTATTATTAACTAATGTGGTAACTTACCCGAATTGGCTAATGAAGATAATCCTTTTTAAATAGTAGGTAAAGAACCTGCGACTGCCGCTTATACACTTTAAATTGGCTTATCAATAATACATTATTGATATTTATTATATTTTTCTTAGTAAAAACTACTTGATTAGCAGAAAAAAAGTAAATCATACTTTTGTGTAATTTAGAGTAAGATATTTTGTAATTTTTTCGAAAAAATAATTTTATTTGGTACTTATAAGAAAAATTCAATATAGCACAAAAAAAATTGTTTGTTGTTCAGACATACTGTATAAATCATAGATACAATACGATATTTTTGTGGCGATGAATTGTCGTAGCGATAAACTGTCGTAGCGATGAATTGTCGGCTCTGAAAGGTCGCGCGATAAATTGTCGCGCGACGAATTGACTGGATACCAGTAAAAACGGATGACAGAAAATGCTTGCATAGGATTGTTTTATTGTTATAAACGTCTAGAAGGATATCTTTCATTACTAGCCAAAAACTAAAATTCCATCGACAAGCAACTTTACTTTGAATTTGGCAGGTCCCATGACAGCTCCCACCACCGGAACATAGTACATGTTGCACCTCTATAAATAGCAAGTAAAAAAACCGATGTGCCATTTTTTGCAGTAAGATAAGTCGTTTAAACTAGAGAACAATATTCCAAAATACTCTGCATTCAGCAAATATGTAGATATTAGTAGTTTTACATTGCCTTGATTGTTTGGAGGGGTTTATTTTTAGGCAAAATTAAGTAATTCCTTGAACAAAACATTTTTAATTTTCCATTATCTTTAATCTTGATTTTGGAAGCGCCACTTTGTGCTTGATAGTCATACACAGCAGAATTTTTTTTAATTTTTCAATTTTTATTAAGACAATTTACTAAGAAAATAGTTTCAGGTTCGTTACAAAATATGTTTTTTATTTTTCAACAGACTGTTTTATCATAATCATTAATTTAAGCTACAGAACCAAACACGTGTTATTTATATTTCTGTTTTATTTTAGATATACAGAAGATCTGAAAAAAGACCTGCTAAAAAAACAAGATGGTTACATAGCTCCAGACGAAATCTTAGAAAAAGTTAGTCAAAATGTCCTCTACCGACCTCATCACGGCCCTCAAAAACACCATTCTGAACCTTTGCTGCCGAAAAGATTTTTTGTATTAAACGATTGGATAAACGTTGTGGGAACTACAGAAGAAATTGAAGAAAACAGTACACAAACTACTGTTAGGATGGAAGAATCTCTAATAAAAGGTAAGTTTGGAACAAATATGTAAAGCTAGTGTAGTAAATTGGTGAAAATTAAATTTGTTCAGGGAGGAATAGGAAGCAAGATGTTTTTATGGCAAATTTCGAAAAATTGCATTTGAAGCGTCAATATTCTTAAACAGATAGGGGGACCAAGATGAGATAAAGTAAACTTGAAATCATTTGCACATAGTTTAATACAAAGAAATTAATTTTATCATGTGTCAAAATTGCTATATTATAAACCGTTTGGGATCATAGAAGACGAAGAAGAAGAATATATACGAAAGTGTTAATAATGTGAAAATAATATAAAGGGTCGATTGCCATTCTCGAGTGAAATCCAAAAATGCCATTTCTGTTTTTTTATGCAAAGCAATGACTAATTTTGTTTACAAAAACCAAATTACAAGCATTCACGGTATTATTCACGTAGTCAAATTATTATGGTAGTCTTATTACAAGGATTGTTTATGGTTATAATTCGGGATCGTTTTAACATAAGGTTCTCAAACGTACAAAAGGCTCTGAAAATTACATTAAGGAAATATATTTGCTTTTTTAATGCCAGTTATTATCTGTTTAATACTTTTTTCTGGTTACTATTACTGTAGCTGAAGGTTATTAACAGAAAAATATACAATTTCTTTTAAAGTGTGGCAACGGTATAAAGTAGGAATTATATGAGCAGCGAAAACCATCCCCACTCAGTTAAGCAAGCGTCTTAGTTTTCTATTGCGGTAACCGATGCGACAGCTATGTGTGCCTAACATAAAACACAATCTGCATACTTTTAATTTCTAATAAATAAGTACTTAATTATGAATGCATGGATTAGTCTAGTAGTTTTTCGTCATTGGCGCAAGGAAAAAAATTCCATTATTGCTTGTTTGCGGAAAAAACTGTTGAAGCAATATGACTTAATCATCTACATTTAGTTTTATTTATATATACTTTGATTTAGTTGTTGTTAATGTCACTGAATAAATATAGTTGTCAATAAAAAGTAATTCAGGAAGGTACATCTTTTTATTCTGCCATTAAAGATAACTAGGCTGCTATAAGAACAAGAAACAAGTAATGTTCTAACAAAAACAACTAAATTAGCATCAAAACTTCTATAAAGATGATTAAGTTGTTGGTTTTTTCAATGAATGTTTATTATTTTTTTAATTGTTTTGATTATTGTTCCAAAATCTCTTTGTGGCTAGTAAGTTTTGAAGCAATAGACTACAGACACTATAATGTCCCCCAAAATAGTACTTTTTTCAAAATAATACTTTTTCCCAAAGTAGTAATTTTTCCCATTTAAATGACTATATATCTCATACTGTTTAGAATATACTTAAGAGTGTATTGTTTAAATTATTCTGATATTATCGCTGGATAGATTAATAATTTATTATTTGCACTCGTTAAAAAAAAAATGAATCACGAATATATGGGTACCAATCTGCCGTTATTTGTATAATGATATAATTTTCTGTGTAAACATTTTCAAAAAGTTCAAATATATCAATATCAATAATAGCAGTAGTCTTGTCTTATTAGAACTACCTACTTGTGATTATTATTTGGAAAGTCGTACCTTTAAATTTTTTTTTAAATTTTGTAATACGCATAATCATGTAATAATGGATACACAAAAAAATCAATAAAAGATAAAATAATCGCATATGAGATCATATTCACAAAAAATTATAAGTACCTAGCTACCAAGTATGTATTTGATTTCACAAAAATGTTTAACAATGTTATGTAAGTACCTGGATTAGTATTATAATTGCAAGATCCCTTAGGTTGTAGGACAAACAACTTGACCACAATCATATTCGATTTATTTTTCAGTTTTTTTATGGCATTTGACACACTAATAGGTACTATATAATTTCATGTTTTTTATTTATTAGTGTGTATGCGCTTAATTACTGTTTCCCATCGCCAGTTTATGATTAATTAGAAACCAACAGAAAATTAGAACCCAATAGTGTAGAGTAGAATGTATTATTATTAATTTTTAATTATTTAATTCATTAGAAAAATCCCGGCCCTGGAGGGATTCGAACCCGGTACCCTCAAATCCGGAAGTCCACACCAACTACTGAGTCATTCATCCCCGTATTAGACTTACGCTTTCAGGTGCAAAAAAGTCGATCCATTGGATATATCCCATTTATTGTTACTTTTAAAACTTAAGACTTGTCATATGGCAGATATAAATTTCTGCCTCGTCTCGTAAATAAGATATATTGTCGACCCCTGTATATGCTTCGATTCGACCACATAGTTGAAAGCTGGAACTATTTGATATATTCCTTCTCCGCCAATCCCCTCATCCCAACACTTTGCTTTAGGAGCGTGTTCTGCAATGTTTTTTTTTTGTTAGAATCTGAACAAGAGTATCATATAAATTTTCTACAGCTTTTATCAGTTTTGTTCAGGTTAAAATGTTTTACAGACGAAAAACCATAAATTACCATACTGTACCGAGAAGATAACTATGGTGACGGAGCGCCATACCATAAAATATAAAGTTATTGATTTTTTAATAATATGCAAGGCTTCTGTTAGAGATGATGTATTTTCAAAACTTGATACATACAGATCATCAAAATATATTAGGTATATAACAAATTTCAAAAAACCATAAAAACTTAAAACTATAGAAACAACCAAGAAGGTAAAATATATACAGGTAGTTTCGCAAGTAAACACCACAATAACATTGTAGGTACTATCACTATGTGTTAACCGAATGGGAAGTGTACAATATCCCAAGTTGAATACTCTTGCTCATGCCATTTGGCGATGGTGTGAACCGTTGCCTCTTTATATTTTCCAAATTTAATTATCGAGCTGATAAAGCTTTCCGTTATTCAGAATAGTAGTCGGAATGGTGATTAGCAGTTTCCGTTTTTCAAAGAATAACCTCTCGTTCCGGTATGCATTCTTTCTCAGGAATAATTTCCCTGGTGGCAGGGATATTATTCCGTAAACTCTCATGGATATCGGATACTACGCCTAGAGAATATAATTCCCGATTAAAATTGTAGTGGTATTTTCTACGTTATTAAGTCCATGTTAGAATATTTAACAAGACAATTTTATAGTGATTCATCATATAATTCTCCTGTTACAGATTAGATATAGCGCAAATAGCTGAACCTGAAATGGTATAATATTTTCGGGTAAAAAGATTTTTTAGAAGTTTTTTAGGTTTAATACCAGATGTGCTTAAATAAGAAAACACGTGGGACACAAAAATGTAATGTCGAAACCTTACCAATAAATTAGCAGTGTTACTAGTCTTATATATTGCTTAGCGCCTTCAAATTTTATAGCCATAGAGATACAGAATATTGTCAGAAAAGAACAAAAAATTCAGATAAAGGTAACGAAAAAAAGTAAAGATATCAGCTAACAATAGATTTTATCCCATGTTAAACCTTCCGTTTTCTTTTATATAAACCCAGGTAAGAAAAACACATGTTGCTATCGGAGAAGCAGTTCGGTTTTAGACAAGGGATATCGACAGATGATGCAGTAGTGTATCTGACTAATAAAGTTTACAAAGCTATTGATGATAATAAAGATACAATATGTATATTTCTCGACCTAGCAAAGGCCTTCGACACAGTGAGCCATAATAAGTTGTTAGGTGTGCTCGAGGACCTTGGTATTAGAGGGGTTGCATTAGATCTAATAAAAAATTACCTTAATAAAAGAATACAATATGTGGAAATCGGTGACTCACGAAGCACCTCAAAGGTAATTAAATTTGGAGTTCCGCAGGGTACTGTATTGGGACATATACTTTTTACAGCATATATAAACGGTCTATTACAAATAAACTCAATTGGAAGCATTTCCTCTTTCGCTGATGATACCGTTATACAGTATATAGCTAATACCTGGAAAGAATTAAGAGTTAATTTAGAAATTGATATAAAAAAAATTAAACTTTGGTTCAATGAAATGTCCTTAACAATTAGTATAGATAAAACAAAATATATAGCTTCCTCCTGTCGAAATAATAACAGACCACAATATAGTTCTTTACATATAGGACCAAATCTTCAAATAGCAGAGGTAAACACAATTAAATATTCGGACATTGAAATTGATAATAACTTAAACTGGAAAACTCATGTCAAACAACTATTAAAAAAATTACGATATATTTTATTTAAATTTAAAAAATTAGCAGCTTTCCTCAACTATAAAAATCTCAAAACGATTTACTATTAGTTGAATCGCTTATTTAGTATGGAATAACGGCATGGGGAGGAATATATAAAACAAACCTAAAAAGGCTAGTAATTATTCAAAAAACCTTTCTTAAAATAATGAGTAATAAAAAACGAACTTACCCAACTGATGCCTTATTTCAAGAGACAGGTATTTTTGACATTCGACAACTGCAATGTTACAGAATGCTCATCTTACAACAAAAAAATAAAAACTCCTTACAAATGATAAAACATTCATATAATACACGATATAAAAACAAAGCGACAATGAAAGCGAATAAAAAACTAGGACACCTCGACTATACATGTTATTACCTGATAATATAAGAAAAATTAAGAAAACACCCCTTTTTAAAAATAAAGTGAAAAAATTTGTGAGTACACTGCCCAAATCAGAAATTATAAAAATAATTGAAAATTAAAAAATATATATCAAAAAAATTATTAAATTACCTTAATTTATGTCTTACTCACCTTCTTCTAGCACTGGGATATTTATAAAAAACGAATATAAAAAAAATTAAAAAGCTATGTAAAAAAAATATTAAATACCATGTTAAAAAAATTAAAAAAAAAAATTGTTAAAAAATGGTTAAAAAATGTTAAAAATAAAACTACCTACTCACTAAATAAACAGGGATTACGTATATTACCTTTCTTCCATATATACTTTTTCTGTTTTCTCTGTTAGTTTAAGTTGTCTATCTAGAATTTTTGTTTTGTTTTGAATTTGGGCTTAAGAATAAAATATTAAAAATGTTAAAAATAGTTCCCTAAAGTAAACGCAAAACTCACGCACAAATCTCTCCTTGAGATTTCAGTGGGTGCTCAGTTTATTTTCCGCAACTATTTAAATTTACTATTGTAAATCTGTTCTTATATTTATATTTTTTTGTGGAAAATACAATTATTATTATTATTATTATTATTATTATTGGGGTCAATTATGACAATATAATTTTTTAACTTGTAATCAGTTAAATATAAATAAAATGTTTTATCGTATTTTTTGTTGCAACATGCTTTAAACATCGACAATATATCTTATTTACGAGACGAGGCAGAAATATAATTATAAGATCAAACCGAACTTACCTGAAGTGAAGTTCGATCTAATTTCTGAAGTCCCCTTTAAGTTGCAACAAGTATGCTATGAAATGACTAAAGCAAAGTGTTGGAATAAGGGGATTGGCGGAGAAGGGTATATATCAAATAGTTAGTTTTAAACTATGTGGTCGAATCGAAGCATATACAGGGGTCGACAATATATCTTATTTACTTCGATGAGGCATCATATAATTAAGATCGAACTTCACTTCAGGTAAGTTCGTTTGATCTTATAATTAGAATACATTATTTTGATACTGTAAGGCAGAACACACCATATTCGAGTGCATCTGGTGGAAAAGTGCTAGAAACGGGACATGGGAACAGGTAGGAATATTAACGTCCCACAATATCATAAACCAAATGACTGAAAGCCAGAGTAAATGGGACGGACACACTATTTCTAACAGCATCGGCAAGGTGATGAAAAAAAAAAGGAAGAGCGGCCCGAATACTTCGACGTTAAAAAAAAATCTCTGATTTTAGTCCCGGAGTATTCCTAAAAGGTCCTGAAACCGGTGAGAGTTTTAGTCGTTTTAGTGGGTATTTTGTAGGGCACGTCCCACACTCCCTGTGCAGGGGTGCATACGTTGCATTCCCCTCCCCTAAAAAAGATATTAGTTGTTGTGCGGTTCAAAGAGCCATTCAGCGGTTTAATGAAAACGGTAATTGGTCACGAAATGAGAAATGTAGAAGACCACCCTATGTTCACTACTATCCGTGGGACATCCCAGAGCTCGACTTGCTTTTGCAAGAAAACACGAAAAGCGGAATGACGCAGATAAGTAACGTATTGTTCTCGGATGAGTCCAGGTTTTGTTTGAGGTCACTAGACGGTCGCAAAAGAATCCGGAGAAGACACGGATATTGATTTGCCCAATGTAATATTTCGGAAAGATTAAGCTAAGCTATGGTTTGGACTGATATTTGTTCTGAGACCCATACTAACTTGGTTATTGTGGATGGACCAAGATTCATATGAACCATTTTAGATGAGTATGTGGTATCTTTTGCGTCATTCATAGGGCCCAATTTTATTTTTACGGACGATAACGTGTGTCCACACCAGTGTTGCCAGTCTAGTACAATTGTACTAGATCTAGTACATTATTTGAGAATCTGGTACTTTAATACACTCAAAGGGAAATCTAGTACTTTTTTCAGCGTATGTTCCATTTGAAGTGTAAAATATATTGTTCAAATATTGCCAGAGAAATTAAAATAGTTGTTAAAAATTGCTTCAGAGATCAAATAGTAGATATTTCTCGAGAGATCAAATATTGTTCAAAAATAGCTGGAGAGGTAAAAAAGGGTGTTAAAAATTGTTCGAAGGATAAAATAGTATTAAAAATTGCTTGAGGGGTGAAATATTGTCCATAAATTGCTTTAGGGATAAAAATACTGTTAAACATTTAATGAGAGAAGAAAAAAATTTAAAAATTGTTCGAGAGATCAAATAGAATTATAAATAAAATCGTGTTCAAAAATTGCTAGAGGTAAAGTAGTATTACAAAATGTTAAAACCTTGTTTAAAAATTGCTTGAGAGATAAAATATTGTTGAAAATTTTATTGAGAAATAAAATATTGTTTAAAATTGACTCGAATATTGTACAAACATTGCTCGAGAGATAAAAAAGTTGTTTAAAAATCACTAGAGACATAAAACATTGTTAAAAATTTATCGAGAGTTAAAATCTGTACCATCTGTGAATAAGTCGGTAAGTCAAAAATTGAAGTTTTTCAGTATGGCCATTTTAAACAACATTTTGATGTTTTTGAAAAACAAATTTTAGGTTAAATTTCGTTTTTTGAAATAGGTTGTTAATTATACAACCAACAATGTAAATAATTATGACCTGTGAAATTATATTACTTAATGGAAAAAATCTGACTTGCCTATTAATTTATTGACCTCAAATGTGTGTGTTTTTGTTGAGTTACTGACTTATTATAGTATAAATAAACAGGACAAAATTTTTTTAATATTTTTATTTATTCATGAAAAACGCAAAGTGAACTTATTTCAAATAACATACATTTTGATTGGAAAAGAAAACTAGAAAACGACTGATAATTTAGATAAACCTCTTCCAAATCCGGGGATAGCTATAGTTACCGGTTTTGGCACAAAAAATTGGAGAAATCCAACTATTCACGGAGTCCTCTGAAGTAAACTCATGGAGGAAGCTATTAAGAATTTGAATCACCCATTTATTCACCAAACAGAATAGGAAGAGCACTTTAGATATTTATAGATATTATATTTTTACTAAAATTTGACTTATCCACTTATTCACGGATGGTACAGAAATATTGTGCAATTTGCTAAAAAGATAAAAAAAAGTAGTTCCAACATTCCTCGAGAGATAGAATAATGTTAGAAATTTATCTATAGATAAAATATCATTAAAAATAGCTAATAAAGGTTTAAAAATTATTCGAGAGATAAAATAGTGTTATAAATTGTTAAAATTTTGCTCAAAAATTGCACGAGAGATCAAATATTGTTCAAAAATAGTTTGACAGGCTGTTTAAAATTGCTCGAGTGATTAAATAGTGTTAAAAATTGTACAAGAAATATTGCTCGAGAGATAAAAAAGGTTTATAAACTGTTTGAGAGATAAAATATCATCATAAGTTATTAAAATCTTTTTCAAAAATTGCTCGAGAGATAAAATAATGTCAGAAATTTGTCGAGAGATAAAATATTGTTTAAAATTTTTGTGTTCGTGTTCTCTATAAGCCTTTTTTTGCTCTTTAATGACCACCCTTCATAATTAGAAAATCTGGTAATTTTATAGAATCTAGTACATTTTTATGTAATCTGGTACATTTTTTAGAAAAATCTGGTACATTACAAAAATATATTCTGGCAACACTGGTCCACACCGTGCTAGGATCGTTCATGAATATTTAGAAGGCCAGCTTGCGGTCACAATCTCAATCCAATAGAACATCTACCCCGTGATAACACCTTTAGTGCGGCGCTTCAGACAATATGGGAAAAATTGGACCAACTTATTGTTCTACATTTAATTACCTCAATGTCGAGACTTTGCTACCGCATTTTTTTGTAGGTTCAGGCTGTTATAACCTTTTTTTATTATCGAAATCTTCTTCATTTATTTAATTTTCGAATAATGCCACATTATTTCATAAATACATGATTTTTTTTTAATAAACTGTGTTTCTTATTTACATTAAATATTCTCTGTAACATTTATACACGATCTAAACCTAACATGTCGAATTTTTTGCATATTCGCTAAAAAAATAGGCGTGGGTCGAATTTTTTGCACCTGAGTACGCTTCCAGTTTCGATCTCATTTATTTATCTACTGCAGAATGAATATTAGGTTGTCAATCAATATTAGTTCACTGGCATAATTTCATTATGATCATCGAGTGTATGTTTACCTAGGATCTTCAGATAAGATAGGTATCTACATGTTTTTAATTAATAAAAACTACTTTATCTTTTCTACTAATTTTTAGTTAATGGTCTGTTTAAAGATGGACTTTGTTAGTCTAGGTATACTAAAAATAAACACTCTGTAGTCCCATATCTCTTATGTAGACTAGTAGATTCTTTGAGTTTCGAGTATTTAGTTTTGAAATCATTTGTATCGATCCAAACTACCTTACAATGTCTATATCATTGATATACAAGAGAAGGTGACCAAGTCCAAAATTTTACAGAGTTTGTAATGCCCATGTAACTTAAATTCGATATTATTTATCAGGAAAAAATGAACAACTCGAAAAATTCTAGTTAAAATGCTTATAATTTAAAATTCCATAACGATCAAATAATTGATTTGATTTTATAATCATAAGCAAATCATTAAAATACTATCGAAGGACTTGGTCACCTTCCCTTGAATTTTCTCTAAAGGCAAAATGTCTTGTTAACAATTTTTTTGTATGGAGTTGTCTCTTCATCGTCTCCTTTAGCAGGTCCGTATTTTATGTCTGGCAGCATCTACTGATATACCGCATAATCATGCCGACATTTAGTTATTCTCTACCATTTTATTAGTTAATGATCAATGTGGATTCCACTGCTTTATTGACATAAAAGAAACAAAACGAAACTAATCTTCAATAGAAAAAATAAGGTAGAAATGGAACCAAATTGGCAGAGACATTTCTAAGAGGAAATATAATTAATTTAAAAAAAATTATCAACTATAACAGACAATAGTTATATTTTATGGATATTAATAAATGTGTAAAATGTCATTTTTTTGTGACATCAGTCGAGTAAGATAGTGTGCAAAGTGTTACTTTTCGCACGAAAATACAGCGAGGCAAAGTAGTTTTACTTTTCTGCACACAATGCGGAAATAATTAGTTTGTGCAACAAGAGTGTATATAATGGTCTTATCGCACGAAGACGAAGTTTGAGCCTGTGCATGGAATAACTAATATCCAGTTGGGTGTAGAAAAAAAAAATCTTATTCGCACGGCGTGCGGAAAAGTGTAACTTTGGACATGGAAATGCATGCGGAAAAGTACTACTTAGCGCATGCATGTAGAAAAATATTTCTATGTTCTTCTAAGAAGTCTTTTGTTCAAATTGTTATGTACTATTGTGTTTTTTCGAAGAAATATAATATTCTTGTTAATATATTTTAGTGAATAACTAGAATGATAGAAAGATGATAGAAAGACATACAGTGTGAAACAGCCAAATGGAATAAATTTCTAGGTCTTTTATTGATGGGTAGCCAATTTTAAATGCGGCAAAATCAACCTCTACCTGTATGTAATTGTTCTCCAAGCATTATTGAACAGAACAAAATATCCACTCAATATGCATATATATACTGTGAGACTGATAAGATACTACTTAATAAATAGTTTTAAATAAAACATCTAAATTAATAAAATAGAAAGTAAATAGTACCTTTAAAATTGTGCTATTTTTGTTTGTAGTTAGAAAAATTAAATTACTGCCAAATTAAATAATATAAAAAAACAATTAGTTGAAATAATTTTATTCGCATTTAGGAATATTGCGTTAAATACTTTTTGATAGATCGCGCAAACTAAAAAAACTCGTTATTTATTATTATATTTTGTTCCAGGTTACGTTAGACTCAGAGCAGTCAACAACACCTTCCAACATAATGGCGAGTCCCCCGTTATGCGACTTAACTCAGTCGAACCCAATTCTAGGAGTTCCGAGGACTCTTCAGATACCAACTATTATACAGAACTACAAAATCTCAAAACACCGAAACCCATAGAAATCCTCCAAGGCTTAGAGAAACACGAACAATCCTCCACTTACCAAAATGGTCTACCAAAAACATGCATATCTTATAGAAAGATTAAGAAAATATCCTGGGATGCTGATGAATTGATAGGCGAAAACTTATCGGAAGATGATTTATATCAAACAGTAGCATATATTAATTCGAAAAGCTTTATGAAGCAGCTTGAAAACAATTTGTTCCTGGACGGAGTGGCGTCCGAGCTAGGCTTGGACCTCGAAAATATTAACCAATCTGAATCAAAGCAAGAAAAGATCTCTTGTATTATCAACGACGGCGATAAAAGTGTTCCTTGCGAGATTATACCTTCCATAAAAACATGTTGGCCCGTGGAACAAACTTTAAAATTTATAATGAAAAGTAATAGAACACCTGAAGTTAGAAAGAGATTCGTCTATCCAACGAGTTCTATGATAAAAGAAATCACAACATTAGATTGTGTTTTACTGCCAAAAGGTCATCTAAAAAGGAAAGGCGATAGAAAAGACGCAGATATCGAATGGGAAATTTGTTTCCCACAGGCTCAGAGGTACCTAGAAACTTTCATGTCGCATGCTCAAATGAAGAGTCTTATAATATTACTAACTCTACATAAAACCTACGTAGAACCTAGAACCACTTGCTTTGGATTGCAAAGTGAACACATTAGAAATTTTATGTTGTGGGAATGCGAATCGAACTTCAGTGATTGGCCCGAGCATAGGCTTGGGATAAAACTACTCCAAGTTATCAAAAACCTAACGAATTCTCTTTCTAAGGCTCGTCCACATATATCGGACTTCTTTATCAACGATAAAAACACATTAAGTGAGGTTTCTACACCAAAACTCAGGCAGGCCCAAAAGGCATTCGATGACATCTTGCAAACACCTCTGATGTCCTTCCTGAATGCTCTAAGGAACCTTAGATACACCAATGGAAAAACATTTTTTTATCCCTTTGACTTTAAAAGGCTTTATACCATTTTAAAAAGTAATAATCTAGATATACTAAATTACCAGATTAAATCGAAACGAGCAAAAACTGTTGATTCTGAACATTATTTTGATCGATTTAAGGACGGGAAGAAGAGGGAGATTATTATGAGGAAGAGATTGGAAGAGAAGAAAAAAGAAAGGGAGGCAAACAATCTCAGTCACACAGGGCAAAGGAAAGGATCAGTCGATTCTATTGATATTGATGTAAGTATAAAGCGAATATAAGGGATATAAAATTATTAAATCAAATAATATTTAAAATCGGTAGGTATCGAACCTACGATATGTGTCTTGCCAGGCTAATATCTTTTTCCTTGGAAACGCTATTCCTTCTGATTGACTCTTATCACAACGATATGATTTAATACTTAATAAATCGTTTTTCTCAAAAAAAAAGACAGAAAATTTTGCACTATCATTATATTTTCTTGAAAAAGAATAAAATTAAACTTAGTCACTTCAACTAAAATATGTTGAGTTTTATGGGTCAACAACTGCATGAAAAATACATTAGTTAAATTAATGAACAGAAAAAACAATTTAAATATACATTTATCATTTACTTAAAAGATAATAAATAATTTAATAAAATATTTTATACATTGAGATAAAAGTGGAATGAATACTCTTCAGTGTGTAACATTGTAAAAATTTTATTAAAATAAGGGTAAGCTTTATATTTATTTTAACATGAAATCTTACTCCACCGAGTAAAATTAAAAAGTAAGATATTGAAAACCACATGTTAAAGAGTCCAGATATTTTAATATTGGTAAGCTTAAGGATCTAGGGTCCAAATACATGGTATGAGTGCGTAATTGTTCAATATTTCAATTTGTGTTATTGACACGCAATTAAGTTTTAAATAAAAGTTATATGGATTTAAAAAATACGTATTTTAAAAATATTTTTGTATATACAGGGTGTTGCGTTTTTAACTGGCAAATAAAAATGTATATTTGTTAAATAAAACACCCTGTATTATATTTCAAATTTAGAATGGTTTGATAATACTGTATTCAACCCTGGAATTTTATTTAAAAATATTACAGGATTGCCAAGCAATTAATTTTTTTATGAAATTAGATAATTATGAAGACCCCAAATAAAATTATCATAATTTATGTAGGTTTATAACAATTAAAATTGTTTAAATTACAGAATTATAAGATACTAAGTTAACGAATAGTGGCGATGTAACAGGTTTATTTTATACAGAGTGTCTTAAAACATGTTTTAAATATGACTAATAGTGGGTGGGTGACTCAATGGTACAGTCTCATCTGCCTGCGGATCCAAGGTTCCCGGGTTCGAATCCCACCGTTGGCCGGGATTTTTTTATTTAACTTAATTATTTAAAATTAATTCTGATGCCTTGGTAGGATTCCCCACTCGACTATTCACTGTTGGGTTTTAATTAACAGTGCTGTTCCTAAAGTGGTGCTGGGAAACAGTAACAAAGCCTACACAGAACACGAGGCTAATATCCTTAGTAGTTGATTCTGATGACACCAAAATTAAAAAAATATGACTAATTTTAGATTCAATTTACTCAATTTTTTCAAATGCAAAACTCTGTATATTATTTTAGCATTAAATTTCTTATAATTTTATGTATCCAACGACACCAACATGTTAGCCAATAACATATATACAGGGTGTCCCATAAGTGCGTAATTGATCGATAGCTGTTTTATTATGACCATAAATATTCTTAAATATACAAGGTGGTACATAAACGAGGTGCTGACCAAACTTATACATTTTTAAAGCAAAACACCCTGCAGGTAGTTGATTGTTTTCACGCTAAAACAAAACATTTTAATAGACTTAATTTATTTGTTATGTTGTATATAGGGCGTGTCAAAATGCGAAGGTAAGATTTTTTGAAATGGAATACCCTATATGTTATACCATATTCTGGTAGCGTACCGGAAGACTGTCGACTCTTTTTTATTAATTTCTTAGCTGAAGAAGGCATTCCGGATGAAACTGTGGTGACAGACATTAATGACCCTGAAGAAAAGAACTTTTTTTCACAATAAATGAGACTTTTAATGAATTAGGCTCTGGGGACGATTTAAAGTTTGGGTGGATATTAAAACGAATGTCTATACTTATTGCTGCTCCCACTTGTTCTAACAGACAAAGAAGACGAATCCGCCACCAGAAAATATCAACCCATACCTGGCTACGCCGACCGGCATAGACTCCAACGGCTTGAACAAAGCTCAAATTGAAAAGAAAATTCTCACATAACCTCATATACCACATTAGTGTAGATATACGGTTTAGTACCCGCCCAAATTACAAGTTTGCCGGCTCCTGTTTTTAGTTTTAACCCTAGAACCACAACGTGAAACACCTAACTTACAGACCACAACATGGGGTCAGGCATGACCCCATTTAAATTTAGGCATTAAATAACGAAATACGTCTGGTTTTTATTAATTTATTTCACAAAATACATTAACAAATTCTTGGAAACTACAATTTTTTACAGAAAATCAAAAAACTTCAAAAATTTATGGCTTGCAGTCCTCACAAATACATAAACTATGTTCAGCACATATATTTCTTTTGCAACTTACACATATATGGCGGCCCTTTCGGTCTCGTTTGCGTGGAAAGATAGTACATCTTCCTTTTCCACTACGATTATCTGTGGGTTACTGAGCCTTATCAGGCATTCCAAGAAATTCACGGAGACTACAACGTAGGTTTCGGGGTAAACATTCGTTTTGCACCCTTATTTTGATTTGGTTCTTCTACTAGGATCAACGCTAAATTTTCTAAAACTGTTCTTCTACTCTCTTTGATTTAATTTTTTTTACAGCTTTGAAGAACAAAAGTATTTACACCACCGCCATCCAACATGGCGTAAAACAACCTAAGAGGCCAGCGCCTTGTTTTTCTTGCTACAGTCTTTGAATGGCAGAGTTGGTCAAACGTGTCAACTACAACTTTTGTTTCATTGTTCATCTATGTCCGGTTGAAAATGCATTGTGCTTAGCAAAAGAACAAGTTTGTTTTTTTTATACAGATGAAGGAATTTGCTGAGGTTTCTAAATATGCTGCAGGAATTTCTCTCTTATTTTTGCGTAAGGTACCGAACATTGTTAGTTTCTTTGTAAGTAATTTATCTGCCAGTTCAGTAGAGGAAAACCAGTTATCCATAGTTATGTTTCTGTTGGTATTTTCAATATCTTTTGATAGCCTTATAACATATTGTGTAGGAATAGATCCTTGACTCGGATCCCCAGTTTCTTTTCCAATGTACGGTAACGCAGAACACATATAAAAAGTTTTGGCATCGCACATCGTAACAACCTTTAGGCCATATTTATCTGGTTTGCTCGTTATATACATCTTGAATGGGCATCGGCCTCTAAAACTTAAAAGTTGCTCATGTAACATATTCTGAAGGCGTGTAGCTGTCTTGACAATTTTTTACATATATATCCCTAACTTGTCTTAGCGTTGAAAGTTTGTCCAAAGCCTTTCTATTTATTCTTGTATTTTTATAATCAAATCGCAGACAGTTCAAAAGAAATTCAAATCGATTTAGACTCATCGTTAATCGAAATATTGGGATCCCAAATTTTGTTGACCACAGTTCTTCTAATGATAGTTTACTGGCTTTTAAGATACCAGCAAAATACAGCAATCCAAACAAAGCCAGTAATTCTGCTTTATTTGTATCTTGCAAATTTCTTTATTCTGTTTTATAAGAGATTCTTCGCAGCTCTATTTCTTGATTAGTATGTTCTATTATGGATAAAATGTTGTCAGAAAAAAAATAACTGCTAAATTTATTTTAGATTCAGATGTTGTCTAGCTTTACCTTTTGGTCCGGGTAAGTGGATTACAATATTTTTTCTTGATGTTTTTGAAAACTTTGACTGACAAGGATATGCATACCACTTATATCCATTACGTCCATATATAGTTGGATATTTCTTATTTGGAGAAGGTGATGGTGTGTTTTCTTCTAATGTGTTTTCTTCTAATATGTTTTGATATTCAATATTTTCTAATATCTGAATCTCATCTTCTTCTTTATCATATTCCAAAACGCCATCTTTGTCTTTATTTTCGTTTTCACGATCCATGTTTTCTTCATCTTCGCTTCCTTCTTCATACGAGTCTTCATAAAGAATTTTCCTGAGTTCCGCATCATTTAAAGGTCGTTTAGGGTCATCCATTTTATATTCCCTGCAAAGTATATGGTATTTCAAACATACATTATGAATATATATATATATATATATATATAAAAAAAGTAATAAAAGTTGTACACCTACCGGAAAAAAAACTTCATACACAAACCACAACGTGGGGTCAAAACGCAATAGTCATGAAATTCTAGGTACGTGTCAAAGTAAACAGATCCAAACACACACTAACCGAGAGTACCGAGACAGGTTATCGGTATCGCCACTTGAGGATAGCTGAACCCCCACCCGTCTGTCCAAAATACAAACATGCGTACAGGCTTAAATGTAGGCGCAATGCGCAATGGTCACCGGCGACCCCACGTTGTGGTTCTAGGGTTAAGTTTCTTTGTATCACTACGATTTTAAGTAAAAATATTGGTGTCAAAAATGGCTATCTGTACTTTTTTTGTTTAATTTGTTTCATAATAAGTCCTGGATTAGCGTAATGAGTCAAAATTTCTCTAAAACAATTAAGAACTGTACTAAGACAAGCTTTTTAAATAAATGGGCTATTTATAAAACCTGATTTGATGGAGTGTATTAAATTTACTTTTGTGTTTTCTGGACAATTAAGATTTTGTAGATAGCCACATATGCAAACTGACCATCGATATATAAGGAATTTTATGCTAAGATAATATACAGGGAGTAACATTTGAAAAAATTGAGTAAATTAAACTTATAATTAGCCATATTTCAAAACATTTTGTATAAAATAAACCAGTTCTATCGCCACCATTCGTTAGCTTAGTATTTTATAAGTCTGTATATTAAACAATTTTGAAATTAATGTAAACCTACCTAAATTATGATAATTTAATTTGGGATCTGCATCATTCTCTAATTTTAAAAATAAATTAATTGTTTAGCAACACTGTAATATTTTTGAATACAGTATTACCAAATATTACCAAATAAAATACAGGGTGTTCTATTTAATAAAACATATATTTTTATTTGCCAGGCAAAAACCCAACACCCTATATATCCAAAAATATGTTTAAAAATATGTATCTTTTAAATCCATATAACCATTATTTTAAACTTGTTTGCGTGTCTATAACACAAATTGAAATATTGAACAATTACTTACTAATGGGACACCCTGTACTTTTACTTGGGCAGGCGTTTGGAGTAAAAGGACCAACTATTTTTTACATGGGCAGGTTTAAGGAACAAAAGGTCCACATATTTTTTACATGAAGATACTTAATAATAATAATAATAATAATAATAATAATAATAATAATAATAATAAATCTTTATTAGTACTAGCCAATGCTGCCATCATAGATGGATGTACACGTCAACATTAATAAATAAAATTTTAAATAAAATTAAAATTACATTACACTGAACACATACGTTAAAACTAATAGTTAAATACAAATCAAAATATTTTTTTAAAGAAGACTATCTTCAGACAAAAAATCGTTAACAGAATAAAAGGAACAACGAGTAATAATAGTTTTTACATTAGATTTGAATTTAGTGTAAGATAATGCTTGAATATTTTTAGGTAATTTATTAAAGAGTTTTATGCCTATATATTGCGGTGACTTTTCAAACAAAGCTAGTCTATGTTGGACCGAAATAAACGTGTTTGCATTTCTGGTGGGATATCTGTGAAAATCGGAATTTTTTTTTAATTTGTGTAAGTTAGACTTTACATACAGAATTGTTTTATAAATATAAATGCATGGTAACGGAAGAATTTTATGTTTTATGAACATTTGCTTACAGCTTTCCCCTGCCTGAATTCCAAATAATATGCGTATAATGCGCTTTTGTTTAACGTTTGTTAGACGTTTGTTAGACGTTACACAGTCTCCCCATAAACTAACATTATTTGATAGGTGAGGGTAAACTAAGGAAAAGTAAATATTTAATAATGATTTTTGGTCCATAGTCTTCTTTAATTGCAATATGGCATAAAAAGCAGAGTTAAGCTTTTTACATACTTGATCAACATGTGAATCCCATGATAAAAATTGGTCAACATAAACTCCCAAAAATTTCGTTTTTACTTCATGTGTAATTGATGAGACTGCTATAGGTAAGCTATTTTTGACGCATCTAAAATTTACATAAACGGATTTATCAATATTAAGAATTAAGGAATTATTTTGACACCATGTTTCAAATAGATTTAGTATACAATTAAGTGTATGTTGAAGTTCTTCAGCGGTCCGAGCCGAGACCACCACTGACGAGTCATCGGCAAACATTAAAACTGATCCGCCATTTAAATACTGAGGTAAATCATTTACAAAAATAATAAATATTAGTGGTCCCAGCACCGATCCCTGAGGAACCCCAATATCAGTGGTATATATTTCAGATTTTTCCTTATTTAATTGTACATAAAATTTTCTATCTGACAAATATGATTCTAACAAGTTCAACATGTTACCTCTAACACCATAAGAGTATAACTTTTTTAAGATAAATTGAATTTGTAGGCTATCAAACGCCCGAGAGAGATCAAAGAAGAGGCCGGCAACAAATATTCCGTTGTCTAATTTATCGTACACTTTAGTAAAAAATTCAAGAACAGCTCCCTCCGTTGATCGGAGACAATACATTGTTTAAATCAAGAAATATTATAAGCCGGTCATAATAGATGCGTTCTAGAATCTTAGATAGCACATTTAGAACTGTAACAGGTCGGTAGTTGTCTGGACACTTTGGACAGGATCGTTTGAAGATTGGTACAAGTTTTCCAATTTTCAGTTTGTCCGGAAAGGAGCCACTATTAAATGACAAATTAACTAAGAAAGCAAGCGGTTCCGCAATTACTTCTACAACACTTTTTAGAATTTTTACCTTGATTCCGTCATCACCAACGCTATTTTTATTTTTTAAGTTTAAGATTATTTTACTTACCTCATCAGCAGTTACCTCGAAAAAGCCAAAAGAATTTTTAACCCATTTTTTAGGAAGGGTACAATCGCTATTTAAACTATTACTAACTCTATTCTGAGTCTCAATATTTTTATTATTAAAATAATCCCCGAAAAATTGGGTCACTGTTTTTGGCTCCGTTAATTTTTGTGAACCTACACATAATTGAATCTGGTTAATCGGATTACGAGTTCGACCTAACCTATTATTCACGACATTCCATATTGTTTTTTGTTTGTTAGTACTTTTTTCAATGAGTGAAGCATTGTATTCCTTTTTCTTTTGAGTTAAATAATGATCATATTCCTTTTTTTGTTGTTTGTAATAGTTCCAATTTTCAATATTATTTGATTTTTTTGCAAACCTATAGAGCTTTTGGAGTTCGGAATGTTTTACCCGTACATTTTTATCATACCAGCTTTTGGTATTCTTTTTGTGTTTTCTTATAGTCCAAGGACAATTACAATTGATGACAAAATCAAGCGTTTCAATAAATTCACTAAATGACTCATTTACATCTAATTTGGTGTACATATCACTGAAACCAACTCTCAAAAGATCCTGTTTCAGTGCCTGTAAGTTAAAATTTGAGATATTTCGATATATATCTAAACTATCATCAATATTATTGTTAATCGGAAAGATATTTAGAGATATTTTAAAAATTATGGCTAAATGGTCACCAATATTGGGTTGTGTAACATAACACTCTCTAATAATATGAGGCAAAGCATTGGATGCTATATAATCAATTTTGGTACTAGATGTACCGCTTTTTGTTTTAAAAATACGTGTTGGCTCATTGGGTAGGCTTAGTTTAATACCAAATGAAGTGAAAAAATCATCCAACATCTTTTTCTCATCTGATAAAGTTAAATAATCTATATTAAAGTCACCGCATAGGTAAATTGTATCATAACGTGAGTTATAATACGTCATAAACTCAAAACACTTGTCGAGGAAAATTTCCAGATTACTATCCGGAGTCCTATAAATATTCACAATTAATATTTTACTGCTATTGACACTCACTTTAACAGCACAACACTCGAAGTTACATTCTTCTACGAATCTGCTACAGTCTATTTTACTGATCTCAAACGCTTCGTCTTGAATTTTAGCATATATCATAGTCCCACCGTGTATTTTTACAGATCTCGTGAAACTGGTTACCATGGTATACTCCATAATGTGCATTAATTCAATGTTGACTTGACTACACCAATGTTCCTGAACACAAATTATGTCCGGTTTTTCTTTATGACTAAAAGTTTCTAAATTAAGTAATTTATTTGTTAAACATTGTACATTTACAGTTGACAGGGTAAAAGTCAAATAATCATTATTAGTTAAGGGGTAAGAGGTCCAAATATTTTTGAATGAGCAGGCAAGGGGTAAGGGGCCCAAATATTTTTACATACATTGTACAAAAATGTGTAAAACCTAATCAAAACATGACATTTCAAAATCCAATGCTACGAATTTGCCCGTAGGGACCTCGGTAACAAAACTGTATAGTGTCTCTCGAATTGTAAATTAATTACTTTTTTGTATTTCAGTGGAAATGTGAGAAGAAATTCGACCTGGGCAAGAAAAGAATGATCCTTAGATTTTTCATCGAAACATTCTTGGAAATATCGGAAAAAAGTTTGACGATAACTACAAACAAAAAAAATACTCTCATATACATCAAGCAAGCGTTTTACCTAACGAGAATATTAAGGGACGAATGTCACGCGTTCGCGGACGAAGCTGTGGAATATTTTGAAAAAATCGAAGCCTTAGAAAAACGATGCAATGAAATGGTGGTCAATCAAAAACCCGTCAATGGAGTTGCCAAAACTGTGGAATTTATTGCACATAATAAGAAAGAAGAAATTAAAGAAGTTAAGATTAAAAATGGATTCAATAATGAAAACAAAAAAGCTCCAAATACACCAAGGAAGAGTGTTATGTTCGCCGAGGTACACCAAACTTCGCAGTAACTATTTTGTGTAATGTGAAAATGACTTTCACTTATGGATAATTGGATATCAAGAGGAAAACTTTCCTCACAACAATTTTTCTGGGCCGTTCTGTTACGAATCATTTTTGAGTTTCAAATAGGAGGCATGCTTAGATCAGATCAAGACATTGCAGGTTGCATTAAAATGTATCGGTCCGATAAACTTTGACAGAGCGTGTGATATAACCAGTTGATAATATTAAAACAAAAATATATATAATTGAAGAAGAGTATCCAACTGCTCAAATGTGGTCCACTTAAAGGTAAGAAATGGCTCAAAATCAGTTCCACATAAATATATTTTATTGTTCAAAAGACAACCGGTTTCGGCATTATGTCATCATCAGAACTAAGAGAAAATTAATAAGCGCGTGTAATATTGTATAAGGAGACGTCTCCAAAGTGATTATTAAAAAGTGCCATATCAAAGTATTTATTACAATTTATCAGCACAAATAAGTGTACATTAATGTGGAAAATACAAGACCATCAAAAAGTGGGAAAAAATTATTGAATTAAATTATTGAATTAAATGTAAATCCGTTTGCAAAGATTGTCTCATTTTGAGTCATTTCTTATTTCCCAAAAAATATGTATACATTTAATTTTTTTTATACCTCCAGGGCATTGACATCAGTATCGTTAAACTAAAACATGTTTTATAATTACTAACAAAAATTTTAATTGAACAAACTTTTGTACACATGGAGGTCAGACAGATAATATATTTTTATTTGATAAGATATGTAAGTATGTAAGAGAATTATTATTAATTAAAAACCCTTCGTGTCGTCTTTGAAAAACACGGAATTTTGTTTATTAATTGGATTTGCCTGAAGAGATTTTTTTCGTTTTGGACATAAATATGTAGTTTTGTTTCGGCGGGTCCCATCTCGGAATAAGACACAGAAGATGGGATTGCCCATCCGGGATATACACAATTTTTTTTATCTATGTTTGTCCCAAAATAAATCTATTTTTGTATGCCCTATGGTCTTCAAACTCATGCAAATAGCTCTAAAACTGACACAACTGAGGTGCATTAAGGAAAACCTTTTGGTAAACCCTGACAAGGCACAACTCAAAACCTTTACTCAGAAAACAAGGTTGGAGGTCTTAGAAACTCCATCTCTGTTCGGAAGAAGGGTAAAAAGAACAAACGAAGTAAAATATATGGATCTAATCCAAGATAGAAGTGACCAACAAATATAAAATGTCTCTCATTGTAGGGAGACGGGTATTTGGAAAAATATCGGGATAAAAACCGGAGTACTGAGAAATACACTGATAGTCTCTATGGAAATCATTCTAAACCTCCCATTCCTTGATCTAGCCATAAAGGGGGACGCCAGAATGTGCGCATATAGGCTGGATATCTCGAACAACTGGACCTACTGGGATCCTACTGGAAATATTAAACATATTAGAATGACATATGAGGTGAATTATTCCATATTAAAATGGGATGAGATCGAATGACACACCGCCTAACCTTCAACAGACTCTTTCAGGGGTCTTGTATGGTATTCGCTCCGTGCGCGACAGCAGCGCTAATTCGTTTTGATACTAATGGACTATTTCTGCATACACTGACAAATGCAACTTTTAATAGAATTCGTAATTAAAAAGTATATATGGCAGTTTTAATAAAAGTATATGGATTTGTAAAACAAGTAAAACATTAATTTATTATTATTATATATTTTTATCGCTTAAATTAAAGAAAATTATGTATATTCGATAAAAATGAATAATAAAATATAGGCAGGCAACAGTATTTACTGGAAATTGTATGAGAAGTTGCCTAAGTCTAATAAGTTTTCATTGAAGAATTACTCTAATCCAGTGCTCCGCAACCTTTCCTCATCTGAGGCACACCAAACTGCTCCCTAGAATTTCGTGGCACACCAAAATCTAAAATATATTTATAGCAGTGGCGTAGCTAGGTCGGGGGTCAGTTCACTCCATGTATACTAATTATTTATGGATGTGCAAACTACCTTAGTTTTTTTTATTGTTTTAAAATGTGAAGAAGCCCCTTTCAGATTTGGGGCATCAAAATTTTCACTCAGGACATAATACATATTTTTTTTTTATTTTTTTTTATTATTCAGATAGAATGAAAAATACAAATAGGTACATACATGAGAACTATACTAAATACTAGGTAGGACAGGTAGGTATACTAAATTTACTTCTGTTGACACGTCAATAGTAATAAATATTTTGACATGATGATGACTGATTAATGTGATACCTGCGCTTGCTTCGTTGAACACAAAAGTTTTATATTCGGCTCAATTTTAGACAGCGCAACTCTCATTTCTTGGTCAAGATCTTTTAAGCATGACCGTTTATCATTTTTAATTAATACAAGCGTTGAAAAACTTTGCTCACATAAATATGTTGTGGAAAACGGAAGTAGTGTGAAGATGGCCTTGTCGGTGATGCGTGGATATTCTGTCTTGATGGAAATCCAGAAAACATCTAACGGAACTTCGTCGAATTTAAGTTTTAGGGTCATATCATTACTTAATTCTGTGAACTCCTCTCGAGTTTGCAATGGCAGTGCTTCCGTGGAACTTATTGCATTGGTTGCGAAAGGATTTCGAATCCAATTGTATTGTTCCGTGTTGATAGAATGGAAATAGTATTCAAATTTTTGTTGAAGCATACTTAAATGTTGTTGGGCCAAATCCACAATCAACTGCTTGTTTTCGATCGTACTGTGGTTGGTCCTGTGATACATTTCTAGACATCCTTTTTGCAACTGTTCCTGCCAAAGTTCAAGTTTCTTTTTGAAACCTTGTAATTTATCGGAGCACGTCAATATATTTTCATTCCGTCCTTGCATTTTTTTATTAAGTTCATTCAGATGTTCGAATATATCCGCCATGTATGCAAGTTTGGCTATCCAGTATTCATCATGAAGGTGCTGGCATAGATCGTACATATCTTGACTTGAAAGAAACTCACGCACTTCGTAGCGAAGTTCAAACAGTCGAGCTAAAACTTTTCCCCGGGATAACCAACGAACTTCTGTATAAAACAGTAAGGATTCATGTTCGCTTCCCATTTCTTCACAGAGTATTCCAAAGATTCGCGAATTTAAGGCTCTCGATTTAATTATGTTTATGATCTTAATACATTCATTCATTGTGATCGAAAGCTGTTCGGGCAAATTTTTGACCATCAATGCTTCTCGATGTATGCAGCAATGTGTAATTTGTATTGACGGATTTTTTTGTTTTACACAAGATACAAAATTTTTCTTACTGCCCATCATTGCAGCAGCACCATCTGTACAAATAGCAACGCAATTGGTCCACTGAATATTATGTATTTTAAAAAAATTATCAGTTACTTGGAAAATTTGTTCACCGGTAGTTCTCTCTGGAACCTCCTTACAAAATAAATAATGTTCTTTAATAGAGTCCTCGTCAACGAAACGTACAATAGCCATCAGTTGTGCTTTATTTTTAATATCGGTTGATTCGTCGATTTGAAGCGCAAAAATTCCAGCCGAAATGATTTTTTTAATTAGTGTTCCCAAAATATCACTTGACATATCTTGGATACGTCTTTTAACAGTATCGGCCGACAAAGAAACTTTACTCACGTCCTTAACTTCGTTTGGCCCAAGCATAAGTCTAACAATTTCCATGCATGCTGGTTTAATAAGCGTTTCACCGATAGTGTGCGGTTTTTTTTGTTGTGCAATTAATTTTGCAACAAGGTAGCTTGCTTCTAATGCCTTTTCAGAAACCGTAACCGCCGATTTCATAAACTGCTTTTGTTTCTTATTTTGATCCAAGCGCCGTTGGAAAAATTGAATGTCTTTTTTGACGCAACTGGGATGATTTGTGATCAAATGACGGTTTAGTTTGCTGGGTACCATTGCTTCATTTGACAACTGTTCACCGCAAATGACGCATTCAGGCTTTGGAGCCGCTTCGTCGCCACACCAAGTGAAACCATATCGAAGGTAGTCTTGATTGTACTTCCTTTTCAGCACCTTTTTTGCTCTTTTTGCAGCACTTATGCTGGAGCTTGTGCTAGGTTCTTCGTCATCTGCTCGTGATTTCAGCAAAAATTTATCCATATTTGAAGCACTATAGTTATTTATAAAAGTAGATACTGCAACAAAACTTAGTCCAGTTCACTTATTTATAAGGCACAAGAATTTATTTATATAGCAATTCACTATTTATTTCACTCTACGATTTATTTGTTTGCCCGCGTATTTATCTGATTCACTTGACTATTCGACTCTCTCTGAGTCTCTGAGCGACGACAGGCGCGCTTATATAGGCAGTGGCGATGTTCAGGAAAACATCGAGTCGCGCCTCGAACGGCACGGATCTTTCTAGTTTAGTCGCCTTCGAGAATCAAGCCGCCGCGCCGCGCCGATAGACGGATAGACGTTTACCATCGGCGCTGTTGTCAGATTGCTTTATTTTTCGCGGGTCTCGCTACAATACGAATCTGATTCGTATTGTCTGCAAGAGCGGCACACCTCAAGTCGGCTTACGGCACACCAGTGTGCCGCGGCACACCGGTTGCGGAGCACTGCTCTAATCTGTCAAAATAAAAAAATTCCATTTAATAATAGCGTGAAGTTAAAATGTATAAAAAAAGGATCATTACTTATATTTTCATTTTTGTTCGAAAGAAAACATAGAATGAATGATTAAAACTGATTTCCCATCAGTAAGTTACAAAATTGCGGGTCCAACCACATATAATAATCAAAGGCAGAAATCTTGAAATCTAGTCCTTGCTGAATGAACATTTAAGAATAAGGGATATTAAAGAACATGGTAAAATGATAATTTATTGTTGATTTAAAACCTTTTAAGTTTCTGATGTCTACTATTTGCAGCATTACGGTTATTATTACAAAAATAAAGGTAATTTTTCTTCTTATTGTATATCTATCCATTTATTTCTTTGATTTAATTTCCACTTTGCTACTGAAATTTTTTATATAAGTTTCACTGTTTTTTTTGCTAGTATTTGTTCAATTTTCAAAACAGCAACTCCGGTTGCTTAATGTATTGTTTTTACCTACTTTTTTTTGAAAAAAGTAAAATGTATACGTGTATTTGATATGCCAAAATTTCAAAATATCCCCTAAAATGCACGAATTATCCGCAGCTAGCGCTAGTATCGCTTTTGCTTCCCTTTCCATGACTTCGCACGGAGCGAATACGGATGAATCTAAAATTAACAATTGCATAGGCTCTGGTATACAAGGAGTTAAAACCAATTGTGCTATAACCGTCTCACTTGGAAATTATATCACTGTATTTCAGGCTAAAATACATGCAATTGAGTTGTGTGTACCAGAGAATTTAAGAAGGAAGTCCAAAAAACAGGCCATCTTAATTCTTTTAGACAGCCAAGCAGTTTTAAAGGCCTTTGTTTCTTACAGAATCAAGCTAAAGCTGATCTGAAACTGCCTTGAGATACTTAATAATCTGGCACAATAAGGTAAAAGTAGTATGGGTACTAGGACATAACGTATCCAAGGAAATGAAAAGGCTGATAAACGGGCCAAAGAGGGATCGGAACTACGAATCACAGGACCCGAACCTGTATTTGTAATAAGAAAAACCTCTGCTTCACAGGCAGTGAACAGGTGGTTAATCACTAAAACCAAACCGATAAGTGAACCAAACCTGCGTATGACTGCTGAGATATTACAGCTCGCAAGGCTCCAGATATCCAACATTTTATTACTAACGGGACACTGCTTGCTAGAACACCTTCATGTGATGGGATTACATAATGATCCCACCACGTGTAAACGCATGGAAGATGAAGAAACTTCATTACCATGTCATCTTCAAATGCTAAGCTCTCGCTAGGCGGTGACTTACCCTTTTCGGTCTAGACCCGAAAAGAACGCCCCAAGAACACTTGGTAGAGAACCTAGTAACTAACAAAAGCCACGAGACTATTCAAAGATAGTACCCGAATAAGAAGAAAGCAGAGGAATACAATAGACCTAAGAAGCCGTAGTGTTCTGGGATAAATCTAACCCTACCTGCTCATAATCGATAAAGATGACCCAGCTCGCCACAAACTTTTTTCTTGTTATTTTTATTCATGAGTTTTTTACCTGTAGTATTTTTTTTACAATAATATTTACATATTTTGTCTTACCGCCGATTAAGTAAATGAATTGGCTCCAGACCGTAAAGGTTAGGTAAATTAGTTTCGGTTTTATTTAATTTGAGAATTACCATGTTTGTGCCCAGTTAAATATTTTCAAATTGGAATTAAGGGGTACAAAAGGATTTAAAGACTATCTTGTGCTGAGATTAGCGGACTTCCTGTTTTCAGCCAATACATTTTTGTTAAAATTGGTTTGCAAACTAATGATTTATAAATCCAAACTTACTAGTGTAAAACTACTACTACTAGTAAAACAATATAAAATTTTCTCACTTGTATGTGACATAAAAACTAGTACCACAAATAATATTTTTCGATGTTGATTTAATTATTATTTATTTGTTCTTTTACATAGACAGGTACGAAATTTTCAACACGAAAATCATAACTAACAATGAGTTGAATAGGGGATAAAATGATCATGCACATATCAGGCTTCTCGCGCATACATCTGTGTTTGATGTATGTAGTGGGTGAGCAGAAGCCGAAGTCGCATCTAAGCTATTAAATTGTGTTCAACTCAATGAAAGGTATAGTTTGCATGTTAAAAATCCCGTACCAGTATACTTGACGATCCTTATAGTTCTAATGTAATTTTTGTTTAACTACTGTACCTAAAATATGTTTTTCTAATTTTGACATATAAAGTGACATTTTTTGTAATAGCAGCAAGTGTTAAAATGATATAATTTATGCAACCATTATAAAACTTGTTCCGAAAAATTTATTGGCACCACAAAAATAAACCTTTTTTTGGTTTAAAAATCAATATACATTATTATTGAAAGTTTTTATCAAAGAAGGAAATGCTGACTATATAAAAATAGAATTTGGTCAGTGAACTTATAAACTAGTAATAATGTTGTTTTGGTCTTTATTTTCCATTCTAAATCACCACAAATTAATCAAAACGCAATACATAACAAAATAACCCACTTTATTTGAAACAAAATAACATTAATGAGCAATACACACTAGAAGAAGTCGTTGTTAGTAAATTAATATGATTTTCTATTTGTCAATAACATGAATAAAGTTATGCATATGCAACTAATAATACAAGAAACTATAATGGTTACATAGATGTCAGTAATTTTTACTAGATTATTTATAAAATTGTGTTTTTGGTAAAAAATTACTAACATCTAGGCAACCAATATTACTTCTTTTTTGTATTGTTAGTTGCATATGATTAACTTCATTCTTTTATTGACAAATAGAAAATCATTTTCATTTATTCTCAACGACTTATTGTAGTGTGTTTATGTTGCTTGTAAAAATTATTTAGATTTCAAGAAAGTGGGTTATTTTGTCGTGTATTGTGTTTGAATTATTTTGTGCTGATTTAAAACGGAAAATAAGGATCAAAACATTGATATACATTTTCAATAATAACAAAACCGAAAAGAGTTTATTTTATTTGTTTTCTTTTCGCAACTGGTAAAAGAATGAATTTTTCGAAACCAGTTTCATAATGTTCAACATTATGCAACTGGTTACGTAAAGTAGATGCTGCGTTTACAAAAATGCCACTTTATACGTCAAAATTAGAAAAATGGCTATTATGAAACCATATTAGACAGTGTTAGGCATTCCAACGACCTGTCAAACAATAGCTGCCAGTGGGAAGGTCTCGTATATATAAGGGGGTAGCGACAAAGTTTTGCATCATGGACGTTATTTTTATTTGAACAAGTACTTGCCAAGCCTGCCAATTTATCAAAAATGTATAAGCGGTTTTTTTTAAATAATATTTTTATTGCGTTGAACATAAAATACTTAAACAGAATCCATTATTTATTATTTTACATATTGTAGATATAATACATTGTATGTCGCAACCCTTAGATATACCAAACCTTCCCACTGGCAATTCATTTGTTTGGAATGCCTAATAAGTAAGAATCTTATATCTCTACGATTTACTAATAATAAAATTTTAATTTAAAAAAATATATTTTAAATAAAAACACAAAATTGAGATTGCGCCCCTTTCAGTATATATTTAATTATGTCACTGTTTAAAAAAGTGTAGATGTGTAGATTTTTGCAGCGATTAATATTTGATTATGATCAGGATTCTTTTTTGCGTATTTTCAAATAATTGATTTGAATTTTAAATATATTTAATATCCTTGACTGAATAAAAAATAAAAAGATTAATGTATATCATCTTTTATTGAAAGATTGAGTATCGTAAAATTTTATCTAATATTCCTTTCGATATCATTGTTTTTCAAAATGATAAATTATTAAATATTTAATATCGAGCGCCAATATACTGTATATTCATTGTTTCAGTTTATTTTTAGCATTTGTAGATAATGTAAATATGTATTTTTTTCTAGTTGTAAAAATTATTTATTACAATAATTTTATAAAAAAATCTATTGTTTTTGATTTTTCCTTTTTATAAAAATAAAAACTTACACTTTGTCGGTAGGTATCCAGGTACGAGCCCTAACCACTATATGTTCGGCCTTTTCATAAATTTATTTCAGATATTTATTAGGACACTTATGTTTATGTTTATATTTGTTTTTGATCAAATCCTTAATTTTTATGGAGTTGCTTCACCGCGACCCATTTTCAATAACAAATAAAAATAATACGTTAGAAACTGTTACAAAGATACCGTCACCACATACTTTGATTCACATACTTTTATTACTATACGGGGAAAGAGAGAGGTCCGACACGCCCAACATAGGGCGCGGCCATTTTGATTCCTATGACACAGTTTACAGATAAAGAATCAGATCGCTCACTCTGCGTCGGCACTTTTGATCTCAATGTTCCAGTTTATACACTACGCAACTCGGATAATACATGTGGATAATACAATATATGACAACCGCCTATAATAAAACAGTAATCTTTTGGGTATCCTGCAGCAGCAAGCAAAATATTAGGTGCGTTTTAATCATCCGCTTCTGTTTCCGGAATTGTCGGTTTGGTCGTTTTAACCTGTCAGATTAAAACAAGAAAACCGACAATTCCGAAGAAGAAGCGGATGATTAAAACGCACCTATTAAAAATATTGCGCCAAGATGTAGGCAACACGTAATAAGGTATCAAAATGGCGGAGTTTTCTATCTCCTTTAAAAAGGCACTCAGAAAGCTGCGCAGTGTGATCATTCTCCGTATAGTAAAAGAAAATCAAAGTATGTGCTTTGATTACTATACGATGCAAGAAAGAGGTCCGACACGCCCAACATAGGGCGCGGCCATTTTGAATGCCTTTACCACAGTTTATATCTAAAGAATCAGTTCGCTCACTCTGCATCGGCACTTTTGATCTCAATGTTCCAGTTTATACACTGCGCCAACTCGGATAATACAATATATGACAACCGCCTATAACAAAACAGCAGTCTTTTGCGTATCCTGAATTTGTATCCCTGGAGTGGGTGTTATTTTGGAACTTTCAACTGGTCCGAGTGAGCTAACTGATTCTTTAGCAATAAACTGTGACTCCAAAAATAATATTCACTGACACTGGCAGCAGCAAGCAAAATATTAGGTGCGTTTTAATCATCCGCTTCTGTTTCCGGAATTGTCGGTTTGGTCGTTTTAACCTGTCAGATTAAAACAAGAAAACCGACAATTCCGAAGCAGAAACGGATGATTAAAACGCACCTATTAAAAATATTGCGGCAAGATGTAGGTAACACGTAATAAGAGTTCAAAATGGCGGAGTTTTCTATCTCCTTTTAAAAGGCACTCAGAAAGCTGCGCAGTGCGACCATTCTCTGTATAGTAAAAGAAAATCAAAGTATGTGATCGACACATAAGTAGTAAATCCTTGTCTCTTCGATAGACTTTCTATCTCAACTGCCAAAGGTGCTACTTTCTGTTCTTAATACACAAATAGCTATTTTGTCTTTTATCCCAAAATATGCTTTACAAAATATCAGTTATCTTATAACACCAAATAAATCTATTGACCTGATTCTTCACCAAGAGTGTTTGTAGGAGTAACCATTGATCGAAATGTCACAAAAGAAGCTTCCTTCAGTTTTTTTTTCTATTTGGACAAATTAGAAATAAAGTATCTCTTGATAATCTTAAGCTAATGTGTTTTAGCCTTGTCCAGATATTATAAGATCATTGCTGATTACTCCTAAATGAGTTATTATACCATTACACAAATAATGCTAAAAATAGGTGTCGTGACATGCCACTTAAATGGCATGTAATGGAAAAATCCTATTTGTATATTAATGTATCTAAAATAAAATTGTTTTATTGTTTTTAATAATTATTCTTTTTTCGACCTGTAGAAAAGGATTTCTGACAATACCCATGTAAAAATAATAATAAATGGCTTTATATTTTTACTTGCTCTTCATGTGTTTAAAAAAAATATATATATATAATAAAATACTAACAAAAATGTTCTTCCACTTTGAACTACCTACTATTTTAATCTATCAGAAAATATATAAAATGACTTTTTGAATACCCTGTACAAATTGAAAATGTTTTCTTTTTTACCTTTGATTCCGAAGACCCATAGGTTATTGATTTGGTCATCAAATAATTTTTACTAAAAATATAATATGTAAACCCTCCCGAAACATTACGTCTATGTGCGACGTACGATTCCCCTTCCCCGTCTGGTATAACATGCGGACAGAAGGTGTATTGGGTATACAGTGTGTAGGGCGAATCTATCTTAGATAATATGATGTCTATGATAACAGACAATACAAGATAAGAAACTTCAGGTTAGTATTTTTTCTATAACCAATTAAATTGTAAATTTACATAATATGTACAGTAGATAATAATTGTTATTACTTACATTTACTCCATGTTCAGTATAAAAATCGGCAGTTCCCAAACTGGCGTACAGTTTATATCCCATCTTCTGAAGTGACCTCATGCTTGGCAGCAATTCCATTTTATGCTAAAACACCAAATGCTTACTATTTTTAATACCATACATTTTTATAAACTTACCTTAAACGTGCCAATGGACAATAAAATACTGGACTTCGGTATGCTGAACCCAGTGCTCATCATAGCCTTCAAATAAGCTTCATACCTATTATCACCAAAACATGCTACCTCCCCTGTCGAAGCCATTTCTACTCCCAACATGAAGTCTGCACCTGCTAGCCTTGAGAAAGAAAATTGAGGTACTTTAACTCCTACTCTTCCGCAACCGTGCAGTACATCCACCGGGACTACCTCTTCTCCCACCATTACTCTTGTAGCCATTGCAACGAAATCGTGATTAAGCGTTTTGGAGACAAATGGGAAGGATCTAGATACTCTTACGTTGCACTCTATTACCTTAAGATCGTTATCCTTAGCGATTAGCTGCATATTGAAAGGTCCTGTAACCTCCAAATTGGCTGCAATAGACTTCACAATATGTTTAATCTTCACTAGAGTTTCTGGATTAATATCCTGCGGAGGTGTTACGAGAGTGGCGTCTCCAGAATGCACACCAGCATTTTCGACGTGTTCTGATACTGCCATACATAAGATAACTCCATCGCAGGCTACGGCATCTACGTCTATCTCTTTGCTTTCCAATAAAAATTTAGATATTACTACTGGGTGCTCCTTGCTGACATCGCTGGCTGCGTTAAGGTAGGTTTCAAGATCTTGGTTCGAATGAGCTACGTTCATAGCTGCACCGCTAAGCACGTACGACGGTCTTACTAGACACGGATATCCTACTTCTTCGCAAAACTCTATAGCCGATTTTAGATTGGTGAGTTCTTTCCATCTAGGTTGCATGATACCGATTCTGTCTAACATACGAGAAAATTTAAATCTATTCTCAGCCCCGTCTATGGAGTCTGGAGACGTGCCTAATATTCGAGCCTGTTGCCTGTGTAAGTCCATTGCGATGTTGTTAGGCAGCTGTCCTCCCATAGAAAGAATGATACCGTTTGGCTCTTCAAGATTGTAAATATCCATGACTGTCTCGAAAGATATTTCTTCAAAATACAATCGATCAGACATATCATAATCCGTACTTACAGTTTCAGGATTGTAATTAATCATGATAGTTTTCTTATTAAGCCTACGGAGTTCTCTTAAACAACCGACAGCGCAAGAATCAAATTCTACTGAACTTCCTATACGGTAAACGCCCGAGCCTAGTACCATAGTATGATCTTCGTCAAATGTTAAATCATGATTCAATGCATTATATGTAAGGTAAAGATAATTTGTGGTAGCAGGCCATTCTGCAGCTACAGTATCAATTTGTTTTACGAAAGGCGTTATATGGGACTCTTCACGTTGCATACGGATAGCTAATTCGGTACTTTTAACGGCTGCAGCTATTTGTTTATCAGAAAAACCCAATTGCTTAGCTTTAAGCAGAGTACTGTAAGTCAAACTATGTTGATCAAAAGTTTCTAGTAGATTCGTATAATCTATTATATTTTTCATTTTTTGCAAGAACCATTTATCTATTTTTGTAAGATCATACAATTTTTGAACGGAGTAATTATTTTTTAGAGCTGCTGCTAGAACAAACATTCTTTTATCTGTAGGTTCTTGAAGCTCCTCATCGTTCACGGGTTTCAAGTAGGGATCGAAACCGGTAACGTTCTCGTCGACCATTCTCAAAGCTTTTTGGAAAGCCTCTTCGAATTTTCTCCCAATAGACATAACCTCTCCTACACTCTTCATAGAACTTCCTATCTTGCTACTAACTCTTGTGAATTTATGAAGGTCCCATCTTGGTATTTTTACTACACAGTAATCTAAACTCGGCTCGAAGCAAGCTGTTGTAACTCCCGTAACTGAATTGTTTATATCAGGAAGGGGAATTCCCAAAGCCAATTTAGCAGCTACATAGGCTAAGGGATACCCAGTAGCTTTACTAGCTAGAGCAGAAGACCTGGATAATCTAGCGTTTACTTCAATAATGTAGTACTCTTCAGAATGTGGACTTAAAGCATATTGGATATTACATTCTCCTACTATACCAAAATGTCGAATTACTTTTATAGCAGTCGTACGCAGCATGTTGTATTCTTGATTTGATAAAGTTTGGCTAGGGGCTACTACGATAGATTCTCCAGTGTGAATACCAAGAGGATCCACATTTTCCATGTTACACACAGTTATACAGTTATCAAACGCATCTCTTACTACTTCATATTCTACTTCTTTCCAACCTTTCAAAGATTTGTCGATAATCAACTGGCTCGAATGAGCTAAGGCTTGTAAAGCAAGACTTTTTAATTCTTCTACATTATTGGCAAATCCAGAACCTAAGCCTCCCAATGAGAATGCAGCTCTTGCCATAACTGGGTAGCCCAATTGCTCTGCTGCATCTAAGGCTTCTTGAACAGAATGAGCAGCCATACTAGGAGCTACTTTTTCACCAATTTTTGCTATTCTTTCACTAAAAGCTTTTCGATCTTCCGTATCAATAATTGCTTGGATTGGGGTTCCTAGAATTTTACAGTTGTATTTTTTGAATACACCTTGTTTTTCGAGTTCTATTCCGCAATTTAGACCAGTTTGTCCTCCAAAAGTTAATAAAACACCGCTTGGTCGTTCCGCACAAATCACTTGCTCAACATACTCGGGCACTAGTGGAAGAAAATACACTTTATCTGATAAACCTTTTGATGTTTGAACTGTGGCGATATTGGGATTAATCAGAACGGTTTGTATGTTGGATTCCTTTAAAGCTTTGATAGCTTGAGAGCCTGAGTAATCAAATTCACCGGCTTGTCCAATAGATAGTCCACCGGATCCTATTATAAGAACCTTCTTTGGTGGTGATGAGGTGCTTAGAGGTAGTTCTATTTTATATTTGAGAGTTTCCGTCATTAAATCTTTTATATTAATTGCTGGTCCTTTTTTTATTGCTTCTAGGAAGACGTCAAAAAGATTTTCGAGATCCTGGGGTCCAGCCATGTGTTCGGGATGAAACTGAACGCTGAAATAGGGCAGTTTAGTGTGGATAATTCCTTCGTTTGTTTTATCATTGACATTCGTAAAGAGGGGTGCCCAATCTGAAGGCAAAGATTTAGTGTCTATGGCAAAACCATGGTTCTGCGAAGTCATGTAACATCTTCCGGTATCGTGGTGAACACACGGCTGATTATGACCACGGTTTCCGTATCTAAAAAATGTTTAGTTAAAAACAAAGTGTGATAACGAATTAAACAATATGCTTACTTCATTTTGTAACTTGTACAGCCAATAGCCATGGAAAGAAGTTGATGCCCTAAACAAATACCAAATATCGGTTTGACTTTTTTGGAGTTTAATATAGATTTAATATTGTCGATAGTTTCTTTACACATTTCTGGATTTCCAGGCCCGTTGCTTAAAAACAATCCATCGTATTCATCAATGTTGAATTTATGGTTCCATGGTACCACGTCTACTCTAGCTCCTCGGTTGAGGAAGCATCTTATCTGATTGTATTTCAAACCGCAGTCTATGACACATATTCTGGGGGAACCTTTGGGATTGTATGTCACTGATTTCTTAAAAAAATACTTCTGTTAGGAAACTAAAATTATTTTAATTAATTTTCTTACTTTAACTGAGACTTCTGCAACCAAATTCTGTCTATTGGGATCTACTATTGTGCTTGGTCCAACAGGGTTTGGCAATGTATACACAATTCTTCCCAGCATAGTACCTTTCTCTCGAATTTTTTTTGTTAGCTGCCTGGTGTCAATTCCTTGTATTCCCGGTATGTTTTCTTGGTCCATCCAGTCGGAGAGAGTTCTCGAGCTACGCCAGTGGCTTGGAAAATCACAGTGTTCCCCAACGACCAGAGCTGAGGCCCATATGCGGTGTGATTCAAAGAAACTGAAAGTAAACGCAATTATTTATTTTTGCATAAGTTACTTAGAGTGCAGTGATTATTTTTATTGGAAGTGAAAAAAGGTTTATAACTTTTAAATCATCACAAAACTTACTAAGGTAGGCCATTCTCGTCCTTTTTCTCGTCTGGTACTCCGTAGTTTCCAATAAGCGGGTACGTTAGGATCAAAATTTGGGAATGATAACTTGGATCTGTTAAAGATTCGGGATATCCTACCATACCAGTCTGAAAAACTGAAACATAACAAAATTGGAAATTATTAAATTATTTCTAGAATCAGTAGTAGAATGAACGGTTACTTCGAGTGGCGATGGCGTAATTTATTTAGACCAATGCCGACTCGAAATATTCTTTTAGTTCCTTCTTAAATACAGAGATTGGAGATGATTTAATAGAGGTTGAGATAAAGTTGAAGAGTTTGCAAACACATTACGTAAATCCCCTTTTAAACATAGCTGTTTTATGTAGGTACTAGAGATCATGATTAGTTTGTATCTACCTTAAATTTAAATTATACATCATTACCAGTACGAACGGTAATTTTTTGGTAAAGGTACGGTGGGTTTTTCTTGACGAGAATTTTTTGATAAAGAACACAACAATGTAGTTCTCTTAACGTACACATTTTTAAACATTTAGCTTCTGCAGAACGCAAGTCGGAAGCCTGTGTGAGATCTGTATACCCATTTATAAATGGTAATGTTATTACCCGTGACGCCATCTATGTTTCAGCTACATATAAGTGTTTCTCCTTATATCACAGTCATCTGTAGTCTGTGACCCCGTAGGATTATAGAGCCACGAGTACTAAATAAGAGTCAGATGCGCATTGTCTCGTATTACAACTTCGTATTTCATCTTGAGTTTTGTCTAGTATTATAACCATTACTGAATTACTGTGTTTATCAGAATACTAGAGAATAAAAGCTTACAACAAGGTGTTGTTTTATTGAGTAGTGTATAAATAAGGCATACATCACAGCCTGCATCTGCCTGAGCAAGAACAGGCTTCGTATTGTAACAGGGATCCTTACCGGGCATTATTGACTTAAAGGACACCTTAGTAAACTGAGAGTAGTAGAGGATAGTGAGTGCAGATTCTGTGAGGAGGAGGACGAAACCTCCATTCACCCTCTAACTGAATGTGTAGTACTCCAGAATCCAAGGGCACTAGGAGGATATCAAATAGAAAAGAGAGAGAGAGAGAGATTTACCTAACACGAAGCCACTCCAAATCCTACACTTTCTTGGGAAGATAGGATTGGAAGGGTCGTTATAGGCATTGAGAATTTCCTTGGTGCATTAGCGACATAAGGGGCACAATAGATCTTTTAGATCGCAGTGTATTAACACCCCATTCCCAACAAAACATCTCAAGAGAATGTATATTATATTTACTTATTATCACGTCTCATAATTAATTTAATTTGTAAATTGTGGTAGGAAAATTGTTGGGTTTTATTTATCTATAGTTAATGAATATTAGTTTTAGTTATCTAGATACCTGTCACATAATTATTTGATTTATAAATTATGTGAAAGGCAAATTGTTGGCAACTAAATTATTATTATTATAATCACCCCATTATCCATTATTAATTGTTATTAAACCAAATGAGTACAATAACACAACGTCTCTAAAAAATTGCTTAACGTTGTTCTATTTCTAACTGACAAGAATTCATCGAAATTAAGTTTTATTATTCAAAATATTGTGTATTAGAAAACCTTGGCAATATTTTAAAACGGTAATTATGAACTTATCATTTATTACATAAGTATCGCTTTATTCTAAACTGTTATTATAACATTTGTTTTGTTTTCCAGATCTAACCCAACTATTTAATAAAATGAATTACATACCTATTATAAAAATTGTTTTTTTAACCCTACTTTCCCAATTATTAAAAACCATAAATATTTTGTGCACAAAATTTAATTAACTTAAAAGGAACTAACAATAAACAGATACTTTATTCTATTTTTTATTACATATATAAGCGGTACTCATAACAAATCAATAAAAATAATTTACAAAAGAATCGATATTATTAAAAAATATTAGTACAAAAATTTTGAATTTATAAAACCTATCATTGCAACGTTTATTCAAATTATTTGTGTATAAAAATAATGTATGTTTTTAATTTAAAAAATATATGTATTAGTCGACTAAAAAATTCATTTTTGACGGTTTTCTATAAACATCTCATATCAGAATCATTGATCCATTGAAATATCTCAAAACTAATAAAATAATATAAATCAAAAGCATTTCTATTGACATTTATTTGATACGCTACTGGATAATAAAACAAACAAACCCCGCTCTTCCCCTCCTAACAACTGGCTTGTATATGTTGCTTTCAAACAAACGCAATGTAAATTTTTGACATTCAGTTATCTATTATTATTTATTTATCTGAGGTTCTGTCAATAAAATTATGCATATGCAACTAACAATACAAGAAAGTAGCAGTACTGGTTGCGTATATGTCAGAAATTTCTTACCAACATACAATTTTATAAATAAATAATCTAGTCAAAATCTAGAAACATATTTATAAAAGTTTAAGAATATAACCAATTTGGGTAAACAAAACGAACAAAACGCACTCAAAAAAAAAAAAAAAAAATACTGTCATTGGAACCTAAATTGCGCCATCACTAATTTAGCGTATTCTGTCCCTCTGCTTGAAAAGTTTTTCAGTAGGTGGTGCATCTGTACGATACTGCGCAGGGGCGACTCGAGGAGTATGTCCATTACAAAAGTAGATTCCTAAATTTTTTGCTTCATCTTTTCTAGGAATAAAGAATAAAGAAACATTTAGCAGGATTTAATAATAAAGAATGCGTTGAAGAGTTAAATTTACTGTCATGAAATTCCTAATCCGACCCTGTGTACGCGCGCAACTTTCACATGGCAACCGACTCGTGATCGAAGCAACGCTGCAGTGTGAAAACAATCGGACCGCGTCTCGAATATACAAGAAACGACGGAATGCCTGCCGCTGATGCACTAGAAACAGCTGGAACGGCGGGGAGTGCCGTTTAGTCATAGAAGTGGAATCTTCGAGACCCTCTAGCATCTTCCAGTAGCGGAGTTGGACTAATATAAATAGCCGACGTATCAGCGCCGAGTTAGTTTAATATAGAACATTGTATTGAGAAAAGTTAAAGTGTAAGAAATAAATTAGAATTGTTAGTTAGTGTCCTAAGTATTATATAAATTAAATAGTACGTCTGAAATAAATTGTAAATAGTGTGTTTTAAATAAATAAACTAAAAATAAATTAGACTTTTGTCACATAACATTATTACAGCCAGAAAATAGGTAGATAGCATAAAATGGAGTAGTATAATAATTAAAAGTCGACAGCGTTAATTTGTAGAGAAAAGTGATTAATCGCCTTTAGAAATGAAGCTGTATATAAAGAAAATAAAACTGGGCCTATTATTGATTTTTGAAATATATGTATTATATGCGATTTTTGATTATTTAATGTTAACCTATGCTGTCTATTGTTTAGGTAGCTTTTAAAAAAATTCACCGAAAGATCACTTGATTTAATGAAAGCTAAGATTTTTAAAACCACAAAAAATATTTTTAAAGTAGGCCTGTGGAAAATTTACTCATGTCGGAGCGTATAATTATTTTTAATAGGTTATTAGGTTTTTAATAGGTATCTCAATTAGTTCTTGCATCAAAACAGTTGACGATTAACCAAAATTCCATAAAAAAATGGAACAAATTCCAAAAATTGTTGTTTGGAACATTAAATATATCAACAAATTAAAAAAATTCTTGATACTCAATTTTGAATGCTTTCTGAATAATATGAAACTGTATTGAAGATATTGAACACAAGCAGGATTTTCTATGAAGAGTATCCTTTTTTTTTTTTTCGTAAAATCCAAAAATTAGCAATTTTAATATGAAATTAGAATGGAAGAAAATTAAGAAAAGCAGAAGCAATTCAGGCATATACAGGGAGCTTCATTAATGTTGAATTTTTGGACCAAAATATTAATATTTAACAAAAAATACTAAAATAAGATCCAGGGTTTTATTTCCAATTCTACGCTACTGGTACCATTTTGTAACTCTTTAATGTTGTCTAAATAAATAACGTAATCTTGTTTTATTAATATGAGATAGGTACAAGATATTTACGTTTGAAAAGAGGAGTAAACTCAGATTTTAACATTTATCAATAAATGACGATGACACCGTGATTTATAGAATTTAGAGTTGATAAATTATACCTCTGCCTCTATTTCTATCGAATTATATGACAAATAAATATTAATATATAACTTATGTAGGTATATTTACTGTAATAAGGTCAAGTTGATAGCAATACCAATAATAGGAAAGCATTGCAAGTGAACCTTGCAAATTTGAAATTAATTGAGCTGTAGGGGAGACTGGGGAGGGTTGAGCCACTTTTTTTAGAGACATGGTTTTCTGTCTTGTTATAATAATCCCATTATGTTTTTTACATATTGATTAACTATTGGTTTTAATTTTTTAACACAATAGCAAGATTATTTTAAAAATTGTTATTTAAGCAAAAAATAATTGATTTAAGTACCACACGCACTTGTCTCAAACCTCCTTTATGAAGGGAGGCTTGAGACAAGCAAAGGGAAGTTTGAGGTAAGCGTAGGGAGGCTTGAGACAAGAGTAGTAGGTAACGATAAAGTCACGAGTTAAAGCAAATTTATTAAAGACAGTTAACGAATTGTTTAACCATTTCCTGCAATAATAATAATAATAATAATAATAATAATAATAATAATAATAATAATAATAATAATAATAATAATAATAATAATAATAATAATAATAATAATAATAATAATAATAATAATAATAATAATAATAATAATAATAATAATAATAATAATAATAATAATAATAATAATAATAATAATAATAATAATAATAATAATAATAATAATAATAATAATAATAATAATAATAATAATAATAATAATAATAATAATAATAATAATAATAATAATTAACAAAAAAATACACATTGGTTCTTGAAAAAAATAAAAGAATACAGTAGTCATAAAAATATTTGCCAAAAAAACTAGAATACATTTTCATATTTGGAAAAATCGACTGGAAAAGAAAGGGTCCTATGTGTTCTTGCTGTTCCTCCAGTAAATGAGGGGTTTGGTAAATTAACCAAATCGTCCCTATGTGCGCAACATTCATCGGCAACTTTGGAAAAAATAAATTTGTATCCTGGAGGCTTTAGTCTCATGCATAATAAGTCGTAATCGTTGCCATTAATATTTATAACTTTAGCAACGTAATGTCGGAAAGTCTTTTTGGTAGGAAATCGTACAAGAATATAGTCATCCTTCCAAACTTCTTGATTCATAAAGTTTTCTTCAGCATTGTCTTTTTCAACCGGTTACTCAATATCAGTTAACTCATCAGAACTCGAAAAGTTGAAAGAATCGTTAGATTGTTCAGGTTCCTCCATGACTATCTCAATCTTATTTTGTGTAACGGGCACCCGTTTTTCATCTTCCGAAACCATATTTTTTTAATCTTTCCACCCTTTCTTCCTATTTTTTTTTATTTCGCTCTTCCTTTTTCTTTGCTCTTTCCCCAAATTCTTTTTGTATTTGATCTTTTTCGGGGGTGTCCGTTAAAATCCGTGTTTTCCCATATTTTCTTCCAGCTTTCTTTTTACGTGGAAGAGCTTTCGGAAATGGCCTTATACTTCAGGGCTTACAAATGTATTTGGAATATTTTGGGAAGTACCAGGAACGGCTAAAAGTAAATTTTCTGTAGCCTGTAAAGCTTTAGATGGATCTGGCCAGTCTGTAATTTCCGAACTGGTAAAATCAGTATCTGAAAATACAGCAGATTATATGGACAAATACCAGTATGAAAAAATTCACCTATTATATTGGTCGGCGTAAAAGCGCAAACGTAAGCACTTCCCACAAGTTCAGGTATTTATTTTAAGGATATCAGCTGTGCAGGATTGTTTACCATCCAGTTTTCTGCCGCTTCATTATAAAACCTTTTAAAAGGCCCGAAAACGTTGGTGTCCAAGGGCTGTAACTTATGGCTAGTATGAGATGGAATGGTGAGTAGTATTATTCCATTTTCTTTACAAGTGTTAAGCCCTTTTGGGGAAATATGGCTCTCATGGTTGTCTAGTATCAGCAGACACTTGTGATTCTCGTTGACTCGGGAATACTTGATGAAGTGCAGTAAATATTTTTCAAAATTATCGTGGGTCATCCAACCTGATGGATTAACAGTAGCATTGGCACCAATGGGAAGTCCTCTTGTCATATAATCCTAGATCCTAACCCTCAGAAAAATTAAAAATGGGAGAATAGTGTTACCAGACGCACTTATAGCGCATAAAACTGTTACCAGTGATCCTCTTTCACACGATGTTGCCTTTGACATCTGCTTCTGCCCTTTCTTTGCAATTATTTTTTGCAGCTTATGTGCTGTTGTAACTTCCCTTTCATCTGCATTATATATGCAATCAGGTGTAATCTATTCCCTTTTCATGATGGTCTTTAAATTGTCAAAAAATAAATGCACGGTATATTTATTAAATGCAGTGGCACGTCCTACACTCGTGGCTTCTGGTGTCCTAAGTGATAAGTTATTATGTCTTGACATAAAACCTCTTAGCCAATCAAGCGTTGCTGCTCTATTTTTCTCCCAAGCTGCTGAAATGTTTTTGTTATTTTTAGTTGCAAAGATGTAAGCAAACTTTCTTACTGCGATTGGAGTAAGTCCATAATGTAAGTCAGCGCATTTGAGCAGATATTGAACTAGCAAATATTCTTCTTGATTAGTAAAAATTTGCAAAGAATTAAAGTTTGCTACAAACGATACAATTTCGTTTGATTTAAATTTATTTACGTATCTAGATAGTGTTGTTCTATCAATATTATATTTTTTTGCGACTGTGCGGATTTTACCATTAGTACTACATATTTCCCGTACTGCAGTTTCCAAAATTTCAGGATCAATAGGCAGTCGGCCTTTCGATTTCCATTTAAAAGGCATATGCAAAAAAATTATTATTGTAGATGCTGCAATGAAGATTTTAGCAGAAGAAGCTAAATATTAATCTACGTTAGCCTATATTTTTTCACTTGGGAAAGAAAGAAAAAAATACTGGAAACCAAGTACAGATATTTTCTAACCATGATGGGAGGTTTGATCCACGTCTCAAACCTCCCACATAAAATCTGTTCATCCCTACCCTTCTTCTAGTAGCTACAACAAATTACGATTTTCAGGTTAAAACATAATATAACAAATAATTTAATATATGAAAGTATGTTGAATTAGTATGTTATTCATGTAATTCATGTATATATTTCCAAATATAATAATGTGAATAAAGAATCCTTATACATTTTGTTAAAAAACTTATATTGTTTAGCCTCAAAAACAACTTTTCACTATAACTTTCGTAAACGACTTCGATTTGTTGTTGAACTTAGATAATGGGAAAGAAGCAATGAATAAGCATCCACTAAACAGAAAAGTAAATTTATTTAAGGATACGTTACCAATGCAATATTTATGGCACAAACCTCCCTCTGGCGCAAACCTCCCTCTGGCTCAAACCTCCCTCTGGCTCAAACTTCCCTCTGGCTCAACCCTCCCCAGTCTCCCCTACCATTATCAAATAAAGTAACTTGGTGGTGTACGTACCTAAAGATTTAGTACTAGGTACCAACCAACATTTATTGTAATATTTGTTCGAGCTAAAAGTAAAAAAATTATACGTCTGATTAGTTTTAGACATATTTGATTTAAATAGGAACAAAACCTGCAGAGTCATGTCCCAGTTATAGATAAATATCGGATAAGATTTTGTTACAAATTATAAGGAAACAATATTTTCCTTTTTTCACTAATGTTTGTAGATTATAAATTTTTAATATTAATTAATAATAATAATAATTAATATTAATATTTAATTATTGGAATATTTTCGATAGATAAATATTTTCATTACTGTAAACGTATTAAACATTTTTAACTTCCCTTATTTATAAATATCTAGTGATAAATTTGCTTAAAATACCCAAATAATAATGCCTGGTTAACATATTGACCTTGTAAACTACGCCTATGTCGCTTTTAAATTTATTTTATTTAACGTCTAACGATTTGGATTCTAATAGAGCATAGTGCTATTCCTAAAGTGGCGCTCGAAAATAGTGACAGCGCCTACGTAGGGCAAGGGGGCGCAACAGACCCATTGTTGTGCTTAGGGCGTCCACACTATAGGTTTGACCTTCATGGAGGTCAATTAATAGAAAAACATTTTGTGCCCCATAAGTTTAAAGTACAAAAGTCAGACAGTTTTTTGTATATGCTGATAAGTTGACATCGGACTGAAAGAAAGATGAAATGTACACAGTGACGTCCTAATTCATATAACCTGGTTATCCCCAAGACTCCTAAAATATACGGTTTGTTAAAACAAAAACTGAAAAAACAAATACGTTTTACAAAAATGAAACAACTCAAACCCAACACCCAAAATTTCTCGGTCTATAACGTTAATGTTTCAAGAAACGATTCGAGATAAAGATATTTAAAATTACCTAATTAAAAATCTGATGTGTCCAACACATGACTTTCCTATCTAGTTATTATAGGCTTTTTCCGATTATTTTGTACAACCTATTGCATCTCTATAAATTTTTAGAGGATAAACTAAATATTATATACATTGTCCACATACATTACCTCGAAACATTTTTCTATAGATATTCATGGAAAACGAAAATACTGAAAAATTTAAATTTCATTTTTTCATTACGGTCCATTTTAGAAAAATCATGTATGAACAAAAATTATAGAGATCGATATCGCAAACAACTTTTATTTCAAAAACTTTCATAAAAATCAGAATTTTGCACATTTTGTCAAATTTCTCGAATACGGACCATTTCAGGAAATTTTTACATAAAACAAAAATTATAGATAATAATATTAGAAGTAACTTTTATTTAAACAATTTTTTTCTCCAAACATTAATAACAGATATATTCCATAAAATATAAAAGTGGCCTCCCATAAAGTACCCCCCCAGATGTTCCGACTATGTCCAAAATGTAATCATTTCACGTCAGGCCGAAATAAACCATAAGTTTAAAATTTAATGTTTTTTTCTTTATCCGTTTTTGAGTTTTCTTCAAAATTCGAAATTTACACATTTTCTCAAATATCTCGAATACGGTCCATTTTAGAGAAAGTATGTATAGAATAAAAATTATAGAGAATTATATTACAAACAACTTTTATTTGAACAATTTTTATAAAAATTTTTTTTTTTTTACATTTTGACAAATTTCTCGAATACGGACCATTTTAGGAAAATTTTGCATAAAACAAAAATTATAGATAATTATATTAGAAGTAACTTTTATTTGAAGAATTTTCTTCTCCAAACGTAAATAACAGATATATTCCATAAAATATAAAAATGACCACCTATAAAGTACCCCCCAGATGTTCCGACTCTGCCCAAAATCTAATCAGCTCATTAGACGCTGAAACAAAGCTTAACTTTAAAAGTTGGTGTTTTTCTGTGTATCGGTTCATGAGTTATGCGTTATACAGACACACACACGTAAAAATCCGTCGAACACTCGAGGTCGAAAAAAATCATGATTCCTATACTTTCCTTATATCTGTATACAGATAGGAAAGTAAAAAGATAGTAAAGTTGAATTCAACATTATAATTCAGTCGCTTTGTCTCTCTTTAAGTCCCACAGGACAATCACATTTTATAATGTTACATTTTTAGACAATTGATAGGGTTCAAATTGAATTTTTTAGAGCCGATCATATTGGCATCGCGCGTGTCAGCAGCGCCAACTAATTTATGAACTAACGGACGAATTTGTAGTATACTGACAATAAAATTTTTAATCAAATTCGTAATTACAACATACATATGTTCGTTTTAATCAAAAGTAAATGGATTTGTAAAATAAGTGAAGAAAGTATTTAATTATCATTATATCTTTTTATTGCTTCAGCGAAAAAACAGTAAGTATAATCAATAAAAATCAATAATAAAACATAGGTAGGCAACAGTATTTACGAGAAAATGTATGAGAAGTTGCCTAAGCCTAATAAGTTGTCATTGAAGAATAGGTGAAATAATGTCAAAATAAAAAAAATTACCATTAAATAATACCGTGAAATCAAAATGTATTACATTACCGAAAGAAAAATAATTGGTGTATTTGCGATTGTAATATTTATTTTCTTCATTTTTAGTTCGAAAGAAAACATAGAATTAATGATTAAAGCTGGTTTCCTATCAACAAGTCACAAAATAGCATTCCAGCAACATACCATAATCGAAGGCAGAAATCTAGTCCTTGTTGATTATTTAAGAGTTGTGGGATGTTGGATAAAATCGTAAAATTGTTCATTTAAAACCTTTCTAGGTTTCTGATATCGGTTTTAGGGAAGGAGTCGAAGTAATCGAAGCGATCACTAGAAAAACGGACCACTATTATCAAGCTATTGTAAGCATAGACATTAAGATGGCATTCAACACGGAAAAATGGCACCTAATTAATAGAAAACTCGAAGACAACGGCACGCCAAAATGGCTAACAAATCTAATCAGAAGTTATTTTCAGAACAGAAAAATATCTGTTAAAGGATACAGCAAGAAAATGACCCAGGGTGTTCCACAGTGTTCCGTTCTCTGTCCAACCCTGTGGAACATACTGTTACGCAGGTTTTTGGTATCACAATTTATTTCAACTAAACTTTAACAATTACAACGCAACTGATAACATTAACGTGTAACGTCTATCATAAAACTGAAAACTGACGTCAGGATCATTCTTATATAGCTTGCTAGACCCTTCTCGAACTGTCATCTAGAATATTCTTGACGGGTAATGACATTTCCATACATTTCTGCATTTCTGGACTATTCTATCTTCTTTTACTTGCACTTTCACTTCTTTTTCTATTCGTACGTTTCCTATAACAGCCGCAGGCTACTGCAGGGTGCTGCGTAATATTGCTCCCTCCTCTCTAGTTATTCGCCCCGAATAACTTAATTACTGGGACCTAGTTGGAACTAAATGGGGAGGATCCAAGTGAATTTAAAGATATACGGCCTATATTAGTATTCTCTGCACAGCTTCTAAAGTTATGGAAAAAGTTCTTTATCATCAAATAAAACCTTTCTAAATCATTATAATATTATTCCTATTAATCAGTCTGGTTTTCGCCCTAATCACAGTTGCAACACTGCCCTACTCTCAGTCATTGACGATATCATTAGAGCTAGACTATGGTAAGAGGCGTTTGACAGAATAAATCTTGCGATGCTAATAGGGCTATTACACCATCTGGGATTTAATGAAGATTCGAAACGTCTTATTGCTAACTATCTTAATAATAGAATACAGTATGTCAAATATAAGGATAAATTATCTTCTTCACTAAACATAAAATGGGGTTCCCAAGGATCTATTCTGGGCCCTTTATTATTTTGTATCTATACATCTTTATTCCTAGAATCACTAAAGTATTGTAATTTTCACCAATATGCAGATGATACTCAGATTTACCTTTCATTCCCTGCGTGTAAATTTAAAGAAAGCATCACCAAAGTAAATTCTGATTTGAATCTACTTTTTAAATTGTCTAATGACTATTGTTTAGATATAAATCCCTCTAAATCTCATGTTGTTGTTTGGCAGAAAAAAATATAGAATGAATTATAATGATCAGCTTAGAATTGAAGTCAACAATGAAATATTACCTAATACAAATACCGATTTTCGATTTGAAAAACATTAGAAATGTAATAAAAAAATGTGCAACGAATATAAAAATAATTTACGCCAATAAAGATACACTAGATCGTCGTTCTAAAATTGTATTATGTGAAACGCTTGTATTTTCTCACTTGAACTTTTGTGATTCAGTCAGTGGCGGTTTGCCCGCAAGGGCACTTGGGCACATGCCCTAGTATAATAAACAAAAAAAAATAACTTACATATTTTATATTTTCCTCAATGCCTATTATTATTTTATCTAATATTCAGCGCAAACCGCGTTGGCCCGACACTGGACGACCGGGCGTTGAGCGACGTTCCAAAAATTCCGAAATTAAGTGGAAGACAGGAAGTAAATGTGTGCCTCTGTTGTTTTCTCTCTCATTATGATGCGAAAAACAAGGACAACGAAAATATCGCTTAGCAAGAGATGAACACATGCGTTGGATTATACGTCACAAGCGGGGCGCTGTCCTGATCGTGACGTGCTGTACCCATGGCATAGATTACCTAGACCAGATACGAACGTACGCTGGGCATCTTTACCGGCTCCCTCACAAAGGCGATGCCGGTTTCGGCTTAAGGGGCGCGTTTGTTGGACCATGATAATAATTTATTTATTGTGATTACGAAAAAAACGTTAGTTGGACCATTGGAATAGTTAAGAAATAAAATTACAAATAAAAATAACTTTTTTTTATAAAGCAGTCAAAAATATGATGAAAAAAAAATCAATAGTATTTATAAATGGGACAAAATTTAAATTTTTCTTTTGGTTTTGTCTGACTTTTTCGAGGATTTCAAATCTCTGTTTGCATATTTAAGAGTACAAAAAATTCTAAGTCTTATAAATAATTTAATGGTGTACATTTTCGCAAATTGTTGATAAGGATGACCAAATTCTATTTTGCTCATCTCAAAAAGGTATGCGTTGGAAATTCCAGGCTTAGTTGACAAACTATCAAATAGAGATATAAATATTTTTTCTAATTTGAAAATATAAAAGAAAAATTTTTCGCTGGTAGATTTTAAATTGCCAAACACCTTTTCTTCAGAGTCGTATGCTTTAAAATGCGTTAACAAGTTAGAATTGTTAAGTAAATTGCATTCTTCTGAGAAATTTACGCAAATTTCGCAAGAGTGGATATGTAATGATTTTTTGATTAAATGGCAATCACAATAAGACCCACAAGAACTAAACTTAAACGACAACACCCAATCAGGTCCAAGTACAAGCAAGAAGAGACGGTTTGTTGAAAATGAGGACTCCATTCCTAATTTAAGGATATGTAAGGAAATTTGTGATACAATAGTGGCGCAAGTAAACGAACGTTTTAGTTTTACTACCCACCTAACAATTGCAAGTTTATTTGATGGTGAAAAATTTAAAGACTACCGAGGTTGTTTTCCAAATGAGGACGTTAAAACTGTGTGTAGTTTATTTCCAAACGTAAACAGCTTAAAATTCAAAAACAACTGTCCATACTTTACACCCGAGATGACTTTGTGCAACACAATGGGGCCGTACCGTTATTACAAATGTTTTTTGAGAACAATTTGACAATTACATTTTCGGAATCTGTGGAGCTGCTAACTATCCTGTGTACAATTCCCATGACCACAGTGGAGAGTGAAATATCTTTTTCGACACAAAAACGTATTAAAACATTTTTAAGGAACACTATGTGCCAAGATAGATTGTGCGCGTTAGCCATGTTATCCATCGAAAAAAACTTATTCGGTCCATTCCAAATTTTAATAATCTGGTCATTGATCACTTCGCTAGCCAAAAATCCAGAAGAATGGACTTCAATTATAAGAAATAGTATACAACTGCAGCAGTACCTAGCAGTTAGTCTTCAATTTTGTAATATCTTATTTGTTTTGAAATATATTTAATTTTCATTAAGCGGAGAACTTGTTTTCCTAAGGTAAAAACGAATCCCGGGATTCCTTTCCAGTGTGTGCCCCACTGCCGCTAGTGCCCACGAGCCGCCACTGGATTCAGTCTATGGACCATGCATTACTCAATTCAATAATCAGCGTCTTCAACGTATTCAAAATACCTGCATTAGATTAATTTATAAATAAAAAAAAATCAACGAGTTTCTCATAAAAGGAATGAACTGAAGTGGTTGACGGTAAACCAAGCTCGTTTTTTGCATTCCTGTTGCCTATTTCAAAAAATGTTATTATTTAAAACGCCTGCATATCTATATAACAGGATAAGATTCAAAAGCGATGTATATAATCTTAATATCGGTAGAAGAAATTTTGTATCAATCCCACAACACAAGACTAAAATGTTTGAAAGCTCTTTTACTTATGTATTTTACAAAATAATTAACCTTCTCCCCCCTGAACTTAAACACGTGTCTGTAAGTGCATTAAAGCGTAAAATAAAATGGTGACATGGTAGTATCATTTAACATTTAAAATTTATCAAAAAATATTTTCATTGATGTTTCGCATAAATTGATTAGGTATTGTATTATTATTAGATATTAGATACTATTTAACTGTTAATTAATTTGGGTTTTCTTTTTTTTTTTGAGGAATCTTAATATAATATCTTTGTAATTTTCTTTTATACTATTTATATCTGGATATATTGAAAATCATCTTCTTACATCTTGTATGATTGATGATGAATACTAATGTCCTTTTCAGTGAGCTCATATTTTTGGAAGTTTTTTATTGTATTATAAATTTTTTTTGTATTGTATTCTTGATATTTTCTACAATATATTGTTATGTATTATACTATTGGCTTACTAAATAAACATTATTATTATATTAATAATTGTTTATATTTTGAGTTTTTTATTTTGGATGGACAAACGAAAATAAGGCCTGGCCAAACGAAAATAATGTGTGGACAAACGATTACCGTATTTAATTCGTATGAAATGTATTAAGGTTCTCCTGCATTATTTTTTTGTTTAAATATATCGGTTTTGGGGGGTGGAAAAACGAAAACTTTGGCCGTAAACGTAGAAAAATCGTGGACAATCAAATGCCACTTTGAAATTAATAAAACGTTTTTATGACGGTGCTGATGTGAAATTTAGCTCAAATTTTTAAATTTGCTAAAACTTTTTTTTTGAAGGATGGACAAACGAAAATTTTTGTTGGACTATCGTGGACAAATGAATGATAACTTATTTTTATAAAAATTCACATTTGGCGATGCACTTCACCGACTTGAACTTTAGTGGGTACCTACATACCTACCGTATCAAAATATACATTGGTAATGATTTTCTGTTTAAATTGGAAAGAGAGTGCTACTATATAGAAACCAGTAGGAGATACTGCGGGCTATTCCTTATTTTAAATTTTTCATTAAATTTAGGAGTGAAATTTCTTCGATTAAAAACCGTTAAAAAAGACGCAGAGGGATGAGGGATAGGTAATTTTCAAAATAATTTGTGGATCTATTCAAAAAATTTGTGACACTAATTCAATTAGTACTTATTTAAATACTTTTTATAACTTAAAAGACTATATTTTGCAGAGGTTATGCCCGTATTTAAAACCACAAACCCAATTCATCCTACGCCTCTGCTGTACTCGAATAAAAAATGTTTTATCGTTTGTATATACATCAAAATTATAAACCAATATTACGTATTGAGTCGACTACGGTATTTACTGTTTATTCAGTACTACGCAAAACAAAAAATAAGTGAATTATACTACACCTAACCTCAATATCAGAGCACGTGTTAATATTATTTACGGACACGAATTCATTTAACTTACCCACTTCCCCTTCTACCGGTTTTTTCGCTCCAAAAGATTCTCCCGGTAGCACAGTACCGTCTTCTAGCACCAAAAAACACGGAACATTTTTTTCTGGTTGGCCCATTTTTCAGAAAACGCGAAAAACTCGAAACAAGTATCGTAAGCCGGTATATTGACGGAGCAGTCAATTGTTGACTGGACGACTAGTGGAATTGTTTATCTGCTCGTAGACTTACCATATACAGGAAGTCCCACTTGAGACAAAAATTACTGCTCGCGGTAAAATTGTTTTCACTCTGATAAGAATATGTATATACTAATTTTAATGTTGGTAGATTAATTCACTCTGATATGTTGTTTACCCCAAATGGATAAACAAATAATATTCTCTAAAAATAGAACAATAATAGTTTCAAAATATGTGAAGTGATCCACAAAAAATGTTTTTGAAATAGGTTTTGAAAAAATTACGTATGTCGGAGCGTACAATTATTTTTAAAGGTTTTGATTTAATTCAGAGCCGTGCGTAGTTATCACAGACATGACTCGTATCTCGGTCTTTGTCGGGCATACATACACCCTTAATTTCTTCAAAATTGAACAATTAATTTTTCAGGTATCTACTATTTATTATTTTTCTTTAAGTAAAATCGATAAATATTAGAGTTTGTTTGCAAGGAAATAGAAATGGTGATACGTGTACTTAGATACAGTAATACAAATAGTTAAAAAATATAATTTAAGCAATTTGAGTACAAAAAATAGAAAAGTATCTATCTATAACATAAAATATGTTTAAGTCGACCCTGATAACAATTTTTTAAAATTACATTATAATTGATTCTCGAAATATTAATGTAAAATAAAAACTATGTACCTACTTGAAATTATATTCCTAATGGTCTAACCAATTAGCAATCTTTATTACTTGTATAAATATGCATTATATCGTATTATATTCATAGATAACTAATTATCCCTCCATGTAGATAACACTCAAAATATGTAAGCATAAAAAGTAATAAAACATTTGTTCAAATAATATACAATAATCCAAAGGCGGCGACTGACTTGTAATAAAATGTTGTAATGCAATGTAACACGAGCATTCAATAGTACAATGCCTGAAAGCGAAATAAACAGTCGTCGTGATATAATCACAAATTTTGTAATGTAAAGGCGGCTGCTGACTTTAACTAAACTTTGTAATGTAATGCTATGGCTGACTTGTAATACAATGTAACACGAGCATTCAATAGTACAATGCCTGAAAGCGAAATGAACAGTCGCCATGGTGTAATCACAACTTTTGTAATGTAAAGGCAGCTGCTGACTTTAACTAAACTTTGTAATGTAATGCTATGGCTGACTTGCAATAAAATGTAATGCAATGTAACACGAGCATTCAATAGTACAATGCCTGAAAGCGAAATGAACAGTCGCCATGGTGTAATCACAACTTTTGTAATGTAAAGGTAGCTGCTGACTTTAACTAAACTTTGTAATGTAATGCTATGGCTGACTTGCAATAAAATGTAATGCAATGTAACACGAACATTCAATAGTACAATGTACAATGTCTGAAAGCAAAATGAACAGTCGCCATGGTGTAATCACACATTTGGTAATGTAGAGGCGGCGACTGACTTTAACTAAGCTTTGTAATGCTATGGAGTGTAGAGGTAAGGAGAACTTTCTCTGTATACAATATAAGAATTCCTCAAAATTATGGAGTACAGAGGAAAGAGCAATCTCCCATTGTTGTTTATCTCAAAAAATGTCTCCCAAAATGTAAGAAATTAAGATGGCGCTGGTGTACTAAACAATGAACTGGAGTGGGGTAGAAAGCTAATGCGCATATTTTATCAATTGAACAAGATGCGACTCTATGGGCGCAGCCATTTTTATTTCTCATCTCACTCGGGAGTATTTATAATAACCATTTTCTGTTTCACATTGTTATTGTTCAATCCACAGGCTGGTGGATCAGACAATAACAAAGTGAAATAGAAAATGGTTGTTATAAATACTCCCGAGTGAGATGAAAAATAACCTGTCTTCGTCCATAGAGTCGCATCTCAAGCCTATTGACAAGCATTCTACCCCACACCAGTTCATGGTACTAAAAGGGAAAGATCCAATGATATATAGTAATAGCTCTCCATATGTAAATCAGGCGACGAAGAGCACTATTGTCGTCTGTTATCAAAATTTCTTTACGATTATAATCCCAGTTGCTTTTCATGATGTAGTTTTTAGTAAGGCTGGTAACCGTGACCGATTAACCGGATTACCGGTTCCGTAGGACCAAAAAACCATTAAAGAAGGTAACCGGTTGGTTACATTCTACAATTTCACCAGTAAAAACATCAACAAATTAATATTTTACATCTACTAAATAAATAAACAATTCTCAAATAGTTCGACTGCTTTTTACCCTAATATAATGTGAAGTCATAAAACTATAAATAGCATTTTTCTCAGAATACCGAACGTCGAACACCTGTGTTTTCAAGTGCACAGCGGTGCATTGGAACAAAATGAGTGTCCGGCGCATAGTGAACGAAGCACAAATGACGTATTTCATTATGTCATGATGTTTTCATTGGTTGAAACCGAATAGGTGCGTGAACTATGCCCCGGACACTCATTTAGTCCCAACAGTATATATTATGGTGAGCCCGACGCGAGCAGTTCAGTCGTATGTTTGCCATCATTCAGTAGTTGTCTTATTGCCATCGAGTTCAGTTGTCTTTTTGCCATCATAGCTCACAGTTGTCTTTGCCAGGTGCTTTCTGCCGACGGCACGTTACTTTCTACATTTTTACAAGCGTTTAATGCATTTTATTTTCTGGTGAAAGTTATTTCTTCTACAATTGTTATGGCATAAGAAATTCTACAAACAAATGTTTTCAAGTTGGTAACTAAAAAATCAACTATATTAGTTAATCAAATTGTGATGAACTAAAATTGTAAATATTTAAAAGTGTTTAGTGAAGATAAGAAAATTATTATATCTAAATGGAATCAACCACTATGTATTTACTTCAGTGAAAATAGTGAATTAAAAAAACTTCTTTTTCTACTACCTATGACTCGTTAGTTATTTCTACAAAAGAACCCAATTCTTCTAACACCAGCGACATATGCTACAGAAAATTTTTACCAAAGAAATATTCGGAAGTAACACCGGTATTTTTTCACCGGTTTAACCATAACCGGTTTAACCCTAACCAGTTTAACCCTAACCGGTTTAACCGTAATCGGTTTATAACCGTATTTATGTGTACTAGCCACATCAACTTACAGTGAACGGGTGTTTTCCAGTACAGGAAATATAGTTTTGGCGAAAAACTACTTGCTAACGTTGATAAGTTGATTTTTTTGCATAAAAACTCACTAAAAAAATAGGCAGTTTTGTTATTAGGTATTAATTATAATTTATTTTTGAATGTTTTTTTTACTTAAATATAGTTTGTTTTTGTTTTTTAGTTTTACTTACTTACCCACCCAGTGGGTCCTTTCTTAAATTTTGAATAAAGTTTTGCAAAAGTAAAATTGGTAGTATTTCTATTATTATAATTTAATTTTTATTTAGTGAGCGCCTATTTTACAAAACTCAAGCATGCACTGCCTGGTTGTCACGGGTAAGGAAAGCTGAAATGGTTAGTAAAGTGACCCCATCTGTATTGAAAACAAAGGATTTGATGGATGTGTTTTGCAACGATTAAGCCGGTGATGATTACAGTAAAATCAATAACGGATAAACCAGTGACGGGTTTAACTGGTCCGTTTCGACTGGCTCGGTTTCATCGGACCGGTTAACCGGATTATCGGATCGGTTAACCGGATAATCTAACCGGTTAACCAGATATCCCGACCGGTTATAATAGTAAAAATCCGGTTATAACCGAAACCGGTCGAAATCAGTTGAACCGGTTAACCGTTTATCACGTCAGGAATTGACAGCCTTATTTTTTAGGCTATGTCCTTCAAGCATATACCCTTAAATCTACACTCCATACATATGGCTGAGCAAATATATGAAGTGAACTTGCAATAGAGAGATCGTTCATTTAAGGTCGGCTACTATTAGTGCCGATCTTATTTTGACATCTGAGCACGTGCAGATAGTTTAGGTTCTAGAACTGACTTTATTAAAGATAGTGCCTTTGTTAGCTTTCGGGTGCTCCTGCCAACATTCGTATCGTTTCTCGAATATTAATTATTTAATATCATTATCATCTAAATCTTCTAAAAAGGGCCATTTCTAATACCACTTTTAGTGAAGCGCCGGGGGCGTTAAAAAACATGAAAACCTCAAATATGATCTGCATTCAATCTTAAAATTCAAAATGGAATATTTTGCTGCTAATATATTTAAAAAAAATTTATCAATATAAAAATTGTCATCTTGATTAAAAAAAAATTATAATAAATTATAATTGCAATAATTCAAATAGTAATCGGGAAAAAGAAGTAAATGAAGGAAAATTAAATAAAAAAAGAAAATCAAATGTTTTTTTATTTAAACAATTTACATACATATTAAATATTTTTTCGACTTCATTTATTTGAGTAATTGTGGTGGAGTATTGAAACAACTATTTTCGCTACATTGTAACCATGGTAACTACAGCATAAGCCACTTTTCCGATATCACCAAGCAGCTCCACATTCCTTTTTACAATTACAAAATAACGTTTGTAATAGATTATCCGGAGCTGGTAATTGATTGATTGTTACTGGAATGGACATGTTATTGGATGAATTAAAAAACACAAATATAAAACATGGACAGGACACATAGAGTATAAAGCATAATTTGTATTTTGGCAAAAAATATATTGAAGTGTTAATCTACAACTCAAGGTAATAGCGACGAGGAAGAATATGAAAGAAAATGAGATGACAGTGAAATATTAATGCCAATATTAATGGCTAATATTAGTAACTTTAGAAAAGCAACATCCTGTAAATTCTAACTCTATAACTTACGAAGCATCTGTCAATATAATGACTGACATTGTAGCTCATTCGACACCACAAAAAGAAGTTCCAAAGAATAAAATACAAACTCCTCCTAGTATTTACATCAATATCACACCTAAGGGGTGGGTGGCTCAGTGGTAGAGTCTCTGCCTGTGGATCCAAGGGTCCCAGGTTCGAATCCCACCGTTGGCCGGGATTTTTTCATATAATTTAATTATTTAAAATTAATTCTGATGCCTTGGTAGGATTCCCCACTCGACCATTCACTGTTGGGTTCTTATTAACAGTGCTGTTCCTAAAGTGGCGCTGGGAAACAATAACAAAGCCTACACAGAACACGAGGCGAAATAACCCTGGTAGTTGAAGCCGATGACACACAAAAAAAAAATATATCACACCTAGCAAAACTTCAGAGAAGTCAATAATACAATTTCAATTTAAAAGGGCCTCGTTTCGGCCTGGAGAAAAAACAAATATGTTAAAAAGAGGAAAAAATACCTTGAGGTATAACTTTTGAACCAAAGTAATACAACAGAAAAGGAACATGGCATTCCACTAACAAAAACAAGAGTTATATAAATGATTATTATGTTTAGTAAAAGTTTAAATATATTTTTGTTAATTACTTACCACCATTTTGTAGTTTTCGTCCGCCTTTAGTTAATTTTCTAGTTCTTCCAGGTCAGTTTCTGGCCTTACAGGATTTTTTTCATAGAAGGTGTGTATGTAATTCTGGTAATAATGTATTTTAGTTTCAATTTGCCATTAGTATTAACCATATTAATAAATTCACACTGGCAATTAATATTTGGGATATCCTGTGTTCTAACATCACTTATAGGTCCTAAAAACTACAAATAAAGTAAAATTTGTTTATTTTTATATAGAACACACGATGCAATTAATTTTTATTAATTTATTTACCTATTACAAACTGAAACGAGATCAAAAAAATTTGTAGGAATTGTAGGTCATGTTATTCTTCTTCTCTTCTATTAAGGTTGTAAATCTTTTTTGACCTGAACACTCAACAATAGTGCGTTTGCTAGCAAATTATCAGATCGGCATCTGGGAAAAATTCATATAAGTATGTATATTAACGTGTTTTTACCTGTATTTGGTGTTAATTTTTACCCGCAAGCATTTAGAACATTCTCAGAATATGAGGTACATGCTCGGTATATGACTTTTAGTATCTTCTAAGTATGTCCTGTTATAGCACGTGCCCAGTATATACTTTTTGGAATATACTTTTAAGGTACGTACTCAGTATATACTTTTTTAGAACATACACAGCACGTACTCAGTATATACTTTTTAGAATATACTTTCAAAGTATATACTAAGTATGTTCTAAGAACATTAACAGAGCGTTCTTACGCCCGTATGCACCATACACGTTTAATCCAGACCAAGGGTTTAATCGCGTTTAGTACCATTTTTAGCTGTGGTACTAAACGCGATTAAACCCTTGTTCTGGATTAAACGTGTACGGTGCATAGTATATTCATAGAACATTGATGTTATGTGGGTTGGTAGCGAGTTTTTAACCAATTTTAAGACAGTTGATAGATTTATCACAAAACGTCTATCAGCACAGTAAAAGATGTCTGTCTTTATCTCGCCCAGAAAGTATCAAAACTGATTGTTGGTTAAACTGGGATTTCGTGTTACTTTTTTGTAATATATCCTGTTAACTTGATCTTACACGTATTTCTCTAGTATTTCCATTGTTCATGCTACAGCCAGTGTACCTAACTCAACGAACATTATTTATAAACTCATTATTACTAATCTGTCCAAATACAAAATAGTCATTGTATTAAGACATTCCGTATAGCACCATTTACCGCACAATTTATAATTATGACCTATGTTATTATTGGACTATCGGCGTTAAATAATAAATTGACATAGATATAATAAAGCATACATATATATCGTGTTACAAACATAAGAGCATGGCAAATTAATCGGCTAGAATTTCCAGTGGTGTATCTAGAACTTATTCAATTATAACCTTTGCCTCGTATCATTTTTTTGCACATAATATAATTTTGCTGTTAACGAACCTGTAACTTTCCAAATAAATAATAAAATTTATTACAACAAATGTCAAAAAATCAATCATACAGTCAATATCAAAATCAGCCAAATATCACAAACGAATAAATTTTACCTATCATTCATATGAAAAAATTTATTCCTATGTTACCTAATATTTCTTGACCTGAGACAATCTGTATAGCATAATCTCAGATTTATGATATCCAGGATTTACAAGGGTCTTATTATGTCTGGGTACTCCGTTGTTCGAGAAACCAGTTTTATTTTCTTACCTTTTTCAAAGGCTTTTACCAACTACCTACCTGTTTACTTTGTAGACTGTAGTGCCATTCACTGTTGACAATGACTATAGGGATTCTTTTACTCAATGCTAAGGGTTATGGTTATAACAAAATTAAGAGATTTGATTTTAAAGAAGTTAATAAGCAAAGGAAATAAGTATTTAGAAGCGCGTATGTTTTTATTACCAAAGTACCTATACAAATATTATTTGTGCCTGTCTTTTGATTTTGTCTTCAAGTAATGTAACTCAGTTTTCTTTAGGACAGCATAATCCAGCTTAAACCATCTAAAATAATCTAATTGATACCATATTGGAAGTCAGAATCTTCAAATCTACGAGTTCTGATGTCGAAAGCCATGTGCCTCGATAGTTCAACTGGTAAGAGTGTGAACGGCTACAGTCCGAAGTTTTCAGGTTCGATTTCTGATCGGTGCACTAATTTTTACTTTCTTATCTGTATACAGATATAAGGAAAGTATAGGAATAATGATTTTTTTTCTACCTCGAGTTTTCGACGGATTTTTACGTTTTGAGGTCCCCTGAATCCGTTTTGACTATTTTCGCGATGATGTGTGTATGTGTGTGTGTGTGTGTGCGTGCGTGCGTGCGTGCGGGCGTGCGTGCGTGCGTGTGTGTGTGTGTGTGTGTATCCACCATAACTCATGAACCGATACACAGAAAAACACCAAATTTTAAACTTAAGCTTTATTCCATCGTCCAATGAACTGATTTTGGGCATTTAGTTTTTGGGCTGAGTCGGAACATCTGGGGGGTACTTTATAGGTGGTCATTTTTATATTTTATAGAATATGTTATTTACATTTGGAGAAGAAAATTCTTCAAATAAAAGTTACTTTTAATATTATTATCTATAATTTTTGTTCTATGCAAAATTTTCCTAAAATGGTCCGTATTCGAGAAATTTGACAAAATAAAAATTTTTTTTTTATAAAAATTGTTTAAATAAAAGTTCTCTGTAGTATAATTTTCTATAATTTTTATTCTATACATAATTTCTCTAAAATGGACCGTATTCGAGAAATTTGACAAAATGTGCAAAATTCTGATTTTTATGAAAATTGTTGAACTAAAAGTTGTTTGCGATATCGATCTCTATAATTTTTGTTTATTCATGATCTTTCTAAAATTGACCGTAATGGAAAAATTGTAAGAAAAGTGCTAAATTTAAATTTTTCAGTATTTTCGTTTTCAATGAATATCTATAGAAAAATGTTTTGAGGTAGATGTATGTGGAAAATGTATATATTTAGTTTATCCTCTAAACATTTATAGAGGTGCTGCAATAGGTTGTACAAAATAACCGGAAAAAGCCTATAATAACTAGATAGGAAAGTCATGTGTTGGACACATCAGATTTTTAATTCTTAACTTTTTCAATTTTTTTATGGTTTGTTTTCACTTTGGGGATATGGGGGGGGTGTATTTTTAATAATTTTGGGAAATTAGGGATTATTCATTTTCATATTATTATTTTTAAAATTACATTTTAGTTTTTAGGATCTCAACCGATTTTTCTCACTTTATTTCCTTTTATTTAATAAAACTATTCATTGCGTTATTTTTAATTTTAGCGCCCTCTAGCTTGAAACAAATTTTCGTATTGTAAAGTGTGACACCTCATTTGACAGCTAATTTTATTAACGGAGGGTTAAGGGTGAGTGTAGCCATATGCGAGTAGTAAGGATTGAGTACGAATTTAGAACATAAAAGGTCCTTATATCTGACAAAGTCATTTAGTTGGCGACCGGTTTTGAAACAGTTACTTCATCTTCAGGCCACACTTAAATGGATAGTTATTGATTCATTGCATTGTAAAGTAACATTATTTAATAAAGAAAGTGAAAATTGAACAAAAAACAAAAAATGGTGAAAACAAGAGGTTAATAATAATTTACATATACATATTATTATAATTTATTAAACAAATATCAACAAACAACATTTAACACGAGGAATAGAAACTGAAATGGCATTAAATTAGATTTATATCAAGATAACATTTTTTTTTAAAACGTAACGTACATGTTAGGCCGAGTTTTAACATTAACGAAGCAAGTTCGTATGATGGAAAACTTTTTCCAACACATTACTGTTATTTTCAGCTTATTATGTTCTAATTTAACAGTTTTCCATCACACAAACTTGCCTCGTTACTGTTAAAACTCGGTCTAACATGTACGTTACGGATAACGTAAACGGTCAATCATAGCACCCTACGTCTATGATCTATACCTAAAGAAAATTTATATTAGGGACTCAAAAAATTCATCATGCATCATATTCAGCAACTGTTGGTACTTACCGAATCAGGCATGGCGGGCTCGAATTTCTAAATAGTCATTTCATGTATAGGTGACCTATATAAATTCTTAACATTCTTAATGAAAATTCTGGACATTTCTTTAATAAATGGGACTAAACAATAACACTCCAACTATGAAATAATTACTAAACGTTTTATTAAAAAAAAAACCGTTAATTTTAACCAGATCTATTTATACGAGATTTTAATAAATTTGTTGATTTTCCTGAAAATTCCGGCCAATTTATAATTACTAGGGCATTCCGGACATTTCCTGACTTTTCTCGACGTCTGGTACTACCTATAATCAATGGGCTGTAGTAATATAATAATTTCCAACGACACTAGAAAAACAAACATTACTGTTTTTTTTTTAATTTATTTTCTTTAATGGTAAAACATGTTATCTATTGTCTAGAATTTCATATGAACTTGTCAAAAATATGAAACATACCAAAAATTCTAAGCCATGATTCTTCGAATTGACCAACCACAATCGCAACTTTTTTGATACGTTACTCTGTCTGGAATGTAACCTTCTTCCATATGCAAAAATTCGTATTTGTGCGGGATGAGTGCGTATCCAACACTGAAAATAACAAATTTTATATCATAAAGTATTTTAGTCTTTAATACAACCTTGGACTTTAACTATAGATAAATTGTACATAAACCATAAAATAAATATTCATAAAATAGTATATAGTATAAAGAAATCGAGGTATCGGCTTGACTTAGCAGGTACACTTTGGTGTGAATGGGGTCTATTCTGTAACAATTCCTTTATATTTAACGGCCTTTAAAAATATTGGCGGCCTATAAAAATATGTTCGTATTCGTTAATTTACTTCTGTCATTATTTAAACAGATTTCTTTAATATAGTCCTCTAATGTATTTTAAAGATCCGTTTAAATAATAACAGAAGTAAAGAAGAAAATATTTTTAAAGGCCTTTAAATATAAAGGAATTGTTACAGAATAGACCCCTATATCTCCAGTGTAGCAGTATCGACCGCGGTTCATTCTTGGATGGATAACCACTTAAGGAAACGCCAACTACCGACTTAGTTGCATATTACAGCTTACAGGCGCTATATCAATAAGAGGAAAGGTGAGGTGTTTCTTCTTTTACAAGAAATGTAGAGCCGCCGGTCTCGAGTCCATAGATGAAACATCAGTGGGTTAGGAAAGTAGATATTGTATAAGTGTAGCGTGTTCACCAAAATCGATGATTAAAAGTCGTTGTTAGAAATAGGTTGATGATTAATGAAATAAATCACTTACTAATGGTTTGGCATTTTCAATTCATTTTGTCCACATCTATATTTTACTACAGTTCTGTCGTGTACTTTCTTTAGCGCTTCCCAATCCGCTAATTGGCCAGAAGAACATATCTCATACTTAACTTTACCTGACAATGGTTCCTTGTCGTGATAAAGTTCTGTTATACCGCTGCATAATCTTTTGCATCTGCAGTCAATTTTTATCTATAAAAACCAATATTTGATCATCAAGGCACGAAAATTTTGCTTTGTCACACTATCCAACAAGGGTTGAAGAGAAACTTAGTCATTAAAATTTCCCTAACTAATCTAATAATCTGAAACATATCACGAATATTTACATTGCTAAAAAACCAGAAAACGTAATAGTGATTATTTTGGTAATAAAGGGTATCTCAGAATTATTGTCGTTTATCAATACGTCCGCTGGCGCAATAGGCACATTCCTGATAAAGGAGGCAGTTGGAAAATGGTGATATACAAGGTTTATTCGGGTTTCTTTAAAATTCGATGCAAACCGTCCAAGAACCAGTGGAACAGTTTAATTCCAAATTATTCGTCGCATACAACTATTAAACTGTCCACTGGTCAACTAGTCCTTTGATAGTTCTCAATGCATTTTTGAAGAACCCGAACAGGCCCAGAGTGTTTTAGCACAGCTTATACAATATAAACTGTGGTTTTAATTACAATGGAGCGATTTACGGGACAATAATGTGCTTTTTGTATTCGTGCGCTTTATAAAAATGATTCTTATATTCTTGTGCCTCATTTGTACATAAATTCTTATGACAAGAATGTCCCAACTACAAATTTAATTAAATATTGGTTAAGAAAGTTTGAGAGTACTGGAAATTAAATTTGTATTGGGATATCTTTCATTCTTGCTATGTTATAATGATTTCTGTACAAACGACGTACAAGAATATAAGAATCATTGCTTTTATAAAACACGAATACAAAAAGCACGTGTCGACCACCGTTTGCAAACTGCCTTCTCCTCGGGAATGTGCCTATTGCGCCAGCGAACGGATTAATATTTGAAAATATTTCTGAGACACTCATTAGAACAATAAAATTTCAATTGTATTACGTCTTTTTCTTGATAATATAAAATTTATAAAAATATTATTATATACATTCACCGGCACGAAAAAGAGGAGCACTTGCTCATTTTAGATATAGAAAAAGAAATGTATTGCTTTTTTTGATATTTTATGGTTATAACAACATACATACAAAAAACAACATGTTTTATATAATTTCTAACAACAATCAACTGTTTATTTGAAGAGAAAAACTATTGTTACATTTTAAAAAAATCACCACGCGCGTGAGGCCCGAGTTTGAATCTCGGCTGGGGACTAATAAAATTAAATCTTTTTTTTCAAGTTTATTTTATTTTATAAATTAGTATTAGTCATAAAGAACTTTAAAATTAGTTATTTCGTCTTAATAATAATATATTTGTAACTCGTATTTATAGAGATGAAATGTCATTATGATAATTGGTCTACCGATGTTGACAAGAATAATTTAAAAAATTTCACTAATTTAGGTGATGTTAATAATAACAATTTGATTGCGTTGTATGTTTTCTGTAATTTTCTAATTTTGTCTCTATTTTTGTGCTTTGGTAGTAATAATAATATATTTATTTTAGAAATAGTGTGAATAAGCAGAGTGAAATAAATATTCGTTGTAAGGAGCTTATTTCTTCATTAATATAGTATTTATTTTAAATAAGAGTTTGATAATAATGTGTCACTATTACCCTTAACTGCCGTAAGGAAAGTATTGAAATGTCTAGAAATATAAAACTTAAATATTTTTATTGTCAGGAGTATTTCACAAGCAGTCATGGGATGTTGTTGCTTCTAACCAAATATAATTTTCTGTTAAATGACTTTCTTGGTGGAATGAAATTAGTTTGAGATATTTTCAATATTTGTTATGCATAAAGGAATTCAATATTTCCTATTAGTTATATACATTTAAAACTAACTGTTACTATATAGTAAGATAGCCAAAAAGATTATGACCTTGCACTTTCGAAACTTTCAATTATATTGTTCACATACATCAACCTCTATCTTCACCGAAAACCAACGACTACATTTCTAATCAGTGTAGAGGTGGAAAGGCAATATTTCCTATGATCGATAAAACAACAGTAACATAACATAAATCAGTTAAATCACAATTTATATAAATTGGGTGGTTAAATTATTTTATCGCCAACCGTCAATAGAGCCATACATTACATTACCATACACAAACACTTTGTTTCACTGTAAAATCAAATATTTTATTTACAACCATATATGTAATGTCATTACTAACGTCATTGGGAAGTGTCACATGACACGCCCTTACTTCCCGCCCTCACTTTCCGCCCTCACTTCCCGTCCTCACTTCCCGCCCTCATTTCATCTATTCTAGATGAATATTTTTTATATTTAAAAAAAGTAACACATTTTGGGGTCTATTCTGTAACAATTCCTTTATATTTAACGGCCTTTAAAAATATTTTCTTCTTTACTTCTGTCATTATTTAAACGGATCTTTAAAATACATTAGAGGACTATCTTAAAGAAATCTGTTTAAATAATGACAGAAGTAAATTAACGAATACGAATATATTTTTAAAGGCCGCCAATATTTTTAAAGGCCGTTAAATATAAAGGAATTGTTACAGAATAGACCCCTACGTTTGACAAATTTTATAATACCTATTTAATGGCAAACAATAAAAAAAACAACAATGAACTAAAATACAACAAACTACTTATTGATATTTATTATTCGCGAATTTAATATCCGGCTTTATCTGACATTTATATTGGTGACAGTTGTTTACCCCGTAATCACAGTAACAATATATTTACTTGATTATTCTGAGAAAACCGCGCGCTTGGTAATTTGTCGTTAAATGTAATATTTTAGGTATGTTCAGAACGAAACAGAGATTTATTAACTTTGATCGAAATATGATGGTTGTAAATAAAATAGTATACAAACCTCGGTAGGAAGTTTTATTCCTGTCTCGAGATCATAGCTAACCTCGACGCTTCGCGTCTCGGTGATCTAACTAATCTCACGACAGGAATGAAACTCTTCCCACCTCGGTGTGTAATATACTATTATCTACCGCTAATATTTATCAGTATAGCCATGGCCGTCTGACAAATAGTATGTAACTGATTTGTTTTGTAGTCGCTGTTATTTTTCTGTTTGTTTACTTTGTCATTCTAAAATGTGATATTAGGTATAATATCTCCTTTTTTATTAATTATAATTATTTACGGTTGGCTATAAAAGTTGTATGGACCTTGTCAGCAAAGTATCTATATCGAATACGCCTATTACTCGCCTCGCTCGCTTCTCTCGCTCGGCTCATAATCTCAGACTGGTTCGATAAAGAAATCACTTTGCTGACCTGGCACATAATTATTATTTAAATCTTTACTTGGTCTATGAACAAAAAATATCTGGTAGTGAACGTGTTAACATTTTATAGTTTTATTAAGTTATTAAACATTCTACTAGAGGGCGTAAGGCTCGTCTGTAAAGAAAACTGTTAAGTGTCAATATTAGTTTTAACCTTCAGCGAACAGATGGATCCACATATTCCATTTCATGAGTAATTCAAATTCAAAAATAAATCTATTTTATTTTTATTACCTGTCTTATGTAGGTACCTCGATAATTCCAGTATTGGAAAAAGAACAACATGGTTGCTTTTCGAGTTTCTTTCTGAAATATATATAATCGTTTCAGTTAATGGGTATATACATATTTTAAATTCTCTTATAAATAGGTATTGTAAACATATATTTTTACTTACGATGTGTTGATATGTTTTACTAAATGAGCTTATTGTTATTATATACATGTAGTTTCTGAATTCTCTCAGTGAAATCATTCGATTGCCTAATTCACCACATCTAAAAATTAATCAGTTTAAATATAGGAATAAGAGACAAATTTGTAACATCCGATATGGTCTAGTGGCTAGGATACCTGGCTTTCACCCAGGAGGCTCGGGTTCGATTCCCGGTATCGGAATTTCTTTTTTGTTTTCGTTTTTTTCTCGTTGTTTTTTGTTTTTTATTTTGTTTTTTTTTTGTTGTTTTTTGGTTTTATTTTTTTTTGTTTTTTGCCACACTGACGTTTGCGCAAACAGTACTTTTTTTGAAAGTTGTTAAAAAGTGCGTGAAATCAGTGTTTTAGTACTGGCGCAATAGCTTGTCTTTTTTGTTTGAGGACAAAAATTCAATAGGATTAGGTACATTGTATGGTTGCAAAAATGGAAATTTTTATAAAGTTACTAACGATAAGTAAGATAAACTTGATGTGATTATGAAAAGCGGTATAATCGCCGGAACTCAAAAATTGCTTTTGGTGCCCGGCCAATTTTGAGTTCCCTTGGACATTTTCGAAAAAAACGCTCGGACACGTCAATTTTTGATTTTAGGGGAAACATTTTTTGGCTAGTTTCATCCCCTGAACGGAAACTCTCTAGCGGGGGTGAAACTTACCCCTAAAATCTTAAATGGAAGAAGGGTCAAAAGTTATACTTTACGGATGTTACTAAACCTGTAAAATGTCTTTTACGCTTTTAGTCCCTATTTTCAGGGACTAAAATTGGCATTACATTAAAATAAAAAAAAATACTTTTAATCCCTTACAATATAATGGCAATAAAAATATACAGAAAATACTGTAGGTACAAAGTACAATCTACGTCAATACTACAATAACCTTGCACTGACATCGTCCTTGCTTTGTTATTAGAGAACCGTATGAAGACTAGAGATAAGGAGGCGAATCGGCATACTCAAAATACGGTCCCAAAAATGAAGTTAATTAAGCTTCTATAATTAACGGCATGGGCGCTGGTACTGCATACGGTGTTCAAAATACATGGCTTCTTATAGGAATTATACATAATTTTGTCAAATTAATAATTATAAACCTGTTTATAGCTAAATAAACTACAGAACATACTGTTGTATTTACTTCTAAATAAGCCTTGCATGTTTTAATTGATAAATTATTTAATTTTATCTATATAAAATAGAAATTAGGTATGTATGACCAAATTCGAAAAGATTTTTTAAATACTGAAATTTGAGTACAATTTTGTGGCAATTTTTTTTAATTGAACCAATATATAGTTTTCAGAGTAAAATAAAACACAGTTAACAGATTTTTTATTGTTGTAATACAAGTATAAAGGGAGATTTCGGAATGTACATGGTATTACCTCATCCTTTAATTTCAGCTTTCCCCTTTTTATTTTGCTAACAGTACCTACCATCAGTAAAAATATTCTCATAATATTTGATAATATCTTCTAAAAAGTATAGAACAGCATCATCTCTAGAAAGTGCTTTATCGGCACTAGGAACGATATAAATGTGTTCTAAACGTTTAGTATTCTATAAAAAACATTTACAATGGCACAAATGGTATCAAAAAAAAAAAAAAAAAAAAAATAACAGTAGGAACTCTTTATCTAACATTAAAACTTTATAAAAAATATATTTTTTTTGTAGTGAGTTAAATTTAATGCATAATTATTGTTGTTTGTAAGTCAGTATCTATGACTGTAAGATTTTATATTATATAGAAACTTGTAATAAAATAAACTACACTTCGTAAGATACATATTGTGGATAGTTTACAATAAATATTATATTTAGACATGAATACATTATTTTACTTACATTAGAAGCTTTAAAAAAACAATGAATTAATTTCTTCTTGTGTTTTCTTTAGTTTTACATTTGATATTAATCCTGTTTTACAATCTGGAACGACGTAAATCTTGCTTGTTTTTCGTCACTCATGTTACTTGTACTCGGGTATATTTTTTCACATTATTTTGATTCTTTTCACCAATTTTTTAAAAAATTACTTCATTTTACATTGATTTACATAGAAAATTGACACCGCTGTCATTTGACATGCCAACTACAGTCAATTTCGCGTACTTCATAAAAAAAAGGACGGAAATTTAAAATTTGACCATTGCCGATTCGTTTCCTTCTCTCTAGTCTTCATAGAGAACCATTAAGTAGTTTTCGATGATTTTAATTTTTTTTAGTTATAAACGGTGTTTTTTAAGGATGATAGAACTTTACAATTTAAAAAAATATTTTCTGATTCAAAAAGTAATATTATTTTAAAAAACAATCTATTACATTAACATTTAAAAATTATTTGCGGCATGTGGCCACTGCAGCTGTCCGCAAGATATCGTATTCTTTTGGTCCAATTTTGGGTGACTTTTTCGAGCACTTCAGGGGGCTATGGCTATTTTCAAACTCTAGAGAATTCATTTTTCTCAAGAAAAATATCATACGTCAACGTAAAACAGTATTTTTAGAGTTCTTAGGGCCTGTGTGAACTCACTGACTGTTTAAAGAGAATTAAAATTCTCCTAAGAATTTTAATCCTCAAGGCCTTTAAAAACAGCGTTTCCACATTAACGTATGACATTTCTGATGAGAATCTTTAGAGAAATGAGTGCCCTCCTGGCCGTATGTCATAAATAACACGAAGAATATTTTGGCTTCTAAGGCGTCAGTAGTTGCTTGTTTATCAACATAAACTATTGACTTGACATAGCACCACAGAAAATAATCTAGGGGCGTCACATCACAGGACCTGGGTGGATAGTTAACAGGTCAATTTCTCGAATTTAATTCGTCTTCTATGCGTTTAGCGAACTGATGACTGACATTCAAAGTAAATTTAAAGAATTTGGTAGCTTTTTTCAAGCGTACATCTAGTCATGATGATTTGCCAAAGTAGGTATTAGGCAATCCAAACAAATGAAACGCGGTGCTAAGGTTGGGTATGTCTAAAGGATTGCGACATACGATGTAGTCTATCTACAATATGTAAAATCATAAATAATGGAGTAAATTTAAATATTTTATGTGGAACACATAAAAATATTATTTAAAAAAAAGCTTATACATTTTCTATAAATTGGCAGTCTTGGCGACTACTATTTCAAATAAAAATAGCATCCAAGATAGAAGGCTATGTTGCAACCCCCTTAGATTTACGAGCCCTTCCCACTGGCAGCTATGCGCTAGTTCAGTGTGAAGTCATTTTGGTTCCACTGACATTTAATTTTAACCAAACTTTTAATAAAAACATCAATAAATTTGACATATACGTTTTTACTGTGTTTAGTTTATTTCTAAATATTGTTAACAAGTCATAAAATATAGTTTAAAGGTATGTAATTGGTAACTAAGTGATTGTATATTTAATGCATGCTATCTACTTACTTTAGGAATATATTTATATTAAGTGAAAGAACGATATAATTTAGGTAAACAAAACGAACAAAACGCACTCAAAAAATCTTCTGTCACTTTAATTGTCAGTGGAACCATAATTACATCATCACTGAAAATAAATTTTATAAACAGCGTCAGTCTGAAAGTACTTGTCATGTAAAGTTCTATCATCCTTAAAAAAACATCCTTTATACTTTGCTGAAATCGTGAAAATGTATAGAAGATTTCGATATTTCCGAAATCGTACGAATTTTTAGTTATTTCCCAAATACGGACCTCGTTCATAAAATAAGGGAACGACGTTTTGTTCTTACTGTTTTACATCACAGTCCAGCAGTTCTTTACGCGCATGCCTTATCTAATATGCATACGAAATAACTCAATAAATTTTAGTCGATACAATATCCGTTTTGAATTAAAAGTGAGATAATATAGTAATGTAGTACCTAACCCATATCCCTTATCGAAACTTTAAACTTTTTAAATTGCTACGTCGAACTCATATTATGTAGGTATAAATCCATTTACCTTGAACACGTTGCCAAAGAAAATTGACTAGTCTGAAATTTTGTCAGACCGTGGTTGTTAGCATCTTTCAACCAATCGCAATAAAGTGCATACGGGGTGTTATGATGCGGTCTCAAATCGATTCTTGCTAGACGAGAATTTTCCGCTGGCTCTGGATCTCCCCATTGTTCCTTCTCATCTTCACAATCACATTCTGATTTTACGTCACCCATTTAGATTTCTATAAATAATAAAAAAAATGATTTTAATTTGGTGAAAACTGCTTTTCGAAGTTTATTTTATTTATTATTATTACATTACTCAACAAGTCAAGACCCAGTTACAGAGTAAGAGTACAAGAATATATAAATACAATTAATTTAGAAATAATATACTAATTGATTGAACAGCAGGTGAGAAAAAAAAGCTAAGAGAATTATTTTTCTAGCATTTCATGAATTTATGCAAAACTAAAGATTTCAGACAACATTATTACAGAAATAACACCTAATATTATGAATTGAACTATACAACAAATCAAGCTGGGAACTTACTAATTCATAATTATTATTACACATGGTGTATATAGGAGATTTTAAGAGAACATCTGTTCTGGGTGTATTCAAGTAAAATGTACGGGTGTTCCTGGATGATTCGAGGAACTGCAAAATTAAGACTATGAAAAATCAACTTTAAAATGAACTGTCTAAAATAGCAATACCACAGAATAATATTTGCGTCTTGTATCAAGACTCCAAAACTTATGTCTAAGTAGCAGATCAAGATGAGGTGTACCTATAGGGGGATAAACTCCATCTTGTTTAAGACTTAAAAGTTTTAATAATCTCCGTTGGACTGCTTCAATTCTATCAATATGTAATTCCAAGATCTGTGATGGTAACCGGTCTTTGAAGAATCGTGTTGTTAACGCTACAGTTAAAAGTTAAAGGGAATTGATTCAAGATATAAGACATTACAAACCACTTAGAGGAGTTAAGAGGAAGGTTGTTATTGAGACACCACTCCTCAACATGTCGCAGATTATCTGAAAGCCTTTCACAGTCCTCAACCGTTTCGACACGAAAGAACATCTTTAAATCATCGGCGTATAGAAGAAAGTTTATATCTATATCTAAAATAATGCTTATGTCATTTATAAATATGTTAAATAACAAAGGACCTAAATTAGAACCTTGCGGAACACCGGAAGTTGCCAGATATTGAGCCGACTTGAAACCGTTAATCTGAACATATTGCTTTCTGTCGGAAAAGTAAGACTTAAATAAATTTAACAGTGATTGGGAAAAACCACAGAATGAAAGTTTATTTAACATGATACCATGATCAAGCCAATCGAACGCTTTGGAAAACTCGGTGTATATTACATCCGTCTAGATTCTCTTGTCGATATTTTCTGCACTGTACTGTGTTACAGCTATAATATTGGTAACGGTGGAACGGCCTTTCATGAATCCATGTTGTTCTGTTGATATCATATTACTGACGTGATGATAAATCTTATTTTGAAGTAACATCTCAACACTTTACAGAAATTACTAATAATTGAAATTGGACGATATTTTGTAATGTCTGATTTATCACCCTTTTTAAATACCGGGCAGACCTTAGATCATTTCCAGATAGATGGGATAAAACAAAATTTGCGACAAACACTTAAGATAACTTATAAGGGATGAGTGAGAATTGCAGCGCAGTCTTTCAAAACAAAGGATGGAATATTATCTGGCCCCATAGTCATTTTAGATTTCATTGACTTTAACATATTTCTAACTTCATCTTCGGTAAAGAAATTTATGTTTAAATTTGATTTATTTAATAGATTAACCTCGGAATTTGGCTCAGTAGAATCAGTTAAGACCTACAAAAAAGGTCAGCAAATCTATTTTTTATAGCTTTATTAAGTCTATTTAACTCCTCCTACAATTATTTTTTATTCTACACTCACATATAATTGTGAAGAATCAATAAATAATTCCAATACATTCGTTTATATTTATATAGAAACCATAAATCTAAGTAAACTGTAATAAAACTATCTAAAACAAATTCAGTTATAAATATTAAGCCGTACAAAGATGTTAGTGTAACAGTTTCAGTGCTGAGTGCCTGTTGGAAATTTTCGGGTATAAAAGCCTATAAAAGCCGTGATATTTTTAATTGTTTACCTATATCTGAATTCATTTTAAAAAATTTTGCATTTTTATTTAGTGTGTCGTAGAAAAAATATACTGTACAACTCATCTTCTACTATTTTAAGATAGGTAGATAGGTAGACATTTAATCAGAAAAAAACCACAAAGAGAATTACCCATATGATTAAATAAAACTTACCATTTCGTTCCAAATAAATAGGAACATTTGTGGTCCATATCCAACCGGCAGCTTGGAACAACGCGATAAGAATTAAAAGAACAATGGCCAACAACTATTTAAAAGAAACTCAAAAAAGGTCAGAAGAAGAAGGCAGCAAACCACTGGTTTCCGACTGGTTGAAATGTTTCTAAAATAAGTATATATAAAAAGAGAAATACAAGAACTAATTCGTACAACCATGAATTAACAAACTACAAATTAGGAATACTGGCTTTGGAAAGAAAAAAATAAAATGAAAAGATTAATAACCAATTACGTCATAGGAGAAGTACTAAACATCCATGAGAAGCCAACTTACAAATTTGATGAATTCATCTTTCGTAGTGAAGCATGTACCAAGTGTATGGAGGATTGTGGAAGACATTTTGATCCTAAAACATGTCTAATTTATCTATTACCAATATCAAAACTCTTTGAGGAAGCTGATCGATTTCAATCAGGTTCAATATAACACTGATTAGAGTTAAAATTAGAGTTACTTACCTAGAAATAGATACTTTGTTTTTGATTTTATTATATTTTATTATAATTGTTACTTAATTAGTGATTTTTGCAGTGGTAATATTAATGATTTTTTTTTTATTTTAGGTTTTATTATTATTTTTCTTCACAGTTAATTTTGAACATTTTGATGGAATTTCAATGAATGACAGACTAATTTGACATTTATTTGACTCAACTTCAACTACGCGATATACAGTCTTAGTATACGGCAGGGGCGGCTCGTGACCAAAATTTTTGGGATTCACAGTAGCACAATATTATAGATGTCGGTACAGATATAGGTAAAAAACTGTCAGTGATTTAGAAAGGTATATTGTAAACTTTCTAAAACACCGAAAGTTTTTTTTCATATATCTGTACTGATATCTGTATTCTGTCACTGTGAACCCCTAAAATTTTGGCCACAAGCCGCCACTGGTATAAAGTATTCAGTAAAAATGATGAAACAGATCGTTTTTTCATATTATCTTCGTTGCTGACGAAAATAACGAGGTTTTCTAACTCGAATTGTGCACTTTTCCTCAAATTCCTCTAATACAGTCCATTTAATAAAAATCATGTATCCGATAAAAATTATAGAAAATAACAGCCAAAGTAACTCTTTTTCAAAGAAAATTTTTTCCAGTCATAAATAACAGATTACCTCATAACATATAACGCCGAAAATTCAAGGTCGAAAAAAAATTATGATTCCATGAGTACTACGTACTACCATAACAATCTCTAAGTAACTAACATAGAGCATCAAAAAATGGCAACGCTTTGACCAAAATATGCCAGATGCAGATGAAAAAACTAAAAGATCATTTTATAACTTTCATCCACGTGCAAGTAAATATTATACAGTAAATTGGAGTTTTTAATGCGAAATAAAACCATTTTTAATTTGAAAAATTAGTGGTACAGGTCAATGCAACGTTGTCACGTTGTTGTTCCTGGCTAGTTACTTAGTGACGGCCGTGGTATTGTCAGAAAAGATTACTGGAAAGTAAAGATGAGTATAAAGGTAGATATAGTATAAGAGCCTAGCAGTCAATTCGAGTAACGTATTGAACACAAGGCTAAAACTTTGTAGTTATCTATATATACCTAAATAGGCAAAGACGAAATAGTTCAGTACCATTTTCTCTTCTGCTTGTGAACCAATATTATATGGACGGATAGAGGGTCGTAAAAAACGGAAAAAAATACTTCTAGCCCCACTCCTTCAACTTCTGTCCTCTTCCTTTGCCATGCTTAAATGGCAAGGGATGGAAAAACTACTAGCGGGGCCACAGGCCCTTCTAAAACAATTTTTTAAATATTTCAATCCTCCTTAACACCCCACTTTTAATAATTTTTTTTTAGAATCAATAGGCTTCATCACCTTATAGAGCTTGATTTTACTAAAAATTTCATATTCCCATCTTAATCCTCTATTTTTAATCAGATTTTTGTTAAAATCAATAGGCTTTGTCCCCTTTCAGAAACAGATTTTTCTTAAAATTTCCAAGTTGATATCACTTTCCGTTTCTGACTGATATTGTGCGGACAAATAATATGACATCGGTTAAACGGACAAAGTAAGCATATTACTCTTCACAGACTACTGTGTGAAGAATATAATAATAATGTTACGCAGGTTTTGGTATCTCAATTTATTTCAACTCAACTTTTACAACTATTCAACTGATAACATTACCGTATAACGTCTATTACAAAACTGAAAAACTGACGTCAGCATCCCTGCTTATATAGCTTGCTTTAACCTTCTCGAACATTCTCGAACTGTCTAGACATTTCCTTGACGTGGAATGACATTTCCAGACATTTCTGGACTATTCTATCTACTTTTGCTAGTACTTTTACTTATGACGACCGCAGCACACTGTAGAGCGATGAGTAACATTGCACTTCTTTTTGTATTCGTACGTTTCCTATAACAGCCGCAGGCTACTCCAGGGTGCTGCGTAACAATAATATAATCAAGGCTAAAATAATATCATAATTCCTAACAATAGACTAAAAAAATAGATGTTTTTTACTAGCTTTTTCAGGGGACAAAACCAAATTAAGACAAGACAAATCTACTTTTACTTACAATTACCGACTAAAAACAACCTAAATCCCTTAAGTATGCCCTCAGGGCAAGGAATGAGAGCGGCTATATCTAGCAAAGTCTAACGGAGTTATGATCGACACACGGGGGTCGAGTTCCATGTAAATAGTTGGTAACAAGTTTGCTTGACCTCGACAGTAGCGCGCTAAGCGCTTACGGTTGAACTACACCTGTCAGTTTCAGTCGATAAAGTAGAACACTACTAAGTAAAGCGATTTAAAAATTGGCGGGCTTGATAATTTAGATATTTGAAGCAATTTCAAGTAACATTTTCCTATTTGACAACTTTTACTTACAACTACTAAACAAAGAATAAGTTTAGTGAATTTTTGTTGTAGGTAAATGTTGAAAAATGGAAAATGTCACTTGTTTTAAATGAAAAATAAAATTAGTTGAAAAATAAAACACATTTTTAACAAGTTTAATTTATTTAGAATTACCATGTAATTACATGTGTCTCATTATCTTCTAACTGCATATTCTGAACATAACAAGCACTATATCACACACTAAATTACTGAAAAATAAAAATATAATATGATAACCAGCATAGCATATGACAATGTTTTTGTTATCAAAAAAACCGGATATAGTTTTTATAAAAAGTCAAAGTAGTTAATTTATTAACACAATTGTTTTAATGTTTTAAATATCCCTTATTAATCCAAGGACAAATCATTCTAATTCTAATATTCTTATACTTATTGCCTCTTTATGGCCTTTTTCCATTTATTTCAATCTAGACTAGTTGTAATGCCTATTTCGGATACAATAAGCCATCAGCTTCGATACAGGTGGGCTTTGAAACTCATCCTAATTAAGAAAGACATTTATGCACATTCCAAAAATCTCCATATTCAGGAATATCTAAAACAAAACAAAAATAAAGGTAGTGTGTGTATCTTAAAATTAAAAATTAACAGGAGTCATAACTTTTTTAAATTATTACATTTTTCTTGCAATAAAAGGTATAAAAATTTCAATAAAAATAGAAAATATCTGATTTATGATCTTAATAGGTGAACTTTGTAAAAATTAGTAGGTTGACCTAAATATCATATTAGTTTTTGAACATATTTGGGTATTACTTGATAAATATAATAATGAATATCACCCAAAAATTGAACAATAACTTTTTGAGCACAAATCATTAGCCTTTTTTCATCATGGTCTTTTTGAGTAAAACTATGGTGAGGTTCTATCTCGGGTTCTACAATATCTGTTTGTAAATTGGCTTCACCTTCACACATTTCGCGTACAACTCCTTTCATTTTTTTCGCCACAAATGTTTAAAATGTGGATCCATTTATCTCTAAGAGTAATAATAGCAGGGAAAATATAAAATTTCTGGTTAGTCTTGTGAGAAAAATATTTACTTCTGCAATTAAAATTTAAATGTATCAGAAGATAATGACATTCTTAAGAACCTCCCTATATTTAAATTAGTTAAATCTAACTTACACTAAGTTAATACAATTTACTCACCTACATTTGAAAACAAATATCACCAGGAGTGCGTTTAGAAACCCCGCACGGCGCGTCTCACCACATACATTAGAATAGGGTCCAGACGCGCCGTGCGTGGTTTCTAAACGCACTCCTGCATTTGAAAATATTTATCGCACCATAACCTAATTTATTTTCAGAGCCAGATTTACACCATCTCATAATGTTTAAATTTAGCTTTAACTTTAAATTTATTAACGATTGTCCCGGTATTTGATCACAAATTATATTAAAGTAAAATTTAAAGGGGTAAATCAGTAAAATTATTGATTTCTTTGTCATTATTTTTGAAAACATATTTTTTATGGGTGTAAAACGGATTTGAATTAAGTGATAGCAGCGCGCTAAGCGCTTACGGTTCAACTACCAACAAGGAAACAAGTCCCGCCATTTATTCAAACCTTCTCTTTTTATTTTTCTATGGATCGACAAATAATGTTATTTTTAACAGACATGTTATTTGTGAACAGGTTGTTATTTCTGTGTGTTTATAAAATAACAGACCGGTAAAAAATAACACAGGTTGTCAATCATAATCCCCATAATATGTAAATCACGCGATATATTATAGGCGAGGAAATCGCCATCCCAGTAAACAACAAATAGTTGGCATTCTCTCGGCCTGACACCGGCATGTACGGAAAGTCGAGTACTCGGATTGCCGTTGTCGGGGTTTCTTCTGAGCCGGGAGTAGCGTACCATTTGACGTAATTTAGAAGCAGAAACCGCATGTGGTCCATATTTGGTTTTGCAGACATGGGAGGCATCCTTACGAGCCGAACGCGGTGAATATTTGGCTAGCCGAGCATGCGAGGCATCCTTATGGGCCGAACTAAATATAGATATATGAACGCGGCTACAATGTAATGGGCTGCCGACATTCGGCTGGGCGGACATACCCTACCTATTATATGCCGAAGTTGCACCCGTATATCGGGCCGAGTACGACATTCGGCAAGCCTCATTCGGCTCAGTTACGGTACCGATTAACTGTGTTTATTGGGATATCTCTAGTAAGCGACTGCAAGAGCCGCACAATTGTACTGTGTACATTGTGTGACTGTATTTTATATTGACGTTGTAAATACTATATTTTAAGAAGGCGAATAAATGTTTTAAATAAAATAAATAAAAAAATAGATACAATAAAAGAATAATAAAGTCAATGTATTGAAATTCATTTAATATCAGTACCTCGGAGGTAAACTGCACTATGTCATTCTAGTCAACTTTTGAGTAGAGCAGACTGAATGTTGTTTGAACACTTTTTGTGTTCCATATTTAGATATATTAATTGTATTTCGACAAGAAATGCAGTTAGCCCCAATATGTATTTATTACAAATAATTTAACTAATTTTTTTTTTAATATACGTGAAATGTTGGTTTTTGTAACATATTTCTGTTCTGATAACAAATTTTCTATGACATAGTGTCATATACCTCCAACGTGTTTACCTCGTAAGTTTATGGAATATAGTGTTATATTTTTTTAGTCAACTTTTATTGTGACATCACTATACATGGTATAGTATACCCCTGGAAAGATTTTGATAAGTTGATTTTAAAAATATAACTTTTATAAAACTGCACTGTCGACATAGTTCAGTTTATCCCCCAGGTACTGATATCGGTAAATATTTAATTTAGTCTTCATGATTTAGGTACATATCTAAAATAGACACAACTATTTAGTTTCTTGAATTAATTCAGGCTAGTAAAATATTTATTTTTTATATCGTCTTAAAAAAACTTTACTGTATGTTTAGCTTTAATTTTTTTTGTAGATAATACAAGTGGTATTGTAAACGCCAAATCTAAAGAACCAGCGCAAATACTCAAGTTCGTTTACTTAAAAATCGCCACGCCCATTCACAATTTGAACCTTGTCCTTGCTTACGGTCAGAAGCGTAACAACTAGATCATTGTTTGTTTCTTGTTTCTGTGTTTTGATTAAAGTGACTGGTTTTATTTTTGATAATGTGGGTGAAAAAAAGCGCAGATCTGTTACTAACGGACAAAGTCGTAAAGTAATATAGAATGTTTTTAAATATTTTGACGCAACAAAAAAGGAAGGAGTTACTTTAGATGATATCAAACTTCAAACTGCACAAGCAACAGGTAAACATACTCTGTAGTTTATTTGCAATTAAACTTGCCTAGTTTCCCATATTTTTTTGTATTTTACACACATATCTATGCATTTTATTTTTGATTAATATTTTATAGTTAAATTTTTAAAATTTGAGTTGTATCGAGAATACGGCCACACCGCTTTACGGTTACCCCCATATCACCCCGACTTGAACCCTACCGAATTGATTTGGGTAACTGTTAAGAATAATGTCAGTCAAAGGAATGTTACCTTTAAATTAAAAGACGTAAAACAATTAGCAGAAGAAGAATTTAACAAAATCGGTATGGAGGAATGGAAAAAGAGATGCGATCATGTTATAAAGGTAGAAGATAAATATTTTGAAAGAGAAATTCAAACTGATTTATGTTCAAAAATTAATCCTATCGTCATTAATCCTAATGAGGATTCAAGTGATGACAGTGACGAGTCTTCTTCCAACGAAGAATCTGATGGTAGATTTTCACACTTTTATTTAAAGAAATAAAAATTAAAAATTGCACAATTGTTTCTAAGTACAACTTCTTCTTCAAATGTGACTCACATTTCTAATATATATACAAAATAAACTAATTAGTTAAAGTAGGTACTTAAGAGAAATATATTAATAAAATTCCAATAAGATATTACCGGGTTTATCTCAGAGAAAACTAAGAACAGGTAAAGAGATTTAATTTAGCTCAGTTATTAATATCTAATTGATCACTTAAGAGGATATTTGAATTTTTAAATCTATTTATTTCAAGTGTTTCTAAATAGTTTAATTTAATGCCTTTATTCTCAAAATGTGAAACAATTTTTGCATAAACGATTGATTTTTAGATAAAAATATGTTTTGTAGAATTATTTTTATTTTTAGTATAACTATTGTAATGTTTTAAATAGCTTTTTTTTTTGAAAGTACGGCCCGTTTGACCAATATACAATTTTACCACAATTTAATTTATTTGAATAAGGATAATTTCCTGACCGTAACAGAATTTTATATAAATACCGAACGGAAAGCGGTAGAACAGCCTTAACCTAAAGTCGGCTTACTTAAAAATAATGATTTTTTAATTGACTATAGAATTATGTACTAATAATAACACTAAGCAATATGTATGAACAAGTATCATTCACTATTTTCCATTTATTTTATGTCTTAAAATATACGCGCGCCTGGTTTACAACTTTCTAGGTAAGCTACCAATTCTATTCATCGGTAGGCGTGTTCGTAGCACTATAAATGCGCGTCCTTGGTTCTTTAGATTTGGCGTTTACTGTACCATCATATGAGTAAAATCCTCACAGCTACATGTCTGATTCTGTTTATCAGTACCTCTAGCATTTATAAATAGGGCATATTTCTATAACTTCAAATTTATCAAAATAAAACAATTAATCACATAAAATTGTATTACGGCGAAGATATTATCCTTGTCCAAATAAAACATATAATTAAATTGTTATATTTCTGAAATATCTTCTAGTACAATGATCTTTCTTGGCTGACAACTGCAATATAAGATCTGTTTAAAGTTAGGTAGGTACTTTATATCATTGCTATAAGAGCCCATTTCTTAATGAAACCCAGTCATGGCTTAAATTGGATGGTTTTCCTATAAAAGAGTACCGTTTTAAAACCTAATAAAGTTGCTACAGTGTACCCGATACACTTGATTATAATTAAATTTTATCTCTTCTGATGATATTGTATCCATTTACGCAGTTTTTGTTTTTGAAATTTCGTTTAAATCTTTTGTAGGAAACAACAAAAATATAAGAAATTTTTTGCTCACCATAGTACTTACGGTTGGGTACAAAACACATGATTATTCTGAAGTAGTCTAAGACACTGGAACAAAAAACAAAACACAGTCGTAAACATTTTTTTTCGTATGGTTCCAACTTAAGTAAACACATTGTATGAAGATAAGAGGAATAAAAATGTTTTTATATCATTTAAATCACGCTATTTAAAAAAATGATATTTATGCTCACCTAAACTGATTAGTCCACTAGCTCGAGTTTGACATATGACGTAAAAGTGCACTGCAAAAGTGCGTGCGCACACTTTTAGTATCGTCATAGCATGGGTGTTTTCTATTATTCAACAAAATGATGTACTGATGATGAATCACGTGACCAATAAATGGCCGACTGCTGCAATCCTGATTTTTATCTGATGAAAATTATTTAAGAACGACTGACATTTGTTGATTTTGTAATCTTAACTGTCAAACTGTCTTTATTTAATGAAAACAAATAATTTTAACACTTTTTGATAGGCATAAAAACTAAAGACAAGTATGGCCAATACTCTCATTGAAAAAATATGTACTTGCCTTCATTTGCTTGCTGTATATCTAACGCTGACAATCTTATTTTAAAAGTTAACCCACTTAGAAGTTGGTTTAATAAAACCCAGTGAGTTTCTTTATTCATATTATTAGGAATTTTGAGTGAACTTTTCCTATTTCCTTATCTGTTTAATAATAATCAATAATTTAAGGTTATGTCACGTGATCCATCAGTGCATCAACATAATTGAGTCGATGGAGTTGGTGACAACCATCTGAGTATTAGGTTGAATTTAAGAATTTGATGGATGACTCATCAACAAAATTTTGGATGGATAAAAGAACAATTTTGATGAACGCTTGATGGCATCGATGAATATTAGGAAACGCATCATCTTTTCTTTATTCTATCTTAATTATTAAAAAGGTTCGTATTACCCACCCTACTTTATGACGTCACGTCTTCTTTATGTACCAAGCACAAAATAGCGTGATTTTAAGCAGTCATATTGTTTGTTTCACGGATCTGTTGCCTCTCTTTTTAACGACAGGCATTTGCGGAAATCTTTGGTGCTCAATCAGCAGTGCACCGACAGAGTCGCGACGAGCCAGAGTGCATTGGCGTATCAAAAATAGAGATTAACACGTATGAAAATAATAACAATATTAACATTGAATTTATACGTTTATGGTATTTTTGTAATTTTAAAATAACGTGTTTTTATGAAATTTAACTGGGTGTTCACTACACAAATGAACCAATGGAGAAACAACCCCTGCCTGCCGGAACATTATTTGATTATTCAATTGATGTTAAATTATAAATCTAGAAATATTCAGCATTGTCTTCAACACGTTTCTTGGATTGACACTGCTTGGCTCTCAGTCTAGTAGTTCTTCCTAGAACCATACCTAAATTAAGAATTAGAACATAATCCATAACGAATGGTGTCAAAATTTTAGATCACACGGTATATAAAGCCAATAATCAACAAAAACAACATCGACCTAGTGAACTGGTCAGACTTTGAGTCAGCATTTGGAAAACGGTGTCGTGAGTACAACCAAATCCTTTTGCGTGCCGCAGAGAACCCAGACGCAAACGTTCACCAGCTGACAAAGTAGTGGTACCGAAGAGATTGGTTCCCTCGCGAGTGCTACCCACTTCGAAGAGTTATTGCGAGCGAAACGAGTGGTCAGTTCGACGCGATAACAGAACGTGTATACCGGGTGATCGTGATTACATTAGTGACAAAATTTAAAAGTGCGAAAATTATTGGAAGTCTGTTGCAAATAAAAGGTTTGTTACCCAGATAAATTTTTTATTAAAAAAAAAAAAAACGGTATTTATTGAAATATTATTTATTTAAATGGTTAATGAAATGAAATTACATTTATAATTTGTTTTGTTGCTCTTTTATTTTATATATTTTTACTTTCCTGTAACAAATAAGGATTTTTCAACCTCGAGCTTTTGACGACCCCTGGACCCTCTTCCTTAAATTACATTTTACAATTTTCTTTTGAACTTAGATTTTAAGTTATATGCCAAGGTAACTATTATATTAATATAGTGCTCTTTAATTTTTTGGTGTTGATTTGTAGATTTTTGAATTATTCTATAGGCCGTTTTATATTTTTGTCTAAATTTTCCGGAATGCATCAAAGGGGGCTTGTAATAATGTCAAAATTGCCGTTAGTTATTCAATAAAATATGAAAATGTTTCGGATATTTCCAATAAAACCCGCATATTTATTAACCCTTAAACTACCAATTTTATATAGGATCAAAGTATTCCCAAGGGTGGGTAAAAATATGTCCACTCTAAAAAATTGGTGATGTTTCATATGTGTATACAAACACGAAAATATATTATACAGGGTGATCCATAACTATTAGGATATACCCAGATAGCACAGGACGTCCCATGTACGTCCTGATTTGGTCCCTTCTTGGTCCGTTTGGTCCCGGACCTAAATAGGACGTCCACTGGACTTCCGATTAGCGGGAACACTAGGACGTCCTTCGGTACCAAAAGAGGACGTCCCTCGGACGTCCTTCATGTCCCTGAAGGAAGTCTTTTAGACGTCCATAAGACGTCCGTGTTTTATGTGGGTAGGCTAAGGGCAGGTTATTTTTCACCAAAATATGGCGATAGGACCAAATATACCTTTATAAAATATTGCTAAAGGGCGGTAAAGTTGAATTTTTTTCGTTTTTCTGATAATTTCACTGTATATTTATGAATTGTTATCAAAATCGGCACAGAGGCAAATTTTTGGACAAGGAATATTATTTCACATTTTGTTACAAGGGGACCCACGTAAATGACCCCTGATGATGAAATTAAGTGATGGCTTTTTCTGACGAAACTTTTTAGTGTTTTCGATTAGAAAATAGGATGTAAACATCATTTCTTTGTAATATTGGCTTTTAACACGATAATTTCACCTGTTGTAGAGAAAAACGCAATTAAACAGATCACAAGTCTCAGATGGGGATTTAATAAAATATTATTTGATTTATGAAAAGTGTACTTTGCAGTGTCAGATAATTGTAACTGGTTCATATATCATTTCTTGACAGTGAATTATTTTTGCTGTGAAATTATAGTTTAATTATTATTATTTAACGCCCAATAGTTATGAATCACCCTGAATGTATTTTTGAATAGATGAACCAAAATTGAACTTAAAATGTAAAAAGAAATATAAAAAACTGCAACTAGGAAATTTAAAATAAACTCAAAATAAAATAATATTTAAATATTTTTATTTGGATTAAGACCATTTAGATTTACTATTGTTGTTTTTTGACAATTTTTTTATAGTTTCATTCATTGAGATGACGATTTTGATACAGGCGAAGCACCTGTTTACTCCAATTTAATTTAAAATATATTACTTAATTTATAGTAAATCGAGAAAATAAGGTTGACATCTTGTAGTAGAATTGTCTATGAATGAATGAATAAATGAATGAACCCACTAGAAAATCTAAATTGCCTTGATATTATCATGACTTCTCAAAATCTAAAATCAAATGATATACATGCAATTGATTATCATATTTCTGATCATTGTTTTGCAAAATGCACTTTTCCGAAATTTCAAACTAAAATCCCTCCCGAATGTATGACTTTTCGCGATTTCAATAAACTGAACCGTAACCTATTTGAATTTGATCTTTTAAATTTAGATTTTTCAGCAGTTCATTTAAATCAGGACATACATGAAAAAGTCAATTTATTCAACAAAATTATGCTTTCTTTATTTAATTTACATGCTCCCATCAGAACAATAAGAGTCACTCGTAAGAAAGCTCCTTGGCTAACAAATACCCTTAAAATGATGATGAGGTTACGAGACAATGCTCATAATAGTTATTTATGTACCAAGTGTATAAATAGATGTTTACGCCCTGAGGGCGACGTCTTACGAACCCGAGAGCCTCTGGCCCGAGAGTTTGTAAGTCGCCCGAGGGAATACACATCTGTTTGTGCCCTCGGTACATACAAACTTTTATGTCATACTAGTTCGTTATTGCAATCCAATCTCAATATAAATCAGTATTTTAAAAAATCCGGTTTGAATTAAATAAAATTGCCAGTTTATCATAGTAGACACTATCGTTGCTAGGTGAATGTTGACAAACGTAAATGTCATAAAATCCCAATAATTTTTATATGTGTCAAAGTTAGAAGTCAAAATGAACGAAGATTTTGGAATTCCTGACGAAATTATTGAAAAAAGCAAAGAAAGCAACTGAAAATATGTTGCCAAAAAAGTCTAAAGAAGCTTACGATATGGAATACGAAAAATTATTTTCTCTTTATGCCCGCGAGGGCCATAAAGTGAACTTTATGCCCACATGGGCATAAAGTACGACATTAGATAGTTGGTAACTAAGCAATAAAAACACAATAATGAACTAGTATGACATAAAAAATTTTAAATCTCTAAAACCAACGTTGATTGGAAATACTATCAAGATCTTAGAAACGAAGTTAATCATGATTTTCAAATGGGCCAATTCAAAAAAATTGTAGGTGTACGAGGGCCAAGCACGGATATAATTTTTTTTTGTCTGGGGGAAGAATTTTCTCAGGTGCAACACTCAAATACGTTGATCTTGAGGCTCAAAAAAATGTATTTATTGCTTAATTTCAAAAGTTGTTTTTTAAATAAAATAAACATTATATATTAAGTTTTATTTTAAATACATCAAAGTTTTATTCAGTAAAGTTTTTTTGTGTTTTACCACACATATGATTTGATATCTATTATAATCGAATTAAATTACGGGTTTTGAGCTTACATTAAATTGTAATTAGATGAAACAAAATGGATTCTATTTATTTTAGGGTGATCTTTTCGAAAAAAGGCAAAACAAAATGTAGCAGTTTTTCGAAAATGCCGAAATTTTGGATTTTGTCAATTTTTCAATTTTGCGCAGGCGCATGTCGAAAATAAATCAATATTTTTAAAACGCAGTTTACGACATTTGAAAGCTTAGGAAAAATGCTAATTTTTATGTCTCTTGAGAAATTTTGATCCGATGCACCGTTCTCGCGGTATGGACGATTGAAATTTGTTTAGTATTTTGAGGCGACGAAGGTCGAAAAATTGAATTTGTTAAATGTTCAAACACTAAATTCTTTATAACATTGGTAAAAATTAAGATATTTGAAAAAACAAAAATGCGTTTTGAACTTAAGGGATGTGACTAGTGATTCCCAGAAGGGGGCAAGAGAAATCCCAAAATTGGGCATATGGCGGAAGGGCAAAATGCACCGCGGTCCTAATTTCATTGTTTGCGGCCAAACTATTTGAATTTTTTAATCTTATGTGTGTGTGAATTTCACCGATATCGGACCATAATTAGCTAAGATATCAAACAATTAAATAATTTTTTTTTCAAAAAGTTTGATGTGGCACAAAAATGCCAAAAATGCACCCAATGGCTCAAAACTTTTTTTTTTGAGTACTCTATTGTGTCTAGAATACGATTACATTACCGAAAATTCTGCAAATATATTTTATATATTTTTTTGACCACTGTTCATTGAGTGACGACCAAAAAACACGGTTTTTGAGAAAAGTTGCCTAAAATTGACAATTTTTAGTTTTTTTGTCTGAAAATTAAACAAACCCAAATTTCATGTGTTCTAAATGTGTATACAAAGTTTAAAGTGTGTATGTTTCTTCTAAGTTGTAGAATTCTCCTGACAAAAGTCCCATTACACGCGCTCCGCGGGATCCAAAACTCGTGTATACACTACATTACTGTAATTTGATTTTTTTGCGATTTCCAGTTTTAAATTTCTTGCATATATAAATCTATTAGGCTTAAAATTTATTAAATTGTATTTAACTGACTTGTTATAAGACGTTTCTTGAGTTTTGTGCAAAATATAGAATTACTAGATATTAGCGAACAAGAAGCAAGCTTTTATCACCAAGTTGGAACTCACACTCAGGCTTAGGATTAATTTCCTAACATTTTTAAAGTATACCTTTTTGTGTATTTTTTTGTGCTCTTTTCGATGGCGAAGTTAGTTTTTTCAAATATATTTATTTTGTTAGATGTTTTCGGAAAACCCGGAAAAAATCACATGGGAAAAAAATTAAAAAAAAACTACGCCTCTGGTTTCCTGCGAATTCCCGAAAAATTATGTCAGATTTCGCCGCGGGACTTATTTTATTTGAGAGCCAACAAAAAAATACGCAACTTCTCTCATGGGCACATATATCTAACATTTATAATTTCGCCACAAATTCATCGCAAATTTCATGTCCATGGTTCTGATCAAAAAAACGAAAAAACGACTTTTTGGTAAAAGCACTTCTGGCGGCGAGAAATTCGCCATTAAAACTACCTGTGCAATGAATTTCCGAACTATTTTTGCCTCCTCTTTCGAATGGTGCATTTATTTTCACTATCGGAATGATACTTGCCCAGATAATTAGCATTTTTACAATGGAAAATTCCGGAAAACCCGGTTTTTCCTAATTTAAAAAAAATTGAAAAACTGCTACATCTTTTTTTTCTTTTTTTCGGAAAGATCACATCAAAATACACAAGGTCCTTTTTGTTTCATCCAATTACAAATTAATGTAAGCTCGAAGGGGCTTTTTTTCGTTATTTAATTGGACTATTAAGGCAATTAATAAATGCAATGTATAGTTTGACGTAGACGGGCCAAATTGGCAAAGGGAAAAAGGGCAAAGAAAACGACAATGCGTATGTTGTGCAGGCCTGCTCTATAACAAAAAGCCATTTTTTAAGATAATTAGAAAATGTTATTTAAATATTATAAGGAAGATAGTACAGAAAACGAAATTCTATAATAAAGATTGAGAAAATGATAAAAACAAAAATTTTTATGAGACAAGGCGGAGAAAATGGTATGGATCCGAGATATATTTTCTGCAGGGGTCATTTTACTGAATCTATATTTAGGAACATTGCAATACAGTCATATATGAATATCTATGAGGTGACAAAGTACAAATTATTGATATTTAACTACGAAATTATCTAATTTTTTATTATGAAAATAACAAAATAGATACGAAAGACATTAAAAAATTTCTTTCTTAATTAAAAGATTTATTCTCACCATAACGACTTTTATTTTGGAGAACAAACGAAGTGGAACACCCCTTTCCGTAGTTCGGTCTTGGGTTATATCGTCATATGGTTTATAAATTTAGTCTCTCTGTAGGTACTACTCGTATTATTAATATCCTTACCATTCGGCGTTTTCATTTAGCATAACCATCGAAAATAGTTAAGTTTAACGACCTTTTCGAAATTCTGAATATTTTAAATTTTTTTAAATTATTTAATAGACCGACCAATTTTGATGAAATTGTAAATTGATTTATGATTACTTAAATATACTTAAATACATACTTACATACATAAACTTAAATACATACATACTTAAATATATTTTTATTATATAATAATTGTTATCACCAGTGGCGGTATGTGTTAATTTAAAATGGGTGTTGTGGGGTTGTACAAGAGTCAATATCGCTGTTTTTTTATTATTTGAGTTTGTATTAAGTGTAGTTATTATTATCAACAACATCATACTGTTTTCAAGCACTACAACTATTAATAAATGAATATTTTAGTTAGTGTGATATTTGTTCTGTTTTTAATACGTTGAAAACTATCTACAAACATTATTAGTTAGTAAACTGACTTTTCTTCATAATTTGAGATTATTTTTAAATATATATCAGGTTATGTAGAAAGCTTGATATTGATTTTTGTGTAAAAAAATTTATATGAAACTTTACCGACCATTTTTTAGTTTTTATTGAACGTTTAATCATTTTCACACTTTGTCACAGATGTCAAATAAAAAATATATTTTTTAAATACCTTTTATTGGCAAATAAAATAAGAACTAAAATGTTTTAAATGTTTATTTCATAAGATCAGTCCCATCACAATACTTAATATTACACAGACACAAACTAGAATAAAGATATATAATGCCTGACATTTTAAATGATACTCTTCTCAGTTTCTTAACCCCCATTTTTAGGCAGATTGTTTTCACAATCAATAGGCCTCATCTCCTTATAGACCTTGATTTTTACTAAAAATTTCATGTTGAGATCGCTTTTCATTTTTGATTTTTTTTTTAATTTCAACCCCCCTTAAATCCCCCATATTTAATCAGATTTTTTTTATAATGAGAGGGCTTCTTCTCCTTTTAGAGATTAATGTTTGCTAAAAATTTCAAGTTTTTCAGTTAATTTTTTTTTATATTTTAACCCTCCTTAACTCCCCAATATATTCATATTTTTTTCAATATCAATAGGTTTTATCTTCTTATAAAGCTATTTTTACTAAAACTTTCGTATTGATATTGCTTTTCGTTTTTAATTTAGGATTTTTTTTTAATTTCAACCCATCTTAACCCCTTATTTTTAATCAGATTTGTTAAAAATCCAATAGGCTTTGTCCCCTTATAGAGCTTGATTTTTGCTTAAAATTTTCAAGTTTATATCATTTTTTGTTTTTGACTTATCGTGCAGATAAAAAACGTGACATCGGACAGACAGACAAAGTAAACCTATAATACTCTTCACAAAATACTGTACGAAGAGTAGAAAAAAAATGTAGGAGGTAAAATAAACAATTTAAAAAGGTCAACAATAATATTCAACTTCCTTTATCAAAGGATACTAAAAGTTTGAAATAGCAGCACATAACTGAACTAAACTAGTGAGATACATATCGTAAAATGTTATCACACTTAATTCTCCATATGACCCTTTCTAAGTGTATTTCACAGCACATTCCAAAGTATTCTTGCTCTCGCTGTGTCCTACCATCATGGTAGACTTTTGCATGTCCATGTTCACTAAAAAATAATGTGTTTTATTAAATAACAGAATAATAGCATTTTGTCTAAATAGGTAAATCGGCTTCATCTGTATTTTGAAATTATTGTTTAATTGTTGATAGTATATTAATGTTTTGATATGTACTTATAGGATTGATTAACCAGAGCATGTAGATATGTGGGATGTGAAGTGCCTAATCAAAATCACAATTTGTTTGATACTTATTTCGAGACATTCTTTATTACCACACATAATACTGTATGAAGAGTAGAAAAAAAATGTATAAGGTAAAATAAACAATTTAAAAAGTTCAACAATAATATTTAGATTTAGATTTAATTATGGGCCATGTGGCCTCCCCCACCTCGACCTTTTCAGATCTATGGTGGATATCCTTTAATCATTGTTTAGAGTACCTTGCGGTCTTTTGTAGTAGACTCCATAGACTGGGAAGTAGTTCTCCGGTATAGCTAGTTGCCCTTGGTTTTTCTTCTCCAAGTGTAAGGAATCTCAGTCTCACTAGACCTTCGCAGTAGCACAATACGTGTTCTGCCGTTTCCTCTTCTTCTTAACAGAATCGGCACAAGGCCTCTTCTGTCAGACCGATATTAAACATATGTTTGTTAAGCCTACAATGCCCTGTTAATAGACCTACTAGTATTCTAGTATTTTTCCTATTAAGGCTTAGTAGATGCTCGGTGAGTTTAGACGATGGTCCTTTTAAGAACTTTTTGGCCTGTCTCTGTCCTGGTGAGTTTTCCCACCACTCCTGAGATTTTTTAAACATCCACTGCTTTGTGCATGTTCTGATAATATTTAACTTTGTAACCTATTTTTTTCTTTTGACAAAGAGTCTAGGTTATATACAGCACAGCAGCTCTACCGTCGGTGGCATAAAGGTATGAGTAAGGATTTGTTGTCTTGAAATTTAATTATTTTAAATTGACTTTATATACACTTAAATAAAATACAAAAAAAGATTATTTAAACCCTAGATGGACGCCACTGAATTTTTTATAGATTAAAAAATTTGGTATTATTTGATAAAGAAGTTTTTAAAATCTAAAGGTAAATTCAGAAACCATAGTAAATAAAATTTAAATAATTAAACCATAAATACATGAATCTGCAAATAGACACTTGTAGAAATGATCATGATATTCTGTGAAATAAAAGTCATACATAATTTAAATTGAATTTAATAGAAAAATAAATGAAAGTGATATATTAACAATATTTTCTCAATTCATTTGATGAATCAAACTCTAAAAGTAATAAAATTGAAAGTATTTTCTCAATCCACTTATAAACATTTAAATTTATAAACGGTAGAAACAATATAATTGAAAATACTCAATTCATTTTTAAACAGTTAAATTTATAGTCAATAGAAATGGTGTAATTGAGAATATCCTCTCAATTCATTCGCCAATAGTTGGAGAAATATATGAATAATAAAATAAGAAGGTTTATTTATACCTATCCGAAACGTCTTGTTAAAATTAAGGTAATTGTTTTGAGTACTCAAAATAATATTTACAAACTGGTTGTAAATAGAAGAAACAAAAAATATTCTTAAAACTAAATCATACAGAAAATAAAGAGACACCCGGTTCAAAATATAAGTAAAGTGTCTAAATAGACATTGCGAACATATTGTTAAACTTAAAGAAAAAATAATAAATACCAAAATATAATCCTAGGCACTTTGTTACCCTACACACTGCACACCGAAGCTCATCATGTTACAGGACTGCTTGGGACACGGGACCATCGTAAGAACGTTTGAAATAAAAAGGAAACCTCTGCTTCGCAGGGTAAATAAATCGGACCAGCATATTGGCAAGACAGAATTCCATTCTGTAGCTTTCTGAGAATAACCACCCACGGTTGATGTGGCTCTCTTGTTCATTCACGGGAAGAACCTTATATATTAAAATATGAGTGTTTTGCCAAAGAAAATGCAGGAGCAGCAAAGGAAATGACTTACCTCTTTTGAGGGTTTTCTCTGCTACCGGGATCCAGCAACACGTGGAAGAAAGTATCTCTCGGCGTCTCACTTGCCTCAGATTTTGGTCAAAAACCAGGTTCATCCAAAATAAAAGTAACATAAACATTGGCACGGGGGCCCTTGGACAAAACAAAAAGCTCGGAAACTAATTATTACTCAACACTATTAAACACAATGCGGAACTAAATCCCAACGGCCATCTCCTTCCAAAAATCAAATCGGAAAAGGCCGAAAAAAAAACAAGTTATTTTTTTTAAAGTGACAGTTTGATCATAAAACTGACAAATTTCTAATGAAAAATGTTGCCAACCTATTAAGACCTAAACGAACTAGTGTTCAGCCAGTTTCTTGTGTCTCATATTTTTGGTCAAATATAATTAAAGAAAAATAATTATTATGCATAATAAAAGAAATGGTACGATAAAATAATAAAATATAACCCTTGTTCTATTCCTATGGTTATTTACAAAATTATGCTGTGCCTGTAGACAGATCAAACGAACGTGTGAATTGTACTAGACTGGCAACACTGGTTTGGCAATCTTGTTTGTGAGCGGCGCGCCAATTAGGCATTCCAACGACCTGTCCAAATGGCTGCCAGTGGGTACTGACAGTTTAGATATGGCAACCCTGTTGTCATGTTGTCATTAACAGGGTAAATGATACATATATGTTATATACATTGCTCAAAGCTGGTCGTTTGCGAGCAGCCATATTGCCTGGCAAATATTTATTAATTTGAATCAGTTTAGCAAAACTGTGTTTTAAAACCAATTTTCAGACTTTAGATATTTAAAAATAATAATTGCTTATATTTTTACTTCAAGGCATAAGCTTATGTTTATTTTAAGAAATAGGGATGATCAATCTATGTAACTATCTATTTCACTCACCTTGTCAAATCACCAGGCCTACAGAGTTGCCATAACTTTGCCACATCATAACTTGCTCGAAGCATCATAACCTTTCAAAACCCACTGGTAGTCATTCAGTTTGGAATGCCTAATTAATGTGTTCTTTGACAGTTTGAAGGATCTCTTTTTAGCTATATGCATTCAGCATATTGTCTCACTCGTGTTAGGCTCACTCATCATAATGCGCCACAGATACAGTATACTTAGGTATACTGTGACACAGAGACGCGATCAGCCAGAGGACAATGATGTACAAAAAAATATAGATTAACACGTATGAAAATAAAAATATTAAAATTAAATTTATATTTTTATGTTATTCATGTAATATTACAAGTATTACAAATTAAAAATTTAAAAAAACCGACTTCAAAAACGTGCAGATGCCACATCTTAACCAAATTTATATGGGACCACCCCTGAGGTACCCCCTTACTAACAAAAAAAGAATCGTATAAATCGGACAAGGTGGTAAAGCATTATCGCTAAACATACATAAAAAATGAAGAGTTTGAGGATTTTCTCATAGATCCAATTATTAGATTTTGACAAAATTTATATGGGACCACCACCACAGTAGCGCCTTTCTAACAAAAAAAGAATTATTGAAATCGGACACCGTGTTAAAAAATTATCGCTGAACATACATAAAAAATTAAGAGTTTGAGGATTTTCTCATGGACCCAATTATTAGATTTTGACTAAATTTATATGGGACCACCCCTGAAATACCCCCTTTCTAACAAAAAAAGAATCATTGAAATCGGACACCGTGTTAAAAAATAATTGCTGAACATACATAAAAAAAAAAATATCGCGACGAATTGATAACCTCCTCCTTTTTTGAAGTCGGTTAAAAATATTGTGTTTTTACGAAATTTAACTGGGTGTTCACTGCACAAATGAATCAATGGAGAAATCGCCCCTGGTTATCACTTAGAAACTACTTTTACATTTTTATATTTAATTTATTTTTATTAATCTTGTAAGTTTTTGCATATGGAGATGATGTTATGCCCTATCTGTGTCTCTGCAGTTCTTGTAGATAGCCATATGGATGTTATGATATCCATATCTAATGCATCCTGGATTTTATCAGTACCAGGACAGTTTCTGATATAATTATTAACAGCCTTCTCCATTGTTTTTAATACAAAGGATATGAGGCTGATTGGTCGGAAGGATTTAGGATGTGTGGTATCCTTCTGGAAGTAAGGTGACTCTGACCCTTCTCCATGATTCTGGTATATATTCCAGTTTCAGACTGCTCCGGAGTATCCGGATTATATGTGGTATAAATTGCTTTTGATATTTAAAGCAAATTTTTCTTCCACCTATTTGAACGAATGCAGATTTTGGATCGATAAAAGTGTGGTAAATTCACTGGTTTATCTTTTTCTATTTGCTTCAATTTTTTTTCTTTAATATAAGTATGCCTACTTAAGTTCGTTAGTTTATTAGATCTAAAGGAGACTTGTTCTTCTTGAAATTTTTTTTAACTGTCCTCTTAACCTTTTTTCGATTATTTTTGTATACAGTTTTAGACATACTGACTATAAACAAAGTTCTCTAGTTTTGACAGTTAAGTTGCCCTTGTATTTTCTTTACCTTCAAATTTTGTCATAACTAAAAGAAAAATAACGTAAAAATCACTAAAAGAGAATACATTCCCAATCTATTTTTATCTGATTGGATGATGCAATAAGGATAAATGATAAACAGTTAGTTCAAGCATATTGTAGGATTAACGTGGTAAATGTCACCGCAAAAACAGTTCCATTCGCTTATAATAACAAAATCAAAACCAGCAGGTATATTTCAACATTATTGTCTTATTAATTCTTTGTTTCTGTGGGCAAGCGTTTTATTTATTAATTAACCTTGCCAAATTCCTTTTAAAAGTTTACTCAGCTCCGCCTAGTCGCTTGTAATGCACCTGTTTTTGAGGTTGACATGCGAGTAGGTGTGGTCATAGACTTTAAATTGGTCAATTTTACTGTTTCTGTTTACTTTTGTTTGTACGGTAAAGATAAACCGCGTACACTATTTATCCTTCCTCCATAGCGTACACATCGACTTTCTCTATTTTTATCTCGATAAAAAGGTTAAAAGTCTCAATAGTCTCGTTTAGTAAAAAAAGAACGAAGTTACTTAAATTATTTCAGAAATCGTGACTTAATTAAATGTTGGTTGGGTAATAAACATTTAATAAGAAGTTTGTTGTAATAAAAATTGGAATAGTTTTTAGGTTATTCACATTGTTAATACAACATCTAGATTTGATTCCCAGTGTGCTACTGTAGTCATATTATGTTAATTCAGAAGAATAATTAAGATACCAAATAATGTAGGTATTTTCTTTAACCATTGCAGCATGACTCGTTAAACTTCTTCACTTTGTTATAATTAATCTTATTTTTATTTAAAAATTATGGAGTATGAGGATATTATGTTCCGTTTTTATGTGTCAAAATCTCCTATTATACAGGTTTAGGTTAGGCATAAAACCGCCTAATTTGACTAGGTTATTATAGTGTGAGAACCCACTACAAATTTCGACCAGCATATGGGTCTATTCTGTAACAATTCCTTTATATTTAACGGCCTTTAAAAATATTTTCTTCTTTACTTCTATCATTATTTAAACGGATCTTTAAAATACATTAGAGGACTATCTTAAAGAAATCTATTTAAATAATGACAGAAATAAATTAACGAATACGAACATATTTTTATAGGCAGCCAATATTTTTAAAGGCCGTTAAATATAAAGGAATTGTTACAGAATAGACCCCATAATCTGATAACGAAATGAAATACAAAAAGACATGTAATAAGAAGTAATAACATTGTACTTTACCAAACGGTACCTCTAGCAGAATCAACTGGGCAGAGTCGATTAAGATTTATTACATTATTTAGTAGCTATTTTGTAATAATTTGTACCACCAATAAAAATTTGTGAAAAATAAAAGTGGTGCTGCTAGATTAATATTAAGCTAGCAGGATCACATTAAAAAATAAAATAAAACAAGGGTGGAATTAAAAAGAACTGAATTTGTACCACCAATCAATTTTTTGTACTATGTACCGTCTACGAAAAAACACATGGTGCTTCTAGTTTAATATTAAACTAGTCGGACCACATTAAAAAAATTATATAAAAAATAAAATAAAGATAGAATTAAAAAAGCTGAATTTGTACCAATTTGTACCACCAATCATTTTTTGTACTATGTACCGTTTACAAAAAAACGGTGCTTCTAGTTTAATATTAAGCTAGCAGGACCTCATTGAAAAATACAAAAGTAGAATTAAAAAGGACTATAGAAACTATCCCGAACTCATATTAGGCTTGGTTTCTATAAGAATGGCAGGGGTACAAAATCTGAAAATTTATATTTTAACGATACAAATTAAAACCTAAAAAAAATAAGAAGGAAACACCACGGTACATTATTATTATGCTAATTGAAAATACATACCTTCATTAATAATATCCATAACCAAAAACTGTTAGTTCTTGCACACCTTCACCAAAAAAATAATTAACAATTCTTCAGAATTTTAACTGAATTAACATGTCCAGTTAAATACAACCAAAAAACTGTTTGACGTTTCACTGTGTCAAAACAACAAGCACCAATTTTTTGTTTCCATTGCCAGCTCATCAACTATTGTGTTTACTTTGAAATAATCCATGTTTTTTATGCACATTGGTTAGGTTGTATTCTTGATTCTTCCGTTTTTTTTAAAGAAAATCTACTGTGCGGCGCACCGGGAAATGTCCCGGTTTTCCGGTGGGCCCACCCGCCTTGCAAACGACGAACTTATTTTGATCTCACCAACATACAATAGCTCTATGTGCATGGAATTTTAGGACACCCTTTATAAATTAAAATATTTATAGTATTTGAGTATATAAAAATGAATGAAGTTATAAAATACATTAGACTATACCTAAGTGTATAAATAAATTAAAATAAAAAACTGTTTAAAATAAATAAAAGTTTTTATTATTAGAGGTTTGTAAAAGGAAAATTTATATTTTATGTACAAAATTTTTTATTTTAATCTCATATAATTTTTATATATTTTTATAATTAGATAATCTAGGTAGATATTTAGAATACAAATTATTATATTTAAAATTTTTTCAACTAGCAGTTGAGTGTTAATAACCTTCCGATGTTTCTAGTTTAAGGATATTTATTTAAAGGTCAATCGCAGATATTTTGTCGGTATTTAATAATTATTATAGCTATTAATAGAAGACTATGTAGCTATAGTTTTAACAAATGAATTTAATCCAAAATAATAAACCAGCAATGTGTGCAGACTTAATATTTGAGGTCACAGGCCTGCACAACATACGGCCCGCGGGCCACTTGGGGCCCGCCTTTGTCGTTTTCTTGGCCCTTTGTCCCTTTACCAATTTGGCCCGCCTACGTCAAATTATACATTCCTTCGCCTACATTCGTTCTTGAACCTCGTATGAACTGGCCCTTTGAAAATCTCAGTTGTGCAGGCCTGTTTGAGGAGGTCAAAGTTTTTGGGAGATTTGGGGGTCCTCCCCGGATAATTCTGAAAATTTAGTATGCAGAAACTTAGTTTATATTTTAAATTAACCCCTTCAGACCTGGCGCACATAGTCGTCATGTACATTATATATTACGTGTTCGCATCAGCGTAATACTAGAAAACTAGAAATCCATTTGCATTAGATTTAAAACATTGTTTAACTAAACAAAACTGAAAATCATTAAGAAAATAGTCGAAAAGAACCTGACAAACGTGTCGAAAGTTTTAAATTTTTTGTACATGATTTTCTGGTTAAAAAAAATCAATGGAATCTAAGCATTACTCAAAAAGTTTGCTTGCCATTATTGTTAAAAAATAATGTTTAAACAATTTTGTTTCAAGGATCCAAACAATTAAAAAAAATATCTACTTTAAAATTTCTATATAGTTCTTTCGGCTACGTCCATGGAATGAACAAATAAATAGGTGAACGATAATGCGGTTTAAAATCGTTCTAATTTCTCTTTCGCTTCCCAATCAGGAAATTTGGAATATTCGTCGTAGGTCGTAGTATTTTACGAGGACATAGATCACGATTTCGTTATAGCTAGTATAGCTGGATACTCCTACATCATTCAATGGTTTCAATAAAAAAAATCAACAACGAAATACTTTAACTAACTGAGCGTGGTGCCCGGGGGGCACCAAAATTTCTAAATAATAAATTTTGTTTTATTGTTGCGATAAGCGACTACAATTTCCATATTCTAAGAGAAAACTGGACGCTGGTAATCATTAAGTAGTCGCTATCGTTTTTGCATCGATCATTTATCAAATAGGTATCAATTGAGAAAGCTCCAGCGGCGTACTTAAAACAATTGAGAGATCAACAATTTTGTTATATAACCCTCAATTTTACAGACAAACAGATGGTTATAGTGGTTTCTCTATCACATTTTCGGGAACTTAATCGTGATTTTCAATGTTATCGTGATTATAGAGGGTAGGTATGTCCAAATGTATGGGTAGGAATAATCGACGAACATTTCATAGGTCCCGTTGTTTTACTTGCTAGGTTGAATGGTGAAATGTACTTAAATTGTCTTCAGGATACATCACCTGTCTTATTAGAATGTTTGCCATTACTTCTTAGAGGTAACATGTGGTTTTTTTTCTGGGGAACAGCAAGGTATACTTTACTCTTGTAAATTCAGAAAATGAACTTTAGGCTAGAATTCAAAACGTCGTAGAAACAATTAAAAATGATCGACCAATGCAGCAGAACGTAAATAGATAAATACGTTAAAAAATAATAAAAAAAAGGGGGAAGAAAGAGAAACGGAGATGAAGGATAAAATAAATAGGAAAAAAGCTACAAACAAATAGCAAGGAATCAAATATAACGTCTTTAATAGTAGACTAAAGTTTTCATTTTCAAAAACGATTTTTTTTAATAAAAATATTTTTTGTTAGGTATACGTCCAACGTATGCAATTTTTGAAAACATGAAATTATAATCACCAAAGTAAAAATAAACCAAAGGAAACTTGAAGAAGCTGAGAAACAAATAAAATAAAAAATGAGCGCATCGGCCAGGGATGTGGGGATACATTTCTTAATTTCTTAGGGACAAGGACATGCTATTGGGGGTGTTACCCCAAATAATCTTTAAAACCTTAAAAGCTGGGAAATTTGAGATTTTACGAAGATAAGTTAGAATGTTGATACTATAGGTCATTCACTGAATTTACACCCATATCGGATTAAGAAACAGATGCACGACTGAGCCGGTCTACAGGATAATTTCGCATCAGGTAGTTGAGTAAAATAAGCCTACTCCTCCGGTGGGTAGAGGGTGAATATATTTTAATTATTAAATACTTATATAGTATGTAATTATGTTTATTAAAATTAAATTACTAAAGTAATACACGAAAAAATGAAAATATTTATAATTTTGTTTTGGACATTGTTTATGGTAATACCATTTTCCCCGAATGCAATAAACGCTTTATGGTCAGGAATTTCTGGAAGTCCCCTTCTCAGGTATAAAATTAAGATTAAATGTTCTATTTTTGTACTGATGTTATAGGACTAATTGCGCTTAATTATTTAGTTCAGTTTTGGAGAACGTATGTCGAAACTGAAAATGCCGAAGCGCGTGTTAGATGACTTAATTAGTAATCTACATAAGTATTTTATGGCGGAAAAATATATCGGAGGACCTTTAAAGCCAGTAGTGAGTGTGCATGATCGCGTCTGTACAGCTCTCGGTATTAGTGATTTAAAATTAAAATATGTTTTGAAAAACGTCAAAATCGGAGAGAGCACAAAATAAGAAAAAATACACACCTCTCAAAAAACTGAAAACGTCGGATATATCTGGTGGGACAAAATTTCGTATTCGTAATATTGTGTATGAAATGCCTGCGAAAAAGGAACATGTCAACTTAGACACATTGCTGGCTGACTTAAGAGAAATACAAATTGGTGAATTTGGCAGAACAAGTCTTTGAAATTTTCTTAATAAAAAATAGATTTTAAATTTAAAAAATAAAATAATATAAAAGTTTTATGGGGAAAAAAATAATGTTGTTCACAAAAGAATACATTTTTAAGAGAATACACTCGTTTAAAAGAGAATGGAGCTTCGTTTATATATTTGGATGAAACCTGCATATTTTCCAAAGGTGGGACGAAAAGAATATGGCAAGATGAAAACATAAAATCAATAAAACATACTAATGGTGAGGGAAAACGACACATAATCTTGCACGCAGGCGGAAAGAATCAAAATCAGAAGACTACCACGTAACATGAACTCGGATATGTTTATCAAATAGTTAAATGAAAAACTATTACCAAATTTAAGTGAACCGTCTCTTATAGTGTTAGATAATGCGAGCTATCACACAGAACTTTTAAACAAACCGCCAAAACAGAATTGGACTGTAGCCAAAATACAAGAATGGCAACGTAACGAAAATGTTGCATTTCCACAATACGCCCTTAAATCTGAGTTGTTAACTTTAGCCAAACGGCATGAATCACCACAAATTTATATGGTAGATCAAGTCATACATAGTTATGGACATGATGTGTTACGGCTTCCACCGTACCATTGTCAGTTTAACCCCATCGAATACATTTGGGGTATATGTAAAACGTATTATGACAATCATATTGGAATTAATGGTTACAGCGACGAAGTAGTAAGGGAAATATGGAAACAAGCACTGGATACATCAACCCCAGAAATTTGGAAAAAAATTGTTCAAAAATGTGATAAATTAATTGACGACTGGTGGACACGAAAACAGGATAAACGAAATTAACCCTATAATTATATACCTACCTTAATGATGACAGCGACGCTAGGATACACATTTTGAGAGTGATGCTGAAGATTTATAGGTATGTCAAAAGACAATTATTTATAATAATCACTGTTTAATATAGAATTTTAAAAGTTATGTTATTTTTAATCATCGTACTTACTTAATCGCAGGGTAAAACTGTGTATGTAAATTAAAATTTTTGTTTAAGCTTTTTGAGGCAAAATTAAATACCTATAATTTATATTTATTTTATTTCTTTAAGAACCCCTTGCAATATACAAAATAACGCCACTTATGAGTAAATGTTTAAAATACAACTGACCAGTCAAATCTTTCATTTATTTTTTACTCCGATATGAGTGTAAATTCAGTGAATGACCTATATTTATACACTTAATATACGTCCATTATTTATGATATAATTAAAAATGAACCTAAATTTTAAACTGCCATGTATTTGTTAAAAATGCATGTATTTCACCGCGGGTTTGGATTTTCTGCGTCAATTAGCAACCAAGCCTTGATTTCGACGTATACCAATATTTTATAGGGAATTTTATAAAGTGTGTGTAGTGCTTCGTACTACATATTACTCTTCTCTCTGTCATAATTACGTTGATAGATAAATGTTATAACCTTAAACCAGTCATCTCCACTTTGTCATTTCGACGTTTTATTTTTGTTATGTGAATGGCACTTTAGAATGTTTCGTGGTGGCATGAGACTCAATCCTGTTTCCTGCCAATGTCATAGAACTTCAAAGTTGATGACATTGGAAGTCACATCTGTTTTTGATTTGTGGTGTAGTAGGTGGAAAAACAATGGAGTGTGTGGTAGATAGCTGTGGAAAGAAAAAAGAAAGAACAGAACACCAAGAGACAAGAAACATCAACAAATTATTATTTTATTATTTTTACATTTTTTCGAAGTAACATGTTCTTGACCTTTTTAATAAAAGAATTTTAAAAAAGAAATTTTAATTATATAGTTATTTTGATACAGAGAATACCTATATAATATTGGTGAGCTTAGACACACAAAATCACCTCTAGGAAATTTTAAAATTCCAGAAGGAAGATTCCAACATATCCACGTAGACTTAGTGGGTCCTTTGAAACCTTCAAGAGGTCATAATTATTTATTTACTGTTATTGATAGATGTACTAGATGGGTAGAAGTTTATCCACTTAAGAACATCAGTTCAGAATCAGTAATCAAAGTTTTATTAAATCAGTATATAACACGCTTTGGTGTACCAGTGTATATTACTCATGACCAAGGCAGTCAATTTGAATCTAGTATGTTCAAAGATTTTAGTAAAAGGTTAGGATTTCAAAGTATACATACAACTACTTACCATCCTCAAGCCAATGGGATGATAGAACGTTTTCATAGAACACTAAAGGCATCGTTATCTGCAAAATTAATTTCGAATAATTGGTATGATGAATTACCTTTAATATTATTAGGGCTAAGATCTGCTATAAAAGAGGACTTACAATGTTCTTCTGCAGAATTGGTATACGGCCAAACTTTACGTTTGCCTGGTGAATTTTTCACGTCTTCAAATGAAGAGATAGATACTCATTCAATATTAATTAATTTGAGAGAAAATTTCAACAAATTAAGACCAGCTCCAGTTCAGGAACACGGTATAAGGAAAACATTCGTTTCTCCAGAATTAGAAAACGCAGAATACGTTTTCTTAAAAGTTCAAGGCATTAAAGCCGCTTTAAAACCTTGCTACGAAGGTCCTTTTAAAGTTATTCGTAGATCTGATAAACTTTTTACAATTTTAAAAAATAATAACGAATTAGTTATCAATATTGATCAGTTAAAACCTGCATTTTTATTATCGGATAATAATGAATCTATAAAAGAAGTTAAGAAAGTTACATTTGCATTAAATTAAATAGTTCATTATTTTTAGTTGTTTCATAATTTATATGTTATTTTTTTTTTTTTAAAGAGGGGAAGTATTGTAGTGCTTCGTACTACATATTACTCTTCTCTCTGTCATAATTACGTTGATAGATAAATGTTATAACCTTAAACCAGTCATCTCCACTTTGTCATTTCGACGTTTTATTTTTGTTATGTGAATGGCACTTTAGAATGTTTCGTGGTGGCATGAGACTCAATCCTGTTTCCTGCCAATGTCATAGAACTTCAAAGTTGATGACATTGGAAGTCACATCTGTTTTTGATTTGTGGTGTAGTAGGTGGAAAAACAATGGAGTGTGTGGTAGATAGCTGTGGAAAGAAAAAAGAAAGAACAGAACACCAAGAGACAAGAAACATCAACAAATTATTATTTTATTATTTTTACATTTTTTCGAAGTAACATGTTCTTGACCTTTTTAATAAAAGAATTTTAAAAAAGAAATTTTAATTATATAGTTATTTTGATACAGAGAATACCTATAGTGTGCACCCATGTAAAATTGACAAAATTTTAATTTGGGATTTGGGAAATACGAGCGTGAAAAAATTTTTCCTATATCAGTTTTATCTCAGTACCGTGTGTGATAAATAAAAAATAAAATAAGGTTTTTCAAAAATCGTTCTCATTTTTAGTTATTTTTTGCCATGAGGACTTTTAATTATCAAGGATGGTAAATCTATATTGATGTAAGTCATGTATATAGGGTGATTTAAAATTACTCTAGCTTACAATCAAAGGTTTTGTATAATTTGCTTTTTTGGGTTATTGGGGAAAAAAAAAGAAGAAGCTACAAATGTCAAAAACATATTAAGCCTTAACTTCGCCATAAATCAATATTGTACATGTTATAACACAATAACCAGCACAGGGGCTCGCGCGAATTTCGAAACGTCGGCCGGGCGCGCTCGCTTTGCTCGCTTGCTTCGCTCGCTTGCTTCTGTAGTAGTTAGAAAGTGGGTAGGACGAGCGATTCGTCCTCTTATGGTACAGGTGCAAAAAGGGCGCGCCCGGCCGACGTTTCGAAATGTCGGCCGGGCGCGCTCGCTTCGCTCGCTTGCTTCTGTAGTAGTTAGGAAGTGGGTAGGACGAGCGATTCGTGCTCTTATGATACAGGTGCAAAAAGGGGCGCCCGGCCGACGTTTCGAAATTCGCGCGAATTTCGAAACGTCGGCCATGCGCGCTCGCTTCGCTCGCTTGCTTCTGTGGTAGTTAAGAAGTGGGTAGGACGAACGATTCGTGCTCTTATGGTACAGGTGCAAAAAGGGCGCGCCCGGCCGACGTTTCGAAATTCGCTGCGAATTTCGAAACGTCGGCCGGGCGCGCTCGCTTCGCTCGCTTGCTTTTTAGTAGTTAGAAAGTGGGTAGAACGAGCGATTCGTGCTCTTATGATACAGGTGCAAAAAGGGCGCTCGCTTCGCTCGCGTGCTCCTTTAGTGGTTAGCAGGTGCTACCAGCGAAGCGTGCTCTTACGGTGTAGGTGTAAAAAGGGCATTTGCGAATTTCGAAACAATAACCAAACACGATCGCTTCTAAGATAGTTAGGACGTAGGAGGGCGAGCGTGCTTTTATGGCGTAGGTGTCAATGAACTTTTTAATTTTTTTTAATTATGATAGGTTTACAAAAAGTATTTTGGATAAAAAATGTATAAAATAAATCAAAGTTTAGATATGGCAATCCTGTGGGCCTGTTGTCATTGACGGAGTCGATGATACATATATAGTTATATAGATTGCTCAAAGGGTGTTTTTTGCGAGCGGCCATATTGCCTGGCAAGCACTGATCTGTATTATTTTACTGGATAGGATATAGGCTATATTTAACATACTAAAAAATCGTTCCACCAAGGAGACCGGAAGTGCAAAAATTCTGGCCGATTTGGGCAAATTATGGTGGGTTCACAGAACTGAAATTTGGGATAATTTGACATACCTAACCTATAATTTGATTAGTTTTTCTTCTTATTCTTCTTCTATTCCTTTTTCGGGTGATGTCCTTCGGGAAATTTCACCCATGATTTGATTTTTTATGAAAGAAAATATAAAAATGGAAACGTGAATCATATTGTGTCTTCAGGAATGAACGTTTATTGTTTATTTCATACTCTTTTTACTTTGTTTTCCACAATAAAAACATCTCATCGTAGCTTGTTGACACAATTAAATGACAAATGGAAATAGAGGTTACGTTAAATAACATCCGGTCCGCCATATTATTTGCCCAAATCGGCCAATTTTTCGGAACGTTTTTTAGGGGGCTATATCCTATCCAGTAAAATAATACAGATCAGTGCTGGCAAGTCTCCATTAATTTGAATCGATTTAGGAAAAATGTGTTTTAAAACCAATTTCCAACCTTAGAATATATTAAAAGTATAATTTCCTACATTTTTACTTTAAGGCATAAGCATATGTTTATTTTGAAATACATGGATGATCAATCTATATAACTGTCTATAACATTGATCCTATCAAATCAACAGGCCCACAGTGCTGCCATATTATTATAACCTGTCAGTGGCCTGTCATTTTAAACGGGTAGCCATTTTGTTTGGAATGCCTAATATAAAGTGATAATAAAATTATGTTTAAAAATTTTTGAAAAGTACTTGTTTATTACTTTATAGATGATGTAATATTATTTATTATGTACCACAACAATTCAATCAAAATGGTTAAATAAATTGTCAGATGTGACTGAAAATAAATTAAAGAAATGCTTTTTAAAGTGTATGGAAATTCTATTTAAAAAATAGGGTAATTTCTGTTTCGTTGATTTTAATTACACTTGGCAACACCGCAAATATTTGAATTGACAGATATAATTCTAAATTCTAATGAATAAGTTTACATAAATGATCAGTTAATGATCCTCGTAAGCCTTTAAATGCAATTTATTTTTATAAACGTTAAATTATGGGGATTCCGGTGGTATATTTGAAAAATACGCTCCTTCCTAAAGCCTAAAATGTAAGTTTCGTAAAAAAAATTGTATTTTTAAGAAAAGGGGGTCTTCTCAATAGTTACCAAATATTTTTCATAAGTAACTATAATTACGTGAGATGAGATTAAAGACAGTAAAATCAAACATGTAAGTATTCGATTCATAAAAATACCTATTGGATTCTGTCAATTATTAATCTGGGTTTTGTTAAAAATTGAAATTCTTGATAACCATGCACATACATTACACGAAAATTGAAAAAATGTTAGGTTAGAAACACCAAAATCTGAAGGTTAAAATTCAAATTTCTCTGTTATTTATGCGTAACCCGCAAATTTTTTTTTTGTTATTTCATATATACAGTTAGTACTATTTTTTAGTTAAAAAAATTTTTCGAAATTCGTGTGTCCGTTATGTTTACAGGCACCCAACAAAGTTACAGGCGCGGTTGTACAATGTGAATAATATTATAGTGTACAAACAAACAGTACTTAAGCGATTAAAAGAAGCACAGCTGCAACCCTACGAGGCAGCGATTGAACCAAAGTTAAAGAGACCACAGGATTTAAAGACTCCAGTTTGCTCGGGAGCATTTGCCATGGCGTGAAAGCGACGAATCCCGGTTTTGACTCTACAGTATTGATGGACGGGTAAAAGTGTATAGAAGACCTGGCGAACCGTATGCTCAATGCATTTTAAAAAACGTGTTAGTTAAGGAGGGGGTTCTGTAATGGTTTAGGGAGGTATTTCTCTAAAGGTAAAGCGGACGTAGCTTTTGTAGAACGTTTAACGGCTGACCGGTACATTGCGGAAATTGTGCAAAAGCATGTCGTACAATTTGCTCCATTTGCTCCATTTATGGGGGAAGACTTCCTGTTTATGCACGATAATGTACGGCCGCATACGGCAAGAGTGGTAAGAAATTATGTAGATGAAATTGAAATTGCCGTAATGGATTAGCCAGTCCGAAGCTCAGATATTAACCCCATTGAACATCTGTGGGATAAAAGGAGTGTTCAGCTTCATGAGGCACCAGAAACATTGCAGCAAGTACAATGGGCCCTACGGAGGGAAAATTGGGGATTATATTTTAAAATTTTCAAAAATTGCATATCTCAGTTTTCGGATATAAGACCCAACTCAATCTTGTTCAAATCATGATTTTTTACGTTAGAAAATTTCGCATTATAGATTTTTCATTCGAAGTAATACGCGACTTAACATTTCTATCTCCTAATGTTCAACAAATACGTAACACGATAAGTTTAATAAAACGTATGTCCATGATGAATATGTGGCGGCAAATGACGTATGACTGATTATTAGGTTTCAATTGAGTCATTGAACATAAAAAATAACAAATATCAATAAGAAGAATTCGAAATTTATAAAAAAAAAAATTCTGTAGAAATTATATAGGGTGGCTCTTTAATGTACCGACAAACTTTTAGGGGTGGTAGGCGTCATCAAAATATTTTTGTTTTGCTTGATGAACATAATAATATGTCCGAAAACGCTTCGTTTCCGAGATACAGGGTGTTAAATTTAAAAAAACGTGTTAAACAATTCCAATTAAATTTCTGCAGTTTGCTAATATTTTAATGAGGCATTTTTTAAACCTATTATCGTGTATAAAAAATTTCAATAGGCGTCCCCACGGGACAAGTTAATTATCGGAAATAAAGCGTTTCCGGAACATATGTTTATTAAGCAAAAAATGTTTCTTTAGAAGTCCCCTACCACCCCTAAAAGTTTGTCGGTATATTCAAATTTGTACATTGTACATACTTTTTCAAAGAGGATTAAATTAATATATTCATACAAATAATTTATTTCAGTTTTTCTAATATAGCCAGAGCAGACACATCATTTATTTATTAATTGTACACCTTACAAACAGCATAAAAGGTAATTACAAGTGAAGATTGCAATAAAAAATAACCAGCAACTTTTACTAAAATAAATAACAATATGTTACACTATATATTATACTCTTCACAGTTTAAAAAACCCCCCTTAACTCCCATTTTCAATAAATTTTTTTTCAGAAGTTGATATTATTGTTTATTTTTAGAATTTTTTTAAATATTTTAACCTCACTTAACCCCCCCCCCCCACACTTTTATTTATTTTTTTTACAAGCAATAGCCCTCATCTCTCCTTATAGAGCTTGATTTTTACTAAAAATTTCATGTTGATTTCGCTTTTCATTTTTGATTTTTGATTTATATTCTTTTTTTAATTTCAATCTCCCTTAAACCCCTATTTTTTAATCAGATTTTTTTTCAAAATCAAAGGGCTTCTTCTCCTTATAGAGCTTGATGTTTGCTAAAAATTTCATGTTAATATCGCTTTTTGTTTTTCGTCTTTAATTTAGGATTTTTTTTTTAATATCAACCTATTTTAACCCCCTATTTTTAATCAGATGTTTTTAAAATTAATAGGCTTTGTTCCCTTATAGAGCTTGTTTTTTGCTTTAAATTTTTAAGTTTATATAATTTTTCGTTTTTGACTTATCGTGCAGACATCGGACAAAGCAAACCTATAAAACTCTTCACAGACTACTGTGTGAAAAGTATAATAATACCTAATATTATCAAGGTTAAAATAATAACATAATAGAGTAAAAAAATAGGTACAATAAAAAAATGATTAAGTCAAAGTTTTGAAAATTATTTAATGGGTAATCAGTGCCTCGGAGGTAAACTGCAGTAATTCTAGTCAACTTTTTAGTAGAGTAGACTGAATGTTGTTTGGACACTTTTGTCTTCCATATTTACATATATCAATTATATTTTGACAAGAAATGCAGTAAGCTCCAATTATTGTCACAATATGTATTGTTTGCTAATAATCTAACTATTAAAACATTTTTTTAATATTATACATGATTTGATAGTTTTGGTAACATATTTCAATGTTAACAATTTTTCTGACATAATGTCATATACCTCCAACATGTCTCTATAAATATTACGACATAGTTTAGTTTACCTTACAGGTACTGATATCGGTAAATATTTAATTAAGTCTTCATGATATTGGTACACACCTAATATAGACACAACTATTTAGTTTCTTGAATTAATTTAGTCAAGTGCAATATTTATTTTATATATCGTCTTTAAAAAAAACTGTAATGTAATTTTAGCTTTCATTTTCTTCTAAATGCACGCGACACCATCATTCTAGTTAAATCCTCACCGCTACATCAGTCTGCCACTATTTATCATTACCTCTAGCATTTATAGATAGGACATATTTCTATAACTTCAAATTCATTAGGGACAACCTACAAAATAAAACAATTGTTCATACAAAATTGTACTAGGGTCAAGAAATTAAACTTGTTCAGATAAAATATATAATAAAATTGTCAAATGTATCTAGAACATTTATTTTTCATAATTGTATTGAAGTTGTCAACATTTTGGAACAAAAAAAAAATAGAAGCTGGTAGGTATGTATTACATCACAGGTTCCCAACCTTTTTTGGCCTACCGCCCATATTTCGAAAAACTTTCCATCGAGTACTTTTGAGTATTTTCCAGGGGATGACAGTTGTTGATCTTAACTTCAATTAAAGTTAAGCAGCAGAAGTTATCGAAACCAAAAAAGATCTAAATTAGAACAAATGATCGAAATCACATATAATCGAAAGAACAACAAACTATATACTTTCCGCCATTCTTTATCGTATTCTGAACCTATTTTTAAAAACAATTTCTGAAAATACTATCGTACAGAGCTGTATTTTTTGTGATAAAACAGTCGCATAGACATTGAACTTAAACCGATTTTCTCACATTTATTTTTAATGTCTTCCGTTTGGCTACGACACTGCCTGTACTTGCAATGATAAATCGTAATAACAAGTAATTACTTCAAAAAAAAAATAAAGCTATTGAAGCAAGTGAAAGTAGCGATTTTTGCTGTAAATCAATTTTGATCTGAAGTAGAATAGTAATTATCGATAAAAAAAATTACACAGAAAGTAAGTCCGTTGCCCCTTCGAACAACACAACAAACAGATGTTGTTACTCTTATTTGTTCTTGATTCACAACGAAAAGTATCATTTATTTCCATTAGGATTTTAATCATTGGAATTGTGAGAAATTTACGAATGATGGATATTTTCCGTTACAATTTATTACTGTAATTTAGTCGTGTATTTTCAATTTTAAGTACATTGCAAGAATTTAATAGAGCATTTTTGAAATTCATTACCGTCAGAAGGGGAAATATGCCTCATTCGATGTTTCTCTTTCTTTCGTATCTAATTGCACAAGATATCTTTTGTTTACTATCTTTATTTTCTATTTAGATTTTTTTATTAAAGTAATAAAATTTGTTGCACTTTAATTTAAATTATACCTACGTTAGGAAATAAGAAACGTGGCATTTATATACCTACTATATTATAGCTGATACTGCTTAGAACCCATTTTCACCACCAAAAATATCGTACTTGATATTCATTTCAATGTATACAGCGTGCATGCCTTCTGCATGAACTGCTTGCTCTCCTTGATAACACCCTAACTAAAAAAAGAGTTGAGTTCTGCCTGTATTTCTGTGCAATTTCTGTATAAAAGAAAACATCAAAGACGTATGTTTATTTTATGTAGATTTTGAAATTATATTAGATATCGACGTGATATTAATTCTAAATAAGAAATATTCATAAAATTTTATACATAATGGAGAAAGTGATTGTTATTAATCAATATCTAAAAAATATTTTGTAGTATCGACTATTAATTTTTATGAATTTATGGTTATTTATTCTTTTTTAATGAATGTTGCACAAATAAAAACATCGTTTTATAATTTAGACAAACCAACCAGATTTTCACTTTCTTTTATAATTACTCGACTTTCCATTAACTTGTTCGAACAACTTTTGGATAACAAGCCTAGGGTAATGGCTTTGAACACAGGCAGATATCAAAAACATTTTTTTTGATAAATAAAATCCATCTTAGCAGAACGTTTTATGAATCCTCCTACTATAGTTATCGAAAGACACAGACAAACTTTTTTGCAGTGTACATCATTGTATATTCGAAACATTTAGAAACATTTAATAAATCATTAACAATCGCTTTTAATAATAACTACTTTTTAACACATACCTACATTTTTAAATTATTTTTTCTACACCCACATGGATATTAGCTTGTCTACGCACAGACTACTTACAAAAAAGTATGCTATTGCAGTCAACTGAACGAATATATTTCATATCCATTCTAGGTAGTGAGAACACTGAAAAAAAATGACATCCACCAATCACAGTTGATATTTTCGTCACCCAATAAAATTTTAAGTTTACTTACCATCAAATATTCTTGAAAATGAGAAAAGTAAGGCCGTCTCAAATAAAGCAAAGAGGGGCTTACGGAATTAGAACAAGATCGGACTTATACTTATAGATTAACTTGTATTACGTCAGCACATTATGTAAAAATTCTAAAAGATTATTGGGTAACAAGCATAGGAATACATAAAAAATATAAAGAACTCTTCTTTATAACAAATTATTCAACAATATTACCAAATAAAACGTTTTCTTGAAAACTTAAAATGTAATCAACATAATTTAAATGATGATTGTAAAGTAAATACCTCAAATATCTCAAATATCTCAAATATCTCAAATATCTCAAATATCTCAAATATCTCAAATATCTCAAATATCTCAAATATCTCAAATATCTCAAATATCTCAAATATCTCAAATATCTCAAATATCTCAAATATCTCAAATATCTCAAATATCTCAAATATCTCAAATATCTCAAATATCTCAAATATCTCAAATATCTCAAATATCTCAAATATCTCAAATATCTCAAATATCTCAAATATCTCAAATATCTCAAATATCTCAAATATCTCAAATATCTCAAATATCTCAAATATCTCAAATATCTCAAATATCTCAAATATCTCAAATATCTCAAATATCTCAAATATCTCAAATATCTCAAATATCTCAAATATCTCAAATATCTCAAATATCTCAAATATCTCAAATATCTCAAATATCTCAAATATCTCAAATATCTCAAATATCTCAAATATCTCAAATATCTCAAATATCTCAAATATCTCAAATATCTCAAATATCTCAAATATCTCAAATATCTCAAATATCTCAAATATCTCAAATATCTCAAATATCTCAAATATCTCAAATATCTCAAATATCTCAAATATCTCAAATATCTCAAATATCTCAAATATCTCAAATATCTCAAATATCTCAAATATCTCAAATATCTCAAATATCTCAAATATCTCAAATATCTCAAATATCTCAAATATCTCAAATATCTCAAATATCTCAAATATCTCAAATATCTCAAATATCTCAAATATCTCAAATATCTCAAATATCTCAAATATCTCAAATATCTCAAATATCTCAAATATCTCAAATATCTCAAATATCTCAAATATCTCAAATATCTCAAATATCTCAAATATCTCAAATATCTCAAATATCTCAAATATCTCAAATATCTCAAATATCTCAAATATCTCAAATATCTCAAATATCTCAAATATCTCAAATATCTCAAATATCTCAAATATCTCAAATATCTCAAATATCTCAAATATCTCAAATATCTCAAATATCTCAAATATCTCAAATATCTCAAATATCTCAAATATCTCAAATATCTCAAATATCTCAAATATCTCAAATATCTCAAATATCTCAAATATCTCAAATATCTCAAATATCTCAAATATCTCAAATATCTCAAATATCTCAAATATCTCAAATATCTCAAATATCTCAAATATCTCAAATATCTCAAATATCTCAAATATCTCAAATATCTCAAATATCTCAAATATCTCAAATATCTCAAATATCTCAAATATCTCAAATATCTCAAATATCTCAAATATCTCAAATATCTCAAATATCTCAAATATCTCAAATATCTCAAATATCTCAAATATCTCAAATATCTCAAATATCTCAAATATCTCAAATATCTCAAATATCTCAAATATCTCAAATATCTCAAATATCTCAAATATCTCAAATATCTCAAATATCTCAAATATCTCAAATATCTCAAATATCTCAAATATCTCAAATATCTCAAATATCTCAAATATCTCAAATATCTCAAATATCATAAATATCTCAAATATCTCAAATATCTCAAATATCTCAAATATATCAAATATCTCAAATATATTTAGTTTAAAATACAAAATGCTTAAATACGCCACTGTGTAATTTGAGTTAGTCTCAATGGGAACAATTAGGCTCAAAAAGAGTTTTTAAAGATACATTCTTATATTTTCTTCCTTCAACGAGTTATTACTAGCACATTTAGAAATGATATTATCAAATATAGTGGCCACTTTAACAACTGACGAACACTTGCAATAAAATATTCACTAAAAATGATCAGTAAATTACAATTTTTGAATAAAATTAGGGTTTTATTTAAAAATTAAGGTTTTATTTAAAAATTAAGGTTTTATTTAAAAATTCAATAATTAAATTATGATATACTGTCTTTTCCTGAAAACCCAGAAGTAACACAGAATAATTGAGTCCGTTATAATAAAGTTCTCATTCGAAGCTTTCAAACAAAAAAAAAATCAAATAATTATTAAGATAAGAGGGGATGGAATTTTTAAGAGTTTGCCAAAACAAAGATGCTCAGATACGCTACTGGTGTAATTTGGGTTAGTCTCAATGGAAACACTAAGGCTTACAAAGAGTTTTTTAAAGTAACGCATTCATATATTTTTCTTTAAACGAGCTTTAGTAACACATTTAGAAAAAGTATTATCCAATATGGCGACTATTATGACAGCTGACAGAACATTTTCAGAAAACGGTTCTTATCCAAAAGTGTTCAATACATTAGAATTTTTTCATTAAAAAATGCCGAAAAAACCGGAAATACGCCGTTATAATAAATGTCTTACACCAACAGATATTTTAATTAATAACGACGATAAGAAGGTGTTGTACTTTTAAGTGGACCTTTCTTTTTTTTTAATATGGTAGTTTTCTCGACATTTTTTAAAGATAAGAAGCTATTCGAAATATTAACTGGGTGTTGGTTTTTGCCCTTTGTAAAAACAAAAGAAAGTGAAAGAAAGACTAATTCACTTGTATCAGTTTCCCACCTCTATTTTCCCTATTTGTCAATTTATTAATTGCATGTGGTGGTTGTGCAGTATTGCACTTTTTTTAATAACCAACACCTACAAAAAAATCAACCATTGTATAATAATCATAAGGTCGTTGAACACAATAAATAAAAATCATCTCAAACGTGCTTGAATTTTATAACGAAGCCATGCAAGAAAGGGAACCGATCAATTGTGAAACAGTAGCAATTTAAATGCAACTAGAGCATTAAATTTGAGATCTGATATCTATCCACCGCTTCTGTGGTTTGATGACAGTCGAAGCAAGAGCCTAGAAGCATAATTTCACTTATTTTAGCACCGTACTTTTTTTTAATAAAAATAAGAGAAGTGGAACAAACCATTTTCATGTACCGTTAGATGGAATTAATGGGTCGCGTCTTGAGATGGTCTCGGGCACAGGTCGGAGAGTAGGCAATTACGCTGAGAAGACTAATCAATTTATTAGCTGTGTAAATTTCAAACTGTTTATTGAAATAATTTATAAATTATAACGGCTGAGTGTTAGATTTTATTCAGAAAATTAAACGCTCATTAAATCCGTAAATGTAGATATTCCAAAAACTATCGAAGTTATGACTTGTTTTTACCTTTAATCTACAAATAATAATTTTCACAGGTAGACTTTACCAGGTAAATTGTATTTCTTTAATTTTATAGAATTTTGGAGAGGTTGTCTTGATTTATAATAGTCTTTGCAGTAATTTGCTAGTAGGTCAACACTTCCATAAGTTATTGTTTTTACTGCCAAATTTCAGCAATTAAATAAACATTTTATTTTCTATAATCCAAATTAAATTAAGTGGTTAAAAAATAAATAACTGGAGCAGTAAACTGCCATTTAATTTTGCGTTATGAGATGTTTCTACGCTCTGACCTGCATTTTACCTGAATGATCACTTCTTTGTGTCTTTGTAGGTTTATGAACAGCCATTTAAAACGCGTAATAGACGCTTAAATAGTGTTAATGGGCTTTTGTGACCTACACAATACGATTTTACGTGGAAACGGTTATTCAAATAGGTAATTGAAAATACGCCATTTTAGAAAATAAATAAGATGTTGAACTAATACCCTCATTAATTAGGAAATTGATGTGAGAATATAATGATTTACAGACATTTATGCGCTCTCCTGGTTATATCCCACATACCATATCGCATTTAAAGAAAGTACAGGAGATAAACAGTATATGTATCACACAGGGTCTTTCAAATGAGGTGCTACACGACCTCTCTTGCTTTAAATAAAATTAAAGGGGAGGTAAAAAATGCCTTGCCGGGTTCTAACTATTGTTACACAGGCTTAATCTAGGCAATATAAAAAATAAATTATCTTAAAAAAACAGCTACTTATAAAACAAATAAATTAAATAAGAAAACAACTTGAAACTTTTCTTTAACACGCTAAGCACCACGCGGCGGTCAGCAGTGACCGATTGTTTACATTAAGAAATCAAGTTCTCCTGGCCGTATGCCTGCCAATTCATTTACTTTGCTCAAACTTCAACTCAAACTTCAGAGAACATAATATTTAAATAAAAACATTTGAAAATGATGAAATTTTACCATACTAAAAAATCATTTTTATACACGTAAAAGTCATAAGTAAGTCAAATTAAGCAGCAACAATGTGTAAAACCGTTTAGATGGCACGAGGCACCAATATTATGTTTTCCAAAAAATTTCCAGTTCACGGCGGTCACTGGCGATCGCTTCAGTTTTTGATTTTATAATTAAAAAAAAAAACAATTTTCGTTTTTTGTTTATGGGTAGTTTTATTAAAAATTTGCCTCGATATGAGAGTGTTTAATTAATTTAAAAAAAATAACTTTTTGGAATATTTAGCATATTAGCATTATATATTAGACGTGGCACTTAATGTGTTAAAAAATAAGCAACAAAGTAATTTTGTATGAAAAATTATTATTTTTCTTACATGTGTATTTGCATCGACGTTACTACCCCACTGCAAAATAATTTAAAAAAACCTTTTATAAAAAAGGCACAATATGTCAAATTTGACAAACTAATATATTTATTAGTCAGTACGAAAGATTATCTGTAATCTAAAATGTGGTTATTTAAATTAAATAAAGAAAACACCAAATCAATACCAAATAAAAAAAAAGGTTTGTTAAAATAATAGAATTGCATCTAGTTCTTAGTTTCGGCTATTTCTATATAAGGGAAGTGCAACCAACTTGACAAAATAAAATTGACACTAATGACATAAGAAATCGGGTCACATAAAGAGGCTATGTTTTAGTTTGATTTTTGGTTTTTCCTATCTACTTTCTTACTATTTGCATACCTTGTTATACCCGTAACGTGAAAAAGACTTTTTAGTAACGGGTATTTTACATTTAAAGGTTAAAACATTTTGTCATTGTTAGCTGTCAATTATGTTGATGATAGAAAACAGGCGTAACCATAAAAGGGCATAACGTAACTAGTATTGTATGTTGGTTATATATTGTATAGAACTGCAGCAGCATTTTGCAATCAACATAAATAAATAAAACCAAATAAAAAAAAATATTTCAAGAAAGGAGGAGAAACACAAATAGACTATTAACAACAAAAAATAAAATGCATTGCTACGCTTATGTTTTGACATTATCGACAGCTGATATTGACAAATGTTTTCAACCTTTAAATGTAAAATACCCTTAAATAAAAAATCTTTTTTACGTTACGGGTACAACATAATACCTAAATGGCATAAAAGTAGATAAGAAAAACTAAAAATTTAACAAAAAACAGCCTCTTTATGTGACCCCGTTTCTTATGTCATTAGTATCAAATTGTCAAGTTGGTTGCACTTCCCTTGTATAGGCATTCCAAACAAATGAATTACCAGTGGGCAGGTTTGGTATATTTAAGGGTGGCGACATATGGTGTTTTCTATCTACTTTACGTAAAATCATGAATAATGGATTACATTTAAATATTTTATGTCAAACACAATAAAAATAATATTTAAAAAATCCACCTATACATTTCTTCATAAATTGGCAGGCTTAGCGACTACTACTTTGAATAAAAATAGCATCCAAGTCGCAAGACTATGTCGCTACCCCCCTTAGATATACAAGAATTTCCCACTGGCACTTATTGTTTGACAGGTCGTTGGAATGCCTAATTCGTGTGGATTCTGACAGCACTATGTTAGGAAGATGCTTCTGTCAGTGTTGCCGCGTTGAGTTTCTGAAATGTACTAAGCAGAAGCAATAAAATGTACTAGATTATACTAAAATTTACGATAAAGTGAAATGTTCCCGTTTCTCATAGAATATACTTATTTTTTGCACTAATGAAATTAGAATCGATTCCACCGTTGTGTTAAACGAAGGTAAAATTACTAAACAAAGATGAAAATGACATTGTTAATGTTAAAACGAAGATTAAAATGACATTTTTACATTACCAATGTCATTTTCATCTTCGTTTAGTAATTTAAACTTCGTTTAACATAACAGTGGAATCGCCCCTTAAACAATTGTTTTGCAAAGTATTTTTATTTTCTTATCATAAAATATTCACGAAACAAAAAATATAAAAAACATAAAAAAACAAAAAACTATTGTTTTTAAAATATATACAAATGATTATCTATTTTATAATATATGCCAAAAATCAAACAGAAAACTATTTTTTTAATATGTTTATTATATAGTAGAAAATATATTAAAAAAAAACAAACTATCAAAAAGAAAACCGGAAACCTATAATATAATATTTTTTATATTTTTTAATAAAATTAATTACTTAATTCTGCAGGAGGTTGCCACTCCCAACAAATTGTATTTCTAATGAACTCTTTGGTTAAAAGTACATATGGTTTGTTTCTAACAAATTTCGGTCAGCGGCACTAGTTTGCTTTTGCGGTTTATATTCTACTCCACCATTTAGGGGAATCCTCGACCGATTCTATGACCTTAAGCCTATTTAAAAATGTACTAAAATTGGGCCTATTTATGATGAAATGTACTTTTGTACTTTGCTGTAGAAAATGTACTAGAGATAGTACAAATGTACTAAAACGGCAACACTGGCTTCCGTACTTGGCAATGACCAGACAGAATGCTTCTGATCTGGCGCAGATTCTCTCTAGTCATAGTCAAATATTTTTTTGCTGTGGTGTTGTCAGGGTAACTTAAAAGCTTCCTGGCAAACCTGCAGCTTCTTGTTTTTCATCTTTTTATCCCACTTTTTCTTGAATTTCACAAGGGAATGTTCTTTAATTAGGTTTGTCACTACCGATGTTGTCCGACCAATCTGTATCTCTGTAACGTGTGGAGGGTGGATTACCCCCACGGCACTTAGTCCTCATTAGGCCTATTGTGCATCCTCCTAAAATGATAGGCACCTCCTAGCTCGTCAGCCAGCCTACAGATTTAATGTAGTTGACAACGTCGCCAAGAGGTGCTTCTCTTATATCGGCCGGTGTTAGCCGATACTCGCCAAACACAAATCTTCTAATAAATGAGAGCGTCGGGCAATCGTAAAGGATATGCTCGATGGTCTCATCTTTTTGTTCGCACCCTATACAGAGTGCGGATTCTGACAGCCCCATGATATGGAGATGCTTCCGTACTTGACAATGACCAGTCAGAATGCCTGTGACCAGACGCAGATTCTGTCTAGTCATAGTCAAGTATTTGTTTGCTGCAGTGTTGTCAGGATAACTTAAGAGCTCCCTGGCAACTCTGCAGTTTCTTGTTTCATCCCATCTTTTCTTGAATTTCACAAGGGAATGTTCTTTAATTAGGTCTGTCACTACCGATTTTGTCAGGCCAATAGAAGGGCCAGGTCCAAAAAGTATTTGGTTGGCTGCTTCATGACATTTTAGTACTAACCCTGAATAAATTCGTGATCTGTTCAGGGTGAGTAGTGCTTGTCTGCTATCTGTATAGATGAGCATGAGCAGTGATATTATTTCTGGTTATTTCTTTTGCTGCTATGAGAATCCCCGTTAGCTCTGTTTGAACTACACTGGCACTATTGCTCACAGCCCATTTTATGTTTAGGTTTAAGAATCTGGAGTATATTCCGCATCCTGAGCCTTGGTTTGTTTTAGAACCGTCGGTGTAGATATGAATCGTACCTGCCACTTCTGGCTCATCTATTATAACTTTATATGGCTTATGGAAGATATATCTCGGTGAGATGGAGTCCATGTTCGCTTGAAGCAGTGGGAGCGTATCGAGCGCCTCCTGGCAAAAGCGACGTCTCGCCTCACCAGATCCTACATCAGGTTCTATTCCGATCGTGCGGAGGCGTGTCATTGTCGTCAGAGCAACCTCCTTGATGTAAATATCAAGGGGAGTGAGACTAAGACTAAACTTCCATTGCTCTAGTCGGTGTTGTTTTCATGGCTCCTGTTATGTTGAGACATGCTGTTCTTTGAATTTGTTATATTTTAGTACTATCCCTAAGTTATTCCGTAGTCTTTCTAGGGCGAGTAGTGCTTGTCTGCTATCTGTATAGATGAGCATGTTTCTTTCAGTGATATTGTGTCTGGTAATGTCCTTTGCTCATAGCCCATTTTATGTTTAGGTTTAAGGACCTGGAGTATATTCTACATCCTGAGCTTTGTTTTGTTTTAGAATCGTCGGTGTAGATACGAATCACAGCAAACTGTGATACGAATCGTACCTGCCACTTCCGGCTCTTTTATTTGTTCCGTTATAACTTTATATTGCTTAGGGAAGATATATTATATCGGTGAGATGGAGTCCATGTTCGCTTAAAGCAGTGGAAGCGTATCGAGCACCTTTCGTCAAAAGCGACGTCTTGCCTCACCAAATCCTACATCAGGTTCTATTCCAACCATGCGGAGTTGTGTCATTATCATCAAAGCAATCTCCTTGACATAAATATCAAGGGGAATGATACTAAGAATGGTATTCTCTGAATTTATTCTAGTTTGCGAATAGCTGTCAATTATTGGATTTTCGGTACTCAGACAACTGCACCAAATGTTGGCACAGGTCTTATGATGGGGGAGAGACCCCAGGTGCGCCCCACGGTTCGGCGGCATTGTTCATAAGCAATGTATTCTGTTTTCTAGATGTGAGTTTCATGTTAACTTGCTGTCAATGGTGAGACCTAGATGCTTCACCTCTCCTGCAAAGTTTTAGATCCGTTTTCATTCTTTTTTTTGTGAAGGAAACCATTTCTGTCTTTTTGGGATTGATAAACAATGAATTGTACTATTGTTCTGCAATTTTGAAAGCTACTTGCATTATTTCGCAGAATATCTTCTCAAAACTCTCTGTCTGCCGAATGACCAGGTCATCTGCATACGGTATTATATGGAGACTGTCATTACAGTAACTGTAATCTCTTTATAAAATATTGATACTTAGTGTAATATTTTAATAAATCTTTTTGTGGCATTGGTTTTAAGTTTTCTTTATTCTGCTGAATATTTAGTAGTTTGGAAATAATATTTTTTTTTTTGAGAAAGTTTAACGCCATGTATTCGTGTTAATAGTGCTCAAAATAGAAAGTTTTAAAAGTCTCTGTGACTTCTTATGAAAAATAAGAGCACATCCCTTTATTCTATTTAATATTTAGTAGCTTCGAATTTATTCAATATTTTTTTTTTTTTTACAAAATTTAACGCCCTGTTTCTGTATTAATAGGACTCAAAATGTTTGCCGAGTTGTCACACAACATCTTTGAATATCCGTAATTTCATGTGATTTTTTTCTATATAATTTCAGTAGTATACAGTGGCAATCATGCTTTCTTTCTTTTTTTCTCTATCTTTTTTATCCTTTTGCCTTTTTAGATGTCAAAATAGGATCCGTTCTTTTCCTGGGCCAATTTTTTTTCTGTTCATGACTAATGTCTTCATCTCTAATCAAAGTTTTCCTCTTATCAATTCAGATCTCTCTGGTCATTTCAGTTACTTTTACTTTTCTTGGCTATTTTCTCTGTTTTAATTTTTACTAGGTGACCATAACAGGTTAATTGCTTTTTATATTTGTCATGATTGCTTTCCGTTCAGTTAATTTTCTTGTATTTTCATTCCTTACTCTGTCCTATTAAGTTTTCCCCGCTATTTTTTAACAAATGTTTCATTTGCTTTGTATTTATTTTCTGTATTACCATTGTATTTAGATAGTACCTAGTTTTCGCCAGTATAAGTAATTGTTGGTACTGTAATTATATTGTAAAGTCTCTTTTTTGTATCGTATTGTTACTCTTCCTAGTGTTATGTCTTTACATTTTATTTATTACTTCTTTCATCTCTCTGTTTTTCGTATACAATCATCATTCTGATTTTATCTATATTTACTTCCATTCTCATGTTTTCTATTTTACTTTGCCCATATAGGTCTATTGGTTTTGGCATTTTAGCTTTTTATTTTGCTATTAGTACTACGTGATTTGCATGTAGCAAACTGTTTAACCGAACCGGCTACGGCTCCAAGTTTCTGTAACCAATTATCAAGCCCACGTTTTCTCCTTGTTCTTTCATATTTATACTATTCTGTCCATTATGATTGGGAACAGCAATGGGCATTTCAGTCATGAAAATCATGCAAATTAAAAAAAAATTGTTAAATTATTTTTTTTTACTTCCGAAGGGGGCTATTATTTATTAAATCCAAAATGTAAGTAGGAATAAATAAATGATTTAATAATACTCTTAACATGATAGCTCTACATCCCTAATATATCACCCATACACGCAATGTTTTATCAAATACCTAATAAAAGATAATGTTGTTTTCCTAAACACGTATTACAAGAAATAAATTATGTTTATGAAAATTTGTTTCACGTTTCACACGTTATTTCACAAAATTTACATGTTGATCCGTTACATAAGTTTGTTCACACATAATGTGTAGCATTTAATTTATTATAGCCACCTCGATAGCCACCTACTTGTAAAGTTTACGATTATAAACCCAAAAACACACATTTCACCATGTTGATACTAATTTTTATAAATTTCTATTAAACAACAAAAACTTTTCCATTTTGACGTTTTCTTTTTAATACATAAAATTTGTTGACAATAAAATCACTAGTAGGCTTAAATAATACAAAATAATGACAATTAGTTTATATTAGGTTTACATCGATAAAAATAGGTAAATAATAGAAATTGGATATTGATCGTTTAGTTTTTCTAATTTTGGGGATCTAAATTCTATCAATTATTAGTTAATAACTTTTTATACGACTCCTTATGAAAAGAAATATTTCGGATACAGGGTGCTTCTAGCGAAAACTTGGTTTGTCACTAGTGAGGAAAATCTCATTGAGTTAACTTTCGTCTCTAGTGACAAGTTGTTGCCTATTTTCAACATATTACCCGCCTCGTATCTGTATTATTTTGGCTGCTTATAATTATTAATAATAAAATAAGATGATGCTAATTAAAATCTAAATGCATTTACTTCACTTTTATTAAATTAAAAACAAAATAAAATTATGGAAATAGAGTCAAATTTAAAACAACCCACATATAGTGATTTGGTGCGTCATTTGTTTATTTGAAGTGACAGTTGTTAAATCTAGTTAAGGTTTATTGTTGCGTCTAATACAAAATAAGACATTTGTTTACTTTTGTGTTTTTTTCTATTTTATTGCATGGCTTTAATGGAGTTTATTTAAAACAGTTTATTTATTTACACTTCCACTAATTAATTTATTTACAATACTTAAGCACTATTATAATTCACACTTCTAATTTATTTTAACAATTTATCTTTACTTGAAAACATTTATATTGAAACTTCTGTACCTATATAAACTTCAACTAAACTGTTAAACAATGTCGCGCTACTTATATCAAACCAGCCCTGATCTAGTTGATTATCGGCGGTCTAAAGGCCCCTCGAAATTCTTTGTCCACGCGTCGGACTGCGACAGAAAGCATTCTAGGGAAGATAAAGATAAATAGAGAACAGAGTCGGTTCAGGCGATCGCACGACAATACAATAGCTGATCAGCAGTTTGTTATTGCCTTCTATAGAGTGTGCCGTCTTTTCAATTAATTGAAAGTAATCAGGATGGATACATTAATTAAATGAAAAGATGGGACTTAAAATGTAGTAACATGTAACATGTAACATAAGGAACAGAAATTATTTTAATACTGTATTTACAGCTGAATTAATATTTACTATTAAACAAAAACCAAAATATAAAAAAAAAAATAAAAAAAAAAATTCCTTTGCACCATCTTGCTTAAAAGCTTAAAATTAAATTAATTCTAAATATATTCTTTGATTCTTTGTATTCTTCTTTCTGAAATTTATTTATCATCAATATTTCGTTTTTTCCTATGTTAAGTAAAAAAAAAAAATGAACATGTAATTTCTACAAAATATTTAGGGTGCTCAATAGTTACATGATATGATAGAATTTTTGAACGTTTTAGACGATGAAGAGATTCAGACGGAATGCGTTAATAATTTCGAAGACTTTATACAGGGAAGGGTAGACAAAAACAGATATGGACTGGGAGTTGTTCACTTTAATATTAGAAGCTTACAAAAACATTTTAATGAGCTACTGGTATATGTTGAAATGGCTAAAGATATACTTGATGTAATTATATTATCAGAAACAGGTAAAATAAAAAATATTCATGATTTTTCTATTCCTCAGTTTTCAATTCACTACAATGAGGCAATATTTAACAAATGCGACGGTTCCATAATTTATGTAAGAAATAATATATCAGTGAATGTTAATATCGTACCTGTAAATGAAACCAAATTTCTTAGAGCTATTTTAACTTCTAGTAATTTTCCAAAAAATTGTAAAATTGGGCTTACCGCCTTCTATAGACTTCCGGCAACCGACTTAAATATGTACTTAGATAATTTAGAAATATACCTAAATTCTATAGAATATCAAAATCTAGAAATATATGTAGGTGATATAAACATCGATATACTAAAAAAAGAAACTAACGAAACAAACAAATATTTAAATATAATGAATTTCAAAGGTTTTAAATCATATATAAATAAACCAACGAGAGTACAAAATGAGTCAAAAACTGCCATTGATCATATTTTTATTAGAACTCATAAAAACCTAATAAAAAACGTCGAACTTGAGCCAATTATATTTCACACAGATATGACAGATCACTATTCTCCTACACAAAAAAATGAGGAACCCCAATCAATAAACAAAGTGACCATAATAAATTTTGATAATCTAAAACATTGTATAAGCAGAGAAAATTGGAATGATGTAATTAATACGGCTGAACCACAAAAAGCATACGATTTATTTTTCAATAAGCTAAATCAACAAATTTAAAAATGTACCCAATCTACAATTAAAACAAAAAATATAATTAAACTAAAACCATGGATAACAACAGGTTTATTACTTTCAATAAAAAATAGAGACTCTCTAAAAAAAAAAACTAACAAAAAAATACACTCTAGAACTTGAAAACCAGTATAAAAATTACAGAAACAAACTTCATTCCTTAATAAGAAAAACAAAAAATGACTATTATCAAAATAAAATTACACAAGCCGGAAACGATTATAAAAAAATATGGAAAATCATTAATGACATAACAGGTAGTACAAAAAAAACTAAGCAAATTGAAAACATATCTATAAAATCAGAAAATAATGATAATATAATCAATAACAAAAACAATAAGAAAAAGCCGAAGAGTTTAATATTTTTTTTACAAATTTAGGTGAAAATATGGCAAATAAAATACATAAGGTAGTACCAGCAGTAAACTTTCTTAAAAATGATAAAGTTGAAAACAACATACTCTTTAAACCCGTAACAAAAAATGAAGTAACTATTTTAATAAGCAAACTAAAAAATAGCTCTGCACCTGGTCCAGATAAATTAACAGCAACTACAATAAAAAATATAAATGAATATATTATTCTTCCTGTAACGCATATCCTTAATATTTGCTTTCAATCAGGAAAAATTCCAAGTCAATGGAAGGAATCAATTATCACACCTGCATACAAATCCGGAGACCCTAGTGAGCTTACAAATTATAGGCCAATTTCTGTTATCAACAACTTCGTTAAAATTTTTGAAAATGCAGTAAAAAGTAGATTAATTAATTTTTTTCATAATCATAATGTTATTACAGATTGTCAATACGGTTTTATACAAAACTCAAGCACTGAAAATGCGGTAGTTGATTTTTTGGAAAAGACAGTTAACGCTGTAGATGAATCATTAAAATGTGCTGCAGTATTTCTTGATTTGGCCAAAGCATTTGATACCGTTTCCCATAACATTTTACTTGACAAACTAAATAACTATGGCATACGGGGTTTAGCATTAAGGCTCCTGAGGGATTATTTATCTAATAGAACCCAGAGCGTAAAAATTGGCAAAGCCGGAAGTTCTAAATCAGTAGTAAAGATGGGGGTCCCACAAGGAACAGTATTGGGCCCAATTCTGTTTCTGGTTTATATGAACAACATTACACAAATTAATAACTTATCTGGGAATATCATATGCTATGCGGATGATACGGTAATTATTTTCGCTGGAAAAGAATGGGAAGAGGTTAAACTCGCTGGAGAAACGGCCCTAAGAAAGATAAGTTTATGGTTAAATAACAATCTACTAACTTTAAATGTATTGAAAACAAAATGCATTACCTTTAGTTCAACCATCGTTAATCAACCTAACAGCTTTTGTATAAAATTGCATATTAGTGACTGTCAAAAAAGCGATTGTAACTGCCCCTTGATAGAAAAAGTTTCTCAAATTAAATACCTAGGTGTAATACTTGATCAATACATACGTTGGTCTGAGCATATTGTCCATGTTAGTAATAGACTGAGAGCCCTAATGCACAAATTTTATGTTCTCCGGGACATTCTTTCAAAGAAAAATATAATGATACTTTATAACTCCCTAGTGGAATCTATATTAAGGTATTGCATAGTAGCATGGGGTGGAGCATTTAACACCACTATTAAAATTGTAGAGACAACACAAAATATTATTTTAAAAATTATCCTAAAAAAAGAGAGACTATTTTCTACAAATAAATTGTACGATGAATCGAACATACTAAACGTCAAATTACTCTTTGCTTATCAATGTATAATGAGAATATATACCAATGCTGAAAATTTTACTCAAAAAAATACCCGCTTAACACGCTCAGTCGCTAATATGGAGATTCCTGTACAATTTTTCAAAAAATCACTTAGTCAAAGGTCATTATCATTCTTTGGCCCAAAATTTTTTAACATAATTCCGATACACCTCAGGCAAATAAAACAAAAAAGTTTAAAATTGAAATAAAAAAATATTTAATAACAAACAAAAAAAAAATTTACGATCTAATGATAACATAGTATAACTAAAAAACATATTAAAAGCCAAAAGGACCATCGTAGTTTTTGTCTACTTTTCCTAAGGTACTGTCTATTGTTTATTTATCTTTTTATTTATCGGTTTATTCTGTCGAATTTCTTCGTCCCTTGTTCTAATTTTTAAATATTGTATCTTTTGTTAAGTGATAAATATATGTAAAATTTAATACCTGTCTCAAAAAAAAAATATGTACATAAATAGAGTCATCTGATTGATCAGAAGCAAAACAGGCAGAAATGCCTAGGTTCGATGCTCAATCAGATGTCTTTAAAGAATTTTTTTTCTGTATAACTATTTTTTTACTATTAGGTAATGTACTTTAATATTTAAACAAATAAATTTGATTTGATTTGATCTATTCCAGTTAGTTAAAAGGAGGTGTAAAGGTTAAAATGTTGTATAAGAAAAGGTAGTATTTTGGAAAAGTAATGACCGTAGAAGACATCGAATTTGTCTTTCCACCGCCCAAAAAACATGTATCTTCACTTTGCACAACATTTAGAGAAGGAAATGAAGAAGTCAAGAACAGTCTAAAAGGAAGGTTTGAGAAACATCAATATGAAAAGAAACCGGCCAGAATTACTAAAAAAGTAAGCAAGGAAAAGGCAATTGCTGAAAATAATCGACTAGTCAGTGCTGTTTTTGACTTACAACAAGTCATTAATCTTTCGGTCACGCAGTATTCTATGAGCAGAGATTTTCTTCTTACAATTTTATGGTTTATAACCTTGCTACAAGATATTAGATATTAGATAGCAAAAGAGGTTCTTCAGAAATCGCAACATGTCTATATGTTTCTTCAACAATGTGACAATGAGACTGTTGAATCAGTTGACCTGTTTTCAGATGGTTGTCGAGAACAAAATAAGAACTCCATATTACTAGCCATTTTTCTATACCTTCTAAAGACAAGTAAATACAGGGTGAGGCACCGAAAACGAAACAGATCGCATACCTTGAAGACACATTTTTTTTTGGAGAAAATGCAAAAAGAGGTCGATTTTTATTTCAAAGGGGACATTTTTCGATCATATCCTCAACTATCCTACATCCCTCCCCACCCCTCTGTCACTATTACCAATGAAATTGAAATAGGGAAAGTACTAAGTGTGACACATCATTGAAAAGGTAATTTCATAAGGAATTTTACTGTGTGACAGTTTATTACGTAACTTTTGATTTTGGCGCCATCTTGCGGGAGAAGTTTCCGTATTTTAAATAATGATACTTCATGTGAAAGTAAAACTCATTTAATAGACAATAGAGCTGTGGCAAACCGTATGTATTCGTTACTCAGTAACGGGTAGTCGGTCAGATACGAAATACGAATTCGTTACTGCATTTTAAATTTCGTTACTCGCATCCGCATCGTCCCATAACGCATAATAATAATACTTGAGAATACATACCGCCACCGGTTCGGTCACAATATATCCCCTATAGTAGTGCATCTCACTTGTTAAAGAGTTGGCACTAAGTTTGCAGCGCAAGAATGCGTCTGTGTCTGGCCGCTCAACTAACTCGATATGGCGGTAAATTCAAATATAATTTAAAGGCGAAATTTAAATTTCCCGCCAAAATTGTAAATTTTCAGCCGCGGAATGGCGGGAACTTTTAAATATATTAATTCGGCAATAATTATTGAGAAGTATATTGCATGTTCGATTAAACGAGCTGTAAATCCAGGCGCTATTTTTATTTTGATAGCTAAAAATAATACTAATTCTTTTATTATTAGCTATTACAATAAGAGCAGCATTTGGATTAACAACACATTTAAAAGAACATGTAATATACTTTTCAATTTTACCTAAATCACTTATTTTTTACCTATAGAGGTTAGATCTGAAAAAAAAATTGGCTCTGGTAAAAAAAACAAAAAATTGTATAAAGTATTTTATTTGAAAAATTATAAAACTTATTTAATATATTTTAAAGACGAAGATAACTCTAGCCATATCCATTTTACTGAAAAAAAAAAAAGAAACTATTAAATGAAATCATTCGATATCTAATTTCATCCACACCCTCTGTTAGACAGTACCAAAACGTAACAACCGAAGCAATGCGTACGCACGATTAGTTACCGACACCAATTCCGCATCCGCATAGACGTGTATGAGGTCCACACGATGCGTGTTCTGTAGATTCGTATCACAGTAACGAAAGTAACGAGTAACGAATATTTTTATACGGGTAGTCAGATCCGAAGTAACGAATACATACGGGTATTGATTTTCTCGTTACTTTTACAGTTCTAATAGACAATTCATAATAAAAATTAAAAAAATAATAGAAAAGTGAACATAAAAATTAAATTGAAAAATTTAGGACAACTCCCATAATTAAAAACTAAATTACTTCAAAGTAAATACTCAAAGTGTTGTCCATTAACTTCCATACACGAATATAAATTATTCTCAATTCTTTGTCTGACGTTTTGGAGTATTTCTGGAGTTATTTGACGAGATTCGGTAATAATACGTTCACGTAACTCTTCTAAGGAACCTGGCTGAGTGGCGTATATTTTACTTTTCAGTTATCCCCATAAAAAGTAATCTAAGGGGGACAGATCAGGAGATCGTGGAGGCCATTCAGTAAATCCTCTTCGTCCAAGTACTGACGAACCGCTGCGGCAAAATGTGGAGGAGCCCCGTCCTGTTAAAATATTAGGTGATTTTCAAGGTATCGGTTATCGTTTTCTATTATGTCTGTTAACAATGGATCAACGGTGTTTTTGAGTAATTCCAAATACATATCCCCAGTTAAAGTACCTGGTAAAAATAATGGACCAACAATACGATTGCCAAATATTCCAGCCCAAACGTTTAACTTTTCTGGGTGTTGAGTATCGACAATTATGTCGATTGACAGTCCCGTTAACATAAAAACTGCATTCATCTGAAAAACAAATGTTATAAAGAAAATTTGGATCTTGTATAGCATGCTCGCTCATGATTTCACAAAATTGCAAGCGGCGATCAAAATCGTCTTCGTTAAGTTTCTGAACTAAATGAATTTCATATGGATGGAATTTGTTGGCTTTCAAAATTTTCCTGACGGTACGGTCACTTACTCCAGATAATTCTGCAAGCTTTCTTGTACTAAGAGTTGGATCTGCAACAACTTGTCCTAAAACGGCTACCTCTACGGCTTCGTTTCTTACTGGATTTTGAATCTGCCGTTTTTTATTTTAAACAGATCCTGTTTGTCGAAATTTTGAAATAAGTTCCAAAACGTACTTACGTTTAACCTGTTTGTTTGGGTGTCGCTCATTAAAAATTGTACAGGCAGTGTTAGCACATTCATTATTTTTTAAATAATATTCAACAATTTGATCGAAAGATGTCCCCTTTGAAATAAAAATCGACCTCTTTTTGCATTTTCTCCAAAAAAATGTGTCTGCAAGATATAGGATCTGTTTCGTTTTCGGTGCCTCACCCTGTATATAAAAACTGTATTACTTTTTAAGTCTTTCCACAGATAGAACGAGGGAGACTCGGTAAACAGTACCATTGCTTCAGCAATGTTAAGAGCTGGGAATAACTACTTGCCTAGCCAAATACGTCCATTCATATGTTTAGCCCTTAAAAAACACCTTTATATTGTACATATAATGAAATTTTCTGACTTTTTGAAATCTACGTTTACTCTCTGTGCGAAGTTATCTCGAAAATAAAGAAGTCAACTATCTAAATTGGAAGAAGATGTTTAACATTCGAGTTGAGAAGGAAAACCTAAACAATTTGTTTTTTAATTTAGAAAACATAAAAGCTCAAATGACGTCATTATCACGAATCTACCTAACGTCAAAGTAACGTCTATATTGGGTGTCCCAAGGTTGAATGGAATTATTAAAAATGCTAAGCAGATGAAAGTTATTTATTTAATCCAAAAAATACATGAAAAATATATTATAAAAAATAAATTACACTGGTAAATAAAAAAGTCATGAGCAAGAAACCAAAAGGAATCAAATGACAAAAGAATATTAGAGGAACTGACACAACATACCTAAAATTGTAGATTTAACTTTAATTGGGGGTGGGCGAGCATGCTTTACGATTTCATCATCTTCAGTATCATCGAATGACAGCTTTCTAGTTGGCACCTTTATTCTATTAGGCATTCCAACGACCTGTCAAACAATAGGTGCCAGTGGGAAATTCTTGTATATCTAAGGGGGTAGCGACATAATCTTGCAACTTGGACGCTATTTTTATTCGAAGTAGTACTCGCCAAGCCTGCCAATTTATGAAGAAATGTATAGGTGGGTTTTTTAAATATTATTTTTATTGTGTTTGACATAAAATATTTAAATGTAATCCATTATTCATGATTTTACGTAAAGTAAATAGAATACACCATATGTCGCCACCCTTAGATATACCAAACCTGCCCACTGGTAATTCATTTGTTTGGAATGCCTAATTAGTAGGTACTTTATCAGCATCAGCCTTGGAATGTAGATCTGAGGTAACTTCAACTTTTTTTAATTTGGTACATCACTTATCATTATCATCTAAAATAAAAGAACTATTAAAATACAGACCACTGAAAATTCTTAAAGATAGAAAGTAAATTGTGTATCTAGTTGTAACATCTGAGGGGAATACTTCACCGGAGATTTAGGTAGTAGCTCCAAAAACTACCTTCTCAGAGATATACATAGTCTGAGTTTATAATAAAAGTTAATAAAAAAAGATCATATATCCTGTGAAATAATAAAAGGTATCTAAATCAAGTGGCCCACTACAAATCTTTCATTTTTAAATAAACTATTAAAAAAATACCCTGAAAAATAAAAATATAACATTACTCACCAGTCTTATATTATATTTCTTTATAATGGCGGGCAAAAGACTTGTTTTTTACGCTGCGTCGGCCATTTTCTGCTCACCTCACAACTACCAGACCGTCATCATCCGGTTTTTCAAACTCAATAATGCAATACATCTGTAAAATACCAAATTCGGTTTAATATATTTTTTTATCTTGTGAATTTTAAGTGACGTCTATTCTATGTCATCAATGCGACGTCAAATACATGTTACTGATTAGGATATTGTAATAATAAAAAATTACGTCATAATGACGAATCTGTATTGACGTCTAATTAACGTTGCAAAAACGACGTCAAAGTAACGGCATTAATTGGCATAGTGACGTTTCTGATGAGTAAATCCCAAAAAATCACGTCATAATGACGGCACCTTGCTGCTTGGGTTTTGCCCCCTTTCAGCGATTGTTAGCGCCCCAATCTGCTTCTTGCCTGTACTGCTAGAACTTTGGACAAAACACCATCAGCAATACATTTTAAAACCAATAAAAACAAACCTAAAACCAGCCATATACTGATTGAAACTAAATAATCAGATTTCCTGGTTTTACAGTTTTTTTGATAAAACAATTTTTTCTACACCCACATGGATATTAGCTTATCTACGCACAGATTACAAAACGAAAAAGTATGCTATTGCCTTCAACTGAACGAATATATTTCGCAAAATGGTCCATTTTCGATAGTGAGAACACTGCAAAAAAATGAAATCCTCCAATCACCGTTCATATTTTGATCAAACGACTGCTATTATTTTTAAAATTTTAAATAATTGACAATTCTGTCAAACTAATTGTCAGTATATTTTTTATTTATTGAGATTAAATTTACATTAAAATGAGTTATTCTTGTGTATAATCGATAAATAATAGCATTTGTTTTTATTTCGCCTATAATTATAAATAATTTGTTAATTTAAATAAAACTGTATGAAGTCAATTTAATAACGAGTATTAAAACAACAAAAATAAAAGGATAGGTGGTCCTGTGGTTAGCGTTCTTGCTTCCATACTGAAAACTCGAGTTCGATTCTCGGATAGGGAAATTATAAAAAGTTATAAATTATTTTAAAATTAGTTATTTGGTCTTAATAACCTAAAATATTTTTATTTGTAAATGTTCGTTAGTGGGTCGTAGAAAAAATATTATGTACAACTCGAGTGGATTGTCCACATCGCACTCAGATGATTGAGCACTCCGCCTACGACGTAGTGCTCAAATTTCGTCTTCGTGCGATATGGCCATCATATCCACCCTTGTTGCACAAACTACTATTATAGTCCTAGGAAAAATATTGTGCATCACTTGTGTAAAAGTGATGTTTCACACTAGTATGATTGTCGTACTCGCGACAATATTTCCCTCAATATTTCCCACTCCACATTTATAATGTAATATTGTCACTCTATAGTAATTAGTGCCAATATCTTGGAACTTTCAGACTTTCGTAAAAGTACAAATTTCATGGTCAACCTTAGTGAAAATTAGTGAATGTATTAAATAATATAAATCAAATAGTTCAGTTATTTATTTAAAAATCAATTTACCTTGATAAAAACTAAACAAATAAAAGAGTAACAATAACGGATATGTTAAACTAATTACTTTAAATACCATTAATAAACATACCCAGGAAATTAATAACATGTTTCAATCCTATTATGATGTCAATATAAATATTTATTGAAATTTTTTGTTATAGGTGAAAGTCAACTGCATCTACAGAAGAGAAACCCTGTGATGATCTCTCTCACAATCTTCACACAACAACAATTATTAATTCTTCAATCAACAACAACAGGCATAGAGAACTAGATTTAGATTAAAATTAAAGTGACGGAACAACACAAGTGTAACGTCAAAGTGAATTTGTTAATTATAATTATTGTTAGTTACAATTCAGGTAAGGAGGATTGAAATTTCACGTAATTAAAAAAATTATTATGATTCTGGTGAAATTTTGTTCAGCCTGTTTAAAATTGTTGTTTTATATGATAAGTTTGTATATTATTACAAGGGTGTTTTGATAACTTTTTTTGCATATTTTTTTTTTAATTTCAAAATTATCTCAGTAAATAAATATTATTGTAGTAGGTACATATACGAGGTAAGATTAATAAACTTTATCACGACTGCCTGCCATGTAATTAAATCATTGGGACTTTGAAAAAATACCCACTTATCCATACATTTAGCAATCTTTTAATATTAAGCTTTCACTAGTTCTCAAAACAAAGTTTCAGACTAAAAATTTTAGTTTTTTAGGACCTTGTTTTATATGCCTACTATAACGTTTTATTTTAAAAATGATACACCATGTAATGATAAATTGAAACAATCAAATAAAACTACAAGTGATAGAGAGATGGAGACCTGCAGTAAAATCTACTGAATACCGAAATAATAGACAGTAACTTAGGGTATTAGGCATTCCAACGACCTGTTAAACAATAGGTGCCAATGGGAAGCCTTTGTATATCTAAGGGGGTAGCGACATAGTCTTGCATCTTGGACGCTATTTTTATTCGAAATAGTAGTTGCCAAGCCTGCTAATTTATGAAGAAATGTATAAGCGGGTTTCTTAAATATTATTTTTATTGTGTTTGATATAAAATATTTAAATGTAATCCATTATTCATGATTTTACGGATAGTAGATAGAATACATCGTATGTCGCAACCCTTAGATATGTCAAACTTTTTCACTGGCAATTCATTTGTTTTGAATGCCTAATGGTCTGATATTAACTGAAATATCGGTTACTTGGTCCTGAAAAACTGGTTAAATTAGGGAAGCGGTTACCTGAAAATGGTGACTCAAACGTCAATTCACTAACCGGTATATTTTTAAGGGTTACCATTAAGTCGAATGTCAATCTGGCACAAAAGTGACGTAACTCTCGGCGATGGTCCAAATATAACTAACAAATTAGTTCTTTTCAGGACAGGGATTCTTACGTGCGTAACAACACGTAACGAATCAAATAGAGAGAGATATTACATACAAATCGCATTATGTATAACGAAGATAGTCGTCTCAACTATAACGAAGATAGTCGTCTCAACACGTGCCGTTATGAAAGATGAGAATCCCAATGCAGGAATAGTTACGTTTAGTAGTTTGTTAATATCGGAACATACCCTTAATGTGTGAAGAATACTGTCAAATGTCATTGCGCCAAAGTTTGGAGAAATTTTTGGAGGTTACTGAACAAGGAGATTTTTGGAGATATATGGTACCTCTGTCAGAATTCTTCACACATTCTTGGTATTAAATTACTGTTTATTATTTCGGTACTCAAGTATAGAGTAACTTACCTCTAAATTTATTAAATAATTTTTGTGATTTTTTGATAACTTATAAGTTTACAAATCTAGCAACATAACCTACTCTACAAAAAACTAAACAAAAACCAGTCATTCCTTATTTCTTCATAAAATGGCTAGTTACAAATGTCAAACTATGAAAATTTTATTTTAAATGTTTTACCCTATATTAATAAATTTAACCGAATTATTCATAAACATTGTTTTTACCTTCTTTTTGTACCTTTTGTTTAAAAGAAAAACATTACAATACAAATAGGGCACCTATATTACAATGGCTTACACCGTCACAGGATATGTCTCCTCTAGAGTTTTTTGTGGTGCCATATAAAACAAAAGTCGTGGGTATTTAAGACATCAGCTATATCTAACAAATAACCCTTGAAACCAAGGCCTTGTGTATGAGAAGTTTTAGGCAAATGTGACTAGGCCTGTTAATTACAAAATGTTGGCCATTTTGATACATTGTCCTAATATTTAAAAATTATTTTCTAATAAATCTGCATTATGTGGCTTTTATGCCACTTTTATTATTTTCTGGTATCGTATTCAAATAGTTTGATATGTTGCCGATTTGTTTAAGGAGTAGATTTTACATAGGTTGTTCACAATTTCTATTAAAATAATGACATTACTAGAAGTTTATAAAATTTCACCAGTTGCAAACTTATTTATAAAATTTCAGTCTACTTTACCTAAATTTCGAAAAAGTGGACATTCCCAACAATAGAAGTGTCGTTTAGTGATTAATTTTTAATGAACATTCAAGTTATTCGGTTGAATAGTGCCAAAGAAGTATGCGGAATGGAAAATTATTAATTAAAAAGTTAGAAGAATGACTGCCTCTATGGAGAACAGAGGGCGTAGAAAAAGTTCTTGGGATTCCAAGGTAAGAATATTTCTGTAAATAATTTATTAAAAGAATAGTCAAAATTATTATTTTTGTGTGGTATTTTTTTTACGTTTTAAATCGTGGAGTATGTCGAAGCGTTTAGAGCTGAGACTCTATTTACTCTGAAGCTACGCTGCTTTTGGATGTAACGTACAACGTAGATCCCGAATTCATAGATATTGATATTAAACAACGACGAAAAACTACTAGACTAATCCATTCAATATCAAGCCATAATATTTACTTGACAGAGTTTTCATAACTGCTGCCCCCTTTAGAAAGAGCGAAAGGCCTATTAAATCGAGTGGGAATGATTGATGCAATCACGCGTTTTATGAATAAACCAGCTCGTCTTTATCTTTATCGGTTGTAAGCAGGCAGGGTTAGGTTTGGCCCAGAACACTGCGGCCTCTTGGGTCTATTGTATTCCCCTGCTTGCCCCGTATTCAGGTACTATCTTTGGAATAGTCCTGTGTCTTTGGTTAGTTTTGATAGGTTCCCTACCACCAAGTGTTCCTATGGCGTTATTTCCGGTTCTAGGCCGAAAAGGATGAAACGTCGCCCAGTAAGAGCTTCGCATTAGAAGATCACATGGTATGAGGTTTCTTCATCTTCCATGCAAAGTCTACACGTAGTGGGATCATTGTGTGTGCCCCAATGCCCCGTTAGTAATCCCACAATGGTGGATATCTGAGGCCTTGTAGTGCCTCAGTAGCCATGCGTGGGTTTGGTCCCCTTAGCATGAGCTTACTGATTCTGTGTCCTCTTATCTGTTGCCAGTGAATTTGGTGTTTTGTGGTTATCCACCTGTTCACTGCCTGTCGAGCAGAGGTTTCGCTTATCCCAAATACAGGTTCGGGCCCTGTGAATGGTAGATCTGATCCCTCTTTGGCGAGTTCATCAGCCGTTTCATTTCCTTGGATACCTGTGTGCCCTGGTACCCACGCTAGTTTTACCTTGTTGTGGGTTGCCAGATCATTTAGTATTCCAAGACAGTTCCAGACAAGCTTTGACAAGCTGCCTGGCTATCTGAGAGAATTAGGATGGTTTGTTTTTTTGTACTTCCTTCTTAAATTCTTTCGTACACACAATTTGATTGCATGTATTTCAGCCTGAAATATAGTGGCACGTTTTCCCAGTGAGACGATGATATTGCTTTTGGGTTTAACTCCATGTACGCCAGAGCCTGTTCCCTTGTTAGCTTTAGATCCATCCGTATACCATACGAGACCGCTAAGCAAGTATTTATCTATTTCCTTATTTACCTCGTTCCAGTTACAGTTGACCTGGAAGAGTCTGTTAAAGGTTAGGAGGGGTGTCATGTGATCTGATTCCATATTTAATATAGAATCATTTACTTCATGTGTTATTCTGGTATGTTTTATATGTCCCAGTGGGTTCCAGTTGTTGGAGATTTCCAGTCTGTATGCACTCATTCTGGCCTCCCCCTTTATGACTAGGTCAAGGGGTGGGAGGTTTAGAATGATTTCCATAGAGGCTGCGGTGTACTTCTCAGTGCTCCTGTAATACAAAGGCATGCCAGCCTCTGTACTCATGAAAGAGTATTGAGGGCTGGCTGTTTTCTGATTTACTTTTGACCACCAAACAACCGCTCCATAAGTTATCATGGGTCTTGTTTAGCTATAGCCAGTGGACCATTTTTGGTTTTAATCCCCATGTTTTTCCAAATGCCCATCTCCCTACAATGAGAGAAATTTTACATTTGTTGGTCACTTTTTGTAAGTGTTGGTTCCAAGTAAGTTTGCTATCTAGGATTGGACCAAGATATTTTACTTGGTTCGTTTTGTTTAGCCTTCCTCCAAATAGAGTCAAAGTTTCTAGAACCTCCAATTTTGTTTTTCGAGTAAAGGTTGTGAGTTGTGCCTTGTCAGGGTTTACCAAGAGGTTTTCCCTAACGCACCACATTTCTGTCAGCCTAAGAGCTCTGCATGAGTTCAAAGACTGTGGTTTGGCGTTTCCTCGGATAAGGATGACTATGTCATCGGCATATTATTGGGCATACAGCCCTTGATTGTTTAGTCTTTTCAGCAGTTCGTCTGCCACTAGGTTCCACAGTAGACGAGAAAGGACTCCACCCTGTGGGCATCCCCTGTGGATAGTCACCTACACGGTTTCACTGAACATTTGTGCCTGTACTTGCCGTCCGCATAACATGTTTTCTATCCACCAGCTCGTACTACCATGATTTCTGCTTTACACCGTTGTATAATTAAAAAATAAATAATGTTCTTTAAATCACCTTCATCTACAAATAGTTGCAACCAGAAAAATATATTAAACCTGACACTGAGACTGTAAATATACTTCCTTAATGTAATTTTGAAAGCTTTAGCTTTATGTTAAGTAAATTCCGAATTATAACCATAAACAATTATTGAGATTCGTGAACTTGGCACAACAACATTGCAAAAATAGTGCAAACATTTGTGAGAGGATTGCCCATCGTTTGCCTATTATTTCCCATAAAATAACTTTTATTGCCCACCCTCTGTTTTCAAAATATATAGAAAATAATTTTCGCGGGCCAACTTCCAAACAAAAGTAAACATTTTGATAATTTAATTCCATAGAATAATAGCATTTTGTTTGCCCACGTGTGCCCATCAATTATTTTTTTGAAAAAATTCAAATTAAAAAATATTTACAAAAATGAAATATGATGAGTGTATTAGGTAATCGTTGGTTTACCATTTTTTATTTTTCCAATTTGCAGCCTTTCTTCAAAAAATTCAAATTAAAAAAGAATCGGATGACTATTTCACAGAGCCTTGAACTTGGCACCACATTGCATAAATGGTATAACAGTTTGTAGGAGGATTGCCCATGGTTTGCCCACGTTTGCCCATCAATTTTTAAATATATAAAAAAAATGAACAAAAACAAAAAGTTACAAAAATTAAATATGATAACTGCATTTGGTAATCATTCGTTTACTGATGTTTGCCCATTTTAGTTTTTCCAATTTGCATACCATTTTTCGAAAAAACATTCAAATTAAAAAAGGATCGGATGCTAATTTCATTACTAGTGCTTTATACGTATTTTTATCTTATAAAATGATGGGCCGTCATCGACATAATAAAAAACTAATTGTATACCAATAAGGAATGTATTCTGAGGATTGCTCTTTTTTTATAAATCGTAGGTCAATGGATAAAACAGCAATACTAATGCAATTATATGTTTATTTATTATGTATACAAAAAAAATAATTTATGGGCAATAATAGGTAAACGATGGGCAATCCTGTCACAAATTTTTGCACCATTTTTGCAATGTTGTGGTGCCAAGTTCACGGACCTCAAAACATTGTAATAATTTGGCACCTACGTGAATAACACCGTAAATCCTTGAAATTCGGTTTTTGTAAACAAAATAGTAGTAGTTTGTCGTTGGTATTAATTTTGAAATTTTCTACCATCTTTTAACTACCAAATGTCCAATTCTGCAAGAAAGTAGGTTATCACCCACATTAGTATAAATTCGTAGGTACCATAAAGGATGAATGACGAGCAATATAAGAATTTGCATTTGCATACTGTATTGACACACCCACCATTATAATGTGTTCATCGGAAGTATTCATTTTAGGTCATCGTGTCACTCTAAATTTTCTTCCATGCAGTCACAAATTGCAGAATTATTTTAAGTACGAGAGTATCGCTAAAAGTATTTTAATGTAATTTAGATAGTGACTTTGTTTTTTAATCCCGCTATCAAGGTATTATTGTAATGATTTTTTTATCTCTTATATTTCAGACATTTTAATTAGGTAACAGTAAAATATCGCTGATTTTAAATGACAATGATCTTTAAAATGTAGTTTTTAAAACAAGTAATTAAAAGAAATTATTTTAATTAGATTTATATTAATATGCCGATAATGAACCAATTTAGTAACTTTTACAGTTAGTACCTACTTTTACAATTTTACATTTAAAAAATACAATTAATTAAATAATTAAATAACAACTGTAATTTTTTGCGTATATATATAGATAAAATAAATCAGATTAAGATTCTTATCTCCTATATTACAGGTTAAATAAAAAAAAGGAACACCAAGCAACAAGCCTGTTTTTTTAAATTATTGATTAAGATGATGTTGGTATTGAATAAAATATACATTGCAAGAAAGACCAATATTTGTGGTTCTGAGTTCTGAAACATGACTAAAAATAAAAAAAAAAATAACAAACATTTTGGTTTTTGTGAATCTGTTTTCTTCCTCACATCATAAAGGCTATAACAAAATGTTTATTCTTATGCAGTTCTCCAATAAGTCAAAAACTTCAGATTATTGAGCTTTACCCGTAGTACCTACAGGTTTATACTGAGACAGGTACTAAATGTAAATGTCATTATCTACGGGGTGGCTCACGCTCAACGGGACGGAGCTTTATGGGAAAACGACCAAAGATAAAAAAAATTCGTTTGGGAGGAATAGGTATTAGTTCATTAAAAATTATTCAAACAAGAGTAAACAATTAATTTCTGGGAGACTTTTTTTCATTAAAAATTCAAATAAATCGAAAACTAATAATAATAGTAATAGGGAACCTTTAGTTAACTGACATTATTTTTGATGTAGTTTTTAATTCTAAAATAAAAAACAGGGTGTTCCATTAAAAATAATATAACTTTGTATATTTTCTCTTATGTGGGACATCCTGTATAAATCTAACAAATTTTAAATTGTAGCCGTCTGTAACCTACGTATTCCTCCCAAACGAATTTTTTATATCTTTGGTCGTTTTCCCATAAAGCTCCGTCCCGTTGAGCGTGAGCCACCCTGTATATTAATTGGCAGGTACATGGTTCTCGACACCCTCATCTACCGCCTTAAAACATTCACTACACGATAGCGTATGCAGATGACCTGGTCATTCTGCAAATAGGGAATTTTAAGAAAATACTCTGCGAAAGAATGCAAGTGGCTCTCAAAATTATAGAACAGTGGTGCAAGGATCATTGACTATCTAACAATCCCAAGAAGACAGAAATGGTCCTTTTCACAAGAAAAAGGATGAACATGTAAATAAAACCTCCAGAGCTCCTTAACAAAAACTAAACTTTGCAACACAAGTGAAGTGAAGTCTCACCTTTAACAGCAAGTTAACATGGAACTCACTTCTAGAAAACGAGTAAAAAAGCATACACTGTTTATGAACAATGCCGTTGAACCGCGGGGCGCACATGGGATCTCTCCCCTAGAGTCGTCGCATGGACCTACATGGCCATCATAAGACCTATGCTAACATACGGTGCAGCTGTTAGGGTCAACTTATCTTTAATTTGGTAACATCGCATCTATTTAAAATAGAATGTGGTACACGAAAGTGCATTAGTTTAATACCGGATAATATTTTTGCTATAAGTAATATTTATTTTCCTAGTCAATAAAATTAAATTTTATTGAAAATTAGGCTGAGTGCTTGCGGCTTTACAAATTCATCATCATAGCCATCGTCTACTACATTTATACTCAACCTTATTTTTCTTCAGGCCAAATACATGTTTGCTATGTCACACGCAGCATTTTTGTGTGATCCCTTCTTCTTAAATACCTGAAAGTTTTGGCGCATACCGCTCAAGATTTTAAACCTCCCTAATAATAGTGTTTCGGGCCTCACATAAAAACTTGGAGGGCCGGATGATACCACCACAGGGAATCTTAGATTAGATTTGATTTGAAAGGAGTTGGTCATTTTTCGTCCTTGTCCACCACGACAATTTCAGATCTATTATGGGACTCCGTTGTTTACAGTATGTCGTCTTGGTTAATATTTTTTATTACACTTAGTAGCTTTGACAGTGGCGCCCGCATGTAGTTATATGCGTCTTGATTTTCTTTATCTAGAGTTAGGAACCTCAATCTGGCCAGCCTTCGACAATGGCAAGGACGTAGATTGATGTTTCCTGTTCTTCTTCATCTTCAGAAAATCTGCACAATGGTGTTTCTGCTGTATTGATCACACATAAGTATCCTTCATTGCCTGGTACACAGGCTTAGGTCATTTGTTTTGACTACTTAGCTCTGTCAGATTTTCTAGGCAGTGTTTCACCAGTCGTGATTTGATTTCTGATGATAAAATTGCCTTTAGAGCTTCTTGGCTATCAGAGTCGATGGCTATAGTTTTATCTGATACTTGCCAATTTATGATTTCTGTGACTATTAGCTTGGAACATTATGTTTAGAGCTGTTTGAGATCGCTCCGAGACTGTGCTGCAAATTTTATCCTGATAATTGCTAGGTCGTCCGCATACCCTAGGCACTGGTAGCCTTCTTTTGAGTAGGTTGTCCACTAGAACTGACCACAGCATTGGAGATAGTATTCCTCTTTGTGGGCAGTACCATGTAAATTTAGCCTGTATCGTTGTCTTTTCTAAAGTGGATAAAATGATCCTATTCTCTGGACTGGCATTGATCCAATGGCATATTGCGGCTGGGGAATGTTTATGTTCTACAGCCTTCATTATTGAACTGGTTGAAGGAATATTAGATAAAACAAAAACATTTGAATATTACAAATATTACAAACATATTCCAAAAAGATTATTTTTGGTTAACAAAACATTAGTTAACCCCTAATAATATTGTCCAAATTAAAATTGATTTATTGGAGATCATCAATCATTGCCTGCAAGGCCTGACTGATGATAATTAAATTTAATCACCGTGCTCTCCTCATAAAATGAATCCATTCATCTTATAAACCTGACTCGTTCATAGAAAATGCAATATAGAAGTTTTAATCCAATCATTTATTTTTTAAACTTTAATATATAAAGAAATCTATTATTTTTCAAGATGACGTGTTTATTTTAAAATTTAATATTTTATATTATATACTCAAATACTTATTTTTTCGTGTTAGGCATACGACTAGCATATTCTAGTATATTTGTCTAGTTTATTTTAGTATATTCTAAGGTATATTATATTCAGGTATATTATAATGTATTCTATTATATTATAATGTATTCTAGTATAATATATTCTAGTATATTCTTGTATATTCTAGTATATTCTAGTGAATTTCTACATATTCTAGTATATTCGTATATTCTAGTATATTCTAGTATATTCTAGTATATTCTAGTATATTCTAGTATATTCTAGTATATTCTAGTATATTCTAGTATATTCTAGTATATTCTAGTATATTCTAGTATATTCTAGTATATTCTAGTATATTCTAGTATATTCTAGTATATTCTAGTATATTCTAGTATATTCTAGTATATTCTAGTATATTCTAGTATATTCTAGTATATTCTAGTACATTCTAGTACATTCTAGTATATTCTAGTATATTCTAGTATATTCTAGTATATTCTAGTATATTCTAGTATATTCTAGTATATTCTAGTATATTCTAGTATATTCTAGTATATTCTAGTATATTCTAGTATATTCTAGTATATTCTAGTATATTCTAGTATATTCTAGTATATTCTAGTATATTCTAGTATATTCTAGTATATTCTAGTATATTCTAGTATATTCTAGTATATTCTAGTATATTCTAGTATATTCTAGTATAGTCTAGTATATTCTAGTATATTCTAGTATATTCTAGTATATTCTAGTATATTCTAGTATATTCTAGTATATTCTAGTATATTCTAGTATATTCTAGTATATTCTAGTATATTCTAGTATATTCTAGTATATTCTAGTATATTCTAGTATATTCTAGTATATTCTAGTATATTCTAGTATATTCTAGTTTATTCTAGTATATTCTAGTATATTCTAGTATATTCTAGTATATTCTAGTATATTCTAGTATATTCTAGTATATTCTAGTATATTCTAGTATATTCTAGTATATTCTAGTATATTCTAGTATATTCTAGTATATTCTAGTATATTCTAGTATATTCTAGTATATTCTAGTATATTCTAGTATATTCTAGTATATTCTAGTATATTCTAGTATATTCTAGTATATTCTAGTATATTCTAGTATATTCTAGTATATTCTAGTATATTCTAGTATATTCTAGTACATTCTAGTATATTCTAGTATATTCTAGTATATTCTAGTATATTCTAGTACATTCTAGTATATTCTAGTATATTCTAGTATATTCTAGTATATTCTAGTATATTCTAGTACATTCTAGTATATTCTAGTATATTCTAGTATATTCTAGTACATTCTAGTATATTCTAGTATATTCTAGTATATTCTAGTATATTCTAGTATATTCTAGTATATTCTAGTATATTCTAGTATATTCTAGTATATTCTAGTATATTCTAGTATATTCTAGTATATTCTAGTATATTCTAGTATATTCTAGTATATTCTAGTATATTCTAGTATATTCTAGTATATTCTAGTATATTCTAGTATATTCTAGTATATTCTAGTATATTCTAGTATATTCTAGTATATTCTAGTATATTCTAGTATATTCTAGTATATTCTAGTATATTCTAGTATATTCTAGTATATTCTAGTATATTCTAGTATATTCTAGTATATTCTAGTATATTCTAGTATATTCTAGTATATTCTAGTATATTCTAGTATATTCTAGTATATTCTAGTATATTCTAGTATATTCTAGTATATTCTAGTATATTCTAGTATATTCTAGTATATTCTAGTATATTCTAGTATATTCTAGTATATTCTAGTATATTCTAGTATATTCTAGTATATTCTAGTATATTCTAGTATATTCTAGTATATTCTAGTATATTCTAGTATATTCTAGTATATTCTAGTATATTCTAGTATATTCTAGTATATTCTAGTATATTCTAGTATATTCTAGTATATTCTAGTATATTCTAGTATATTCTAGTATATTCTAGTATATTCTAGTATATCTAGTATATTCTAGTATATTCTAGTATATTCTAGTATATTCTAGTATATTCTAGTATATTCTAGTATATTCTAGTATATTCTAGTATATTCTAGTATATTCTAGTATATTCTAGTATATTCTAGTATATTCTAGTATATTCTAGTATATTCTAGTATATTCTAGTATATTCTAGTATATTCTAGTATATTCTAGTATATTCTAGTATATTCTAGTATATTCTAGTATATTCTAGTATATTCTAGTATATTCTAGTATATTCTAGTATATTCTAGTATATTCTAGTATATTCTAGTATATTCTAGTATATTCTAGTATATTCTAGTATATTCTAGTATATTCTAGTATATTCTAGTATATTCTAGTATATTCTAGTATATTCTAGTATATTTTAGTATATTTTAGTATATTCTAGTATATTCTAGTATACATAAATGATTCTATCTGACTGTTGACTTATTTCATCGCATTTTTTTGTAATCGGACTAGTGAGGCCGTAAGAGGCCCAAAAAAGGCAACGGGGGACTCAAGGGATTAGACCATCACCGAACTGTTTGAAAATGGCTCGCAATACAATAATCTTCTTTCCTTTATAATGCTTTTTTTATAACCCAACTGTAAATAATAAAATGCATTTAATCATTCTCCTAAATCCTTCATTCTCAATTTGGATTTTGGTGCATTTGTATTTAGGTAAAACGTTTCTGTGTATAAACTGAAAAAGAAAGTAAAATCTGGAAGGCAGATGAATCTACTTTGTTTTTAGGTAACCTTGATGAGGCACAGGTTATAGTTAACCAATTGAGTTAAAAACTATACTAATTTTAATTTCTTAAGGGACCCTCCAAAAATTCCAATATTGAGTTTTTGTGACCACCCTAACATCCACGCTTGTTGCATAAACTACTATTGTTTAAACGTTTATTATATAATATTTGCAAAATGAGATAATATTCATTACTTTCTGTCGCAAGGATAGGATATAAGTATTATATTGCATTGCTATTTGAAAAAATCCCGTCTAGCGTGAAACAGCAACCATGAATTAAAAAAATTACCGATTTCTGCGCAATCTGAGTTGCAGACTCGCATTTCTATGAAACATAAACTTCCTAGTCTTTGGCATTTATGTACAGTTTCTATTGACATTTAAGACGACTGCAATCGAATAACCTCACGTCTCGTATCGTTGCATTTATATTGGAAAGTCAGTCGTACCGTGATAAATGGTAAATAATACCTATTTAAATCCATTTTTTTAAAACGTAATTTATTATCAAATTGTAAATGTTAACAAAGTGTGTTTTTTTATAAGAGTCATGTTATATTTAAAGCTTATTATTTGGAACGAAACACATGCAAAGACAACATATAAAGTTCTAGTGATCGTACCAGAATCGTACCTAGATGTAGCATAAAAACAGCGAGTTTCTTCTTCATCCTGAAAGGTTATACATACGAGGATGGGATGAAAAGTTTCCGGCCTAACATAGAACGCAACACAATAGTAACTGAATAAGAATTTATTTTTCTACATAGTCTCCTTGTAGGGTAATACATTTGACCCAACGATGTTCAAGCGATTTAATACCGTCACTGTAGTCTGATTTATCCAACTCGTCAAAATAGGCCTTTGTGTCTGCAATTACTTCTAAATCCGTGGAAAAATTTTTGCCAGCAAGAAATTTTTTTAGGTTTGGAAACAAATAAAAGTTTGACGGGGCTAGGTCTGGCGAATACGAAGGATGGTTTAACAGTTCAAAGCCTAGCTGATGAATTTTAGCCATTACAAAAACGAACTTGTGGCAAGGTGCATTGTCCTGATGAAACAGAATTTTATTTTTTGCCAAACCAGGGCGTTTTTCGCTTATATTCTGCTTAAGCTGGTCCAGTAAGTCGCTGTAGTACTCGGAATTTATTGTTTTTCCCTTTTCGAGATAATCTATTAGGAGTATCCCTTTAGCATCCCAAAAGACCGTTGCCATGACCTTTCCAGCAGATGGTACTGCCTTTACCTTCTTTGGAACTGGTTCGTCCTTTGCCGTCCACTGTGTAGACTGTTGTTTAGTTTCAGGGGTATAATGATAAACCCATGTTTCATCAACCGTAATAAAGCTACGCAAAAAGTGCCCTGAATCACATCTAAACAGTGCCAACTTCTCCTCTGAAATGGTTAGCCGCGTGAGCTTTCGACCTGACGTGAGCAAACGCGGCACCCATCGGGCGGATAGCTTTCTCATACCTAAATCTTCACACAGAATATAGTGAACTCGCTCTTTTGATATGCCCACAGCCTCAGCTACCTCTTCCAATTTTACTCTGCGATCTTTGAGAACTAGTTTGTGAACGGTTTGCACCATTTCTTCAGAAGTTGCCGTTTTTGACTTCCCAGAACGTGGAGCATCATCAGTGCTAGTACGACCACGTTTAAAGTCCGCTACCCAGGTTTTAACTGTGGTAAATGAAGGAGCAGATTCCCCTAGTGTAGCATCTAGTTAAGCTTTTACTTCCGTTGGCGATAATCCTTTGATATAGAAATATTTTATCACCACTTTTATCTCGTTTTTTTCCATCTTTTAAAAGTGGCGCACTTCATAAGCTTTTAAAATACCAAGGACACAAACTACTTGACGCACTCACTTTAAACTTCGAGCGTATACTGACGATAAGCAAGGCTCCACAGACACGTTGGAACAGGAAAGCAAATTGGGCCTACTATAGGTTAGGCCGGAAACTTTTCATCCCATCCTCGTATGTCTGTTAAGCACACAATTTCCTATTAAAAGTTTTCTTTAATTTCGGGATAGTCTCAAACAAAATATATCAAATTCAGAAAATGGCTTTATTCCTTTTTAAACTATTCCCTCTGACAATCGATGCAAATTTTCATGGCATTTTTAAATGCTTCAACTGCATCTGAACTTGAAAAACGTTAACCACACAATTCATTTTTGATTTTTGGAAATGTATAAAAGTCGTTAAATCAGGGTTGTATCGAGGATGGGTCAGTTAATCCATCTCTTGTGTAGGTAATTAATCAATTGTTCGTTGTGTTGTATGTGAGCTTGGATTGTTATGGTGCAAAATGATTTTCTAAAGGGATAGTAGCGTAGCATAATGGGGCGGTGCTCCATCTTACTGAAACCATATCATATTCGCTGGTACTTATGGGTTTGCTGGATCGAGATATAAGTTCGTTAAAGTTGGCACGACATTATTTTGGAGCAGTGCTAAATAATTATCGCCATTCAAATTGCCATCAATGAAAAAGGAAACTATGAAATGATCGCCAACAATTCTTGCCCAAACATTAACCTTTTCAGGGTAATGCGCATGTTCTCTCATCCAGTTAGGATTTTCCCTTGACCAATAGCGGCAATTTTGACGATTAGTACGACCGTGAAGAGAAAGGTACACTCATCAGAAAACAAAACATGTTCTAATTGGATCACCATATTATTTAACGTTACCGCCATTTGTTCAAAAAATTGCGTTCGGTAATATACGCCGACACATGAACGGCGGATATTATTATTGAAATTTTACAGAAAGTTTTTGGACACTTTGAATCACACTATACATAACAATTTTGGGTCCGCTGACACAAAAAATTTCTTAAAATTTGTTGTCGGATCTCCACCATAAAACAAATGTGAAATAAACCATTTTCATATATTTCTTATTGTAGATAAATATCAACATAACACAATTTATAGAGCAATAAACCATACCAAACGATTAAATTTTCTTATTTTTCACTTCTAAATTTGTTAGAAAAACAAATACAGTATATTATTTGTAGTAATCACAGACATCCGCCTTTTTATTTCATTTCATGATGTGCGTTAATTACGGCATGTCAGAACTTATGTACTGTTTGTAAAAAATTCTTTTTTTTTTAATTTGAACTGTCCAGGCCGTTGGAGTCTATGCCGGTCGGCGTAGCCAGGTATGGATTAAAAATTTCTGGTGGCGGCTAAGCCGCCAGCCTACAAGAAGACATGCTTCTTCTTCTTCTTCTTCTTCTTCTTCTTCTTCTTATAGTATATTTTCTTATTATTAGATGCCCACGACAAAGTCACGTTCTTTAAAAGTTGGGATCCAGGTTCACTAGTCAGACACTAGTGACGGTTGGCGGAATTTGGTTCGAAACACGTTTGTTCGAAAACCCTTAGTTCGAAAATACGTTTCTTCGAAAAAGTCTAGTTCGAAAACACTATTTTTCGAAAAATCTTAGTTCGAAAGTGTAGCTCGAAAATATTTTTATTTTTTTTTAATTTTCTCATTTTATGTATATTTTTTTCGCGAAGCAACTCGCGATGACTCCAGGCCGCACAGGTTAGGTAAATTAGTTAAAATTTCTTTAATTTTTCTTATTTTATTTATATTTTTTTGTTAAGCAACCTGTGGTGACACCGGGCCGCACAGGTTAGGTAAATTAGTTAATATTTGTTTAATTTTTCTTATTTTATGTATATTTTTTTGCGAAGCAACTCGTGGTGACTCCAGGCTGCACAGGTTAGGTAAATTAGTTAATATTTAAATAATTTTTTTTATTTTATGTATTTTTGCGTAGCAACTCGCGATGACTCCAGGCCGTACATGTTAAGTAAATTAGTTAATAATTGTTTAATTTTTCTTATTTTATGTAATTACGCCGAAGAGTACTCTGCCGATGAGTAAGTTTTATACAATGTTTTTGATACTGAAGTTAATTTGTTGGCCTGTGACAACACAGGGAAAAGGTAAAATTGACCATTGACATGGCAATATTGTATTTCTTTGAGACACATGTCACACTTCCAATGTCAATTGTCATTGTGTTTACAAAAATTAAATAATTCCGACGAACTTAAACATGAGCTTAAATTAAGAAAATTAACTGTTTACGAAAAAATTTGGAATGGTTTATTGCTTTATGGATGTTCTAATATTTTTATTTAGCAGTTTCTATAACAAGAAATTAATCAAAATGATGTAGTTCAAATTTTTTTAACATCAAAATTAGAGGACACATTTGAAAGTTTTAAGTTAAGAAAAAAATATTTTAAAGCGTTTGCAGGACAAAAAAATATTTTGAAATGTGTTTCAGAGGGTCTAAAAATGATCGACCGATGGCGAATTTTTCCAAATGGCTAATATCGAACATTGGGGCTGCTTGTCGACTAGAAGTATGTGGGTTTTCCTGAAACTCAAGCATAATATCTAATTGGGTATCATTAGTTATTACATTCGTTTTTTTTGTTTGCCTTAAATGTCCAAGCTCGCGAAACTGCTTCTCCATTTTACTAATTGTGAGTGAGTAAAGTTAGCGCTTTTTCAAAAAAAAGTTTAACAAATTAACGTGTGACAAAATTATAGTATTCTAATTAAAATTAAAAGAAAACGTAAACTAATTTACCTAACCTGTGCGGCCTGGAGCCATGGCGGGTTGCTGTATATGGCTCCAGGCCGCAAAGGTTAGGTAAATTAGTTACGATTTTATTTTTCTTATTTTATGTCAAATTTTTTTTTAATCTACATGCGATGGCATAATTTAGGTAAATTAGTTTAAATTTTTTTTTAATTTTAATTAACTGGAATATTGGAATAGTTTGACACGTTCTTTTTGTTCTGCGCTATTTTGTCCTTGCGCTATTTTGTCCTTGCACTATTTTGTCCGGCGCTAATTTGTCAGCGCTGTTTAGTCCTGCGCTATTTTGTCCGGCGCTAATTTGTCAGCGCTGTTTAGTCCTGCGCCATTTTGTCCTGCGCTGTTTTGTCATGGAGCCCCCTTCTATATAGAATCGATTGTTAGTTGTTAATTAGTTGTTATGGATATATGTTGTTATTATGATGAAGATAGATTGTCAAGACTGATTTTCAAATGTCAAAATAAAAACTATTAAATTAGACTCCTTTCTTTTGGTCGTCCCTTATCGCCTAGCTACAGCTCCTTCAGTGTCTATTGATATTTACATTTCCTGTGAAATATGTTTGAGGTATCGGGAATTTTTTTTTATCAATTTTCACTAATCGATAGAAAATGTATGGAAAAATCCTCTTTAAAAAAATATCTTAACTAGCAGACAGATAGACGCACAACACATGGTTAGTTTTCACTATTATTCTTAATCTTCTTTATTAGTAGCAGAATAGAAAAAATATTAGACATACCAAACATTGAGTAAAGGTTCCAGAAATACAAAAATATTTTTGTTACAAATCCATTATTTGTGTATTTTGGCCGAATCAGAAATTTGCGGCCGAGGCCAAGCAACTTTTGATGAGGACAAAAAAGATCAGACGGCTGAGGTGCACACATTTTTCAGGCGACTGTCTCATCAAGCAAATTTAATTTTTTTATATTTTTGTATTAGAAGTAATTTTAAAAAAACAACTTCAAAATCGTGCAGATTCCATCACCACATCTTGACCAAATTTATATGGGTCCATCCTTGAGGTAACCCTTTACTAACAAAAAAAAATCATAGAAATCAGACAAGGTAGTAAAGAATTATCGATAAACATACATTAAAAATGAAGAGTTTGAGGATTTTCTCATGGACCCAAATATTAGATTTTGACCAAATTTATATGGGACCACCCCTAAAGTATCCCCTCTCTAACAAAAAAAGAATCTTGAAAGAGTAAAACCAAATTTGGTAGATTTTCACACTTTTATTTTAAAAATAAATTTTTTTTTAAAAAACACTAACATGACATATGTTTCGAAGTACAACTTCTTTTTCAAATGTGACTATTTACAATTCGGTATCCAATATATATACGAAATAATTTAACAAAACAAAGTACTTAAGAAAACATCAATAACATTACAAAATAAACTAACTATTTAAAGTAAATAAGGGTACTTAGGTAATTATAATATCCATCAGATAACAATAAGATAGCCCATTACCGGGATTATCTCACAGAAAACTGGGAAAGAGATTTAATAAGGGTGAATTATTAATATCTAATTGATCATTTAGTAAGTTATCTGAATTTTTAAATCTATTTATTTCAAGTGTTTCTAAATGGTTTAATTTAAGGCTCTATTTTCTACATGTAAAATTTCAAAGTTGTCTGTAAAAGAATGATTTTCAGCTAAAATATGATTTGAGTAAGTCTTAGATAAAAGAGACCGGAGACGTAACATTGCACATTGCGCATGTTGTCTATTCCAAACCTAAGTAACCCACCAATTAAATATCATTGTGGTCACGACGCCACCCGAATTGCTCCGAAATTTCTATTCTTTGCTTGTCTCCGCGTGAGTAAATCATTTATGGACCGCCGTTTTTGAATTATTTGTTGGTGTTATTAGCAATTTAAAGTGTTTTAGTTATTCAATTTCAATTTGAAAATGCCACGATGTATGGTGAAAAATTGTATATACAAATAATATGTGTCAATGTTATGAAAAATAAGAAATATATTCGTTTTCAGCGGTAAATATTTGTTGACGGTTTGACATAAAGTCGCCATGATTCTTTGAGCTGAATACTTCAGATCCGCATTAAGGGGTTTCAATAAATATTTAATCTAAATAAGAAGTAAATAGGCATTGTTACTAACGAAATTTTGTTTTTAAAAAGTAGTTTTATAAAAATATTTACTAAAAGTGGTTTTTAGCCCTTTATTAGATATTTTTACAAGAATATTAGATGAAATACTGGTTCACCTACTTAAAATTTCAAGGTTTATTTTATTTGCGGTTAAATCAGAAGTGACATTTGAATCTTAAAACAAAGTAAAACGCGCAATATGATCTAGTATAAGCAAAAAATACTAAAGTTACGGAAATTAGTCATATTATTAGTAAAATGTTACATTATAAACCCCTAAACAACTCGAAAAATATCTTCGTTTACTAAAAAAATCTAAATTCTAGCAATATTTATTATACAATCGAATGCGGTTTCAAAGATAACAGGATCAATAAATCCGAATCTCTAAATTTTGGAGCTAAATGCTCTGATAAAAGCATGCGACCGATAGGGGTTACAAAAATAATCGATTTATCGTTTTCATGAAAATCGATTTATCCGTTACAATTAATCGATTATCTTTAATAGATTATTTTTGATTAATCGAACATTTTTAATAAATTTTTTTCGTTTTTTTAGGTAATGGAATAATCGATTATAAAGAGAGTAGATTTATTCAAAATTTTCGATTTATTGAAAATAATCGATTTTTTAGAAAAATCGATTTATTGTTTAATAGACTTTTTAAATTAATCGATTATTTTCCACTAATCGATTGTTTTCGATTAATCGATTATTTTAGATTAATCGATTATTTTAGATTTTTCAAAGGTATTCAAATAATTTGTTTTAAAATACAAAAAATAGATTATATAAAAATAATCGATTGATCGAATATAATCGGTTATATTATATAATCGATATTTCGGTTATTATTTAGAATTATTGATTTATCGGTAAATCAGCTTTTTATTAATCAATTATTTTCGATTTTTCAAAGAAAATTAAATAATCAGTTTTAAAAGGAATATAAAAAAAGAAAAGGATTATTTGTAAATAATCATTAATTATTCAGTTTTTTTTTTTGGAAAATCGATTTATTGTAGAATCTTCTTAATTAATTGGTTATTTTCCGTTAATCGATTATTTTCGATGTTTCAAAAATGATCGAATAATTGATTTTAAAGGAAATAATTCTTTTTTTTTAAATCGATTTATCGATTATTCGACTTTTTAATTAATCGATTATTTTTGATTAATCGATTATTTTAGATTTTTCAAAGATTATCGATGGAAATACGAAAAAAAAAATAGAAATTAAAAATAATCGATTATTTAAAATAAACGATAATTCGTTTATTATTTTTTGTAAACACTGATTTATCGGTTAATTGGCTTTTTAATTAATCTATTTTTTTTTGATTTTTTAAAGATAATCAAGTAGTCAATTTTAAAGGAAATACGAACAAAAATAGATTGTTTGAAAATAATCGATTGATCGAAAATAATCGATTATTATTAATGATCAATAATTTATTTCGATAATCACCCACTCCTAGCGACCAAATGACTTTTAATAGGTTTAAATTTTAAAATGTTATCTGGTTTCAGACATACACATTTCTAGAGTTTTATGTGACGCATCCTCTATATTAATTAATATTCCTAAAGAAACAAGCTTTAATATATCTTTTTCTGAGGTTATAATACAAAACAGCATTTTCTTATTTTGACTAAATTTTAATATTATGTGATAGTCGTAGAAAAAATATAATGTTCAACTCACAAGGTTTGATTTGCAGTATTCGCCTGCGCACATGCTTTTTTATAATACTCTTAGACAATGAGTACTATTTCTTACTCGATTAACAATATTCTATTTCAACATTTTACTGTAGTCTCTTACAGAAAAGTCCATAGTTAATAATAGCTAACGAAATATTCTATTAAAGGTCTTCTCTTTACATAAAATGTCGTGGCATCTGTTTGATATTAAAAAATCACGTTAAATTTATTTCATAATACAAAATTCCATTAAACGTATATTTTAAATAAATCTAATAGTTCATTATGATGCTAATAAACAAAGTCCGGTCCCTATCACAGAGTTCGAGTCCCTGCCCAGTTCCCCCACTCCGTTAACCTTTCTTTAGAAATTGGCAACATTTGCGCAGGTTAAACACCGGTGTATGTTATATCTCTGGTCTCTTTTATCTAAGGAGTAAGTAGAATTATTTTTGTTTTTTGTATAGCTATTATAATGTTCGGAATAGCGTTTTTTGAAAGTACGGCCTGTTTGACCAATATACAATTTTGGACAACTACCACAATTTAATTTATATACCCCCGATTTATTATTAGGATTAATTTTACCCTTATTGTTTTTAATATACTTCCCAAGCGTATTATTGGTTTTAAAAGCTACGTTAATATTTTGGTTTTTTAAATATGATGATACCTTTTCACTAGGAGCTCCTATATATGTAAGACTCTTATATCTGCAATTTGGATCTTTAATTATGGGATAAACTTGTTGAATAGCCTGTTTAAAAAGTTTTTTCTCTAAAATGTTGTCTACTAACTTTGAATTAAAATTATTATTTACTGCGATTTGTTTAATGATATTTAATTCTTTTGTGAAGTTCTCTTTGGTAAGGGGAACGGCTCCATCAGTTAAACTTTCACACACATTAATTAAACTTATACAAGAAAACTGCAAATTCAATTCAAAGTATAGTATAAAAAATTCTTATGAATTAACAGAAAAATTAAAAAACATTAAATTACCTAGTAACACAAAATTAGTATCGTTCGATGTAACAAACTTATTTCCTAGTATACCTCCTAAAGAAACAGTTAAGCTAGTAGAAAACTTATTAGATCGTAATCAAGTCAATATTATAATCAAAGAAGAAATCCTAAATTTGTTAAACATTTGCCTAAACAAAATTATTTTCAATTTCAAAATAACATCTACTCAGCAAATGAAGGTCTTATTATGGGGAACCCATTAAGCCCGTTGCTTGCAGAAATATTTATGGATAATATAGAAAATAAAATTCATAGCAATAATTTAAGTAAACATTGTCTGTATTGGCATAGATATGTTGATGATATATTGACTGCTTTTACTGGTACTAGTAGACAGTTAAATTCTTTATTAGTTTTTATCAATACTATACACCTTAATATTAAATTTACTATGGAAACAGAGAAGGATAATTCAATTAATTTTTTAGACTAAAATAATATTAAAAATAATAAAGGCCATAGTTTTGGGATATTTCATAAGCCATCACATACGGATATTACAATAAATAATAGTTCATCTCATCCATACAAACAAAAGCTGGCAGCATACAACAGTATGATCCATAGATTAGTTAAATTCCCCTTACCAAAGAGAACTTCACAAAAGAATTAAATATCATTAAACAAATCGCAGTAAATAATAATTTTAATTCAAAGTTAGTAGACAACATTTTAGAGAAAAAACTTTTTAAACAGGCTATTCAACAAGTTTATCCCATAATTAAAGATCCAAATTGCAGATATAAGAGTCTTACATATATAGGAGCTCCTAGTGAAAAGGTATCATCATATTTAAAAAACCAAAATATTAACGTAGCTTTAAAAACCAATAATACGCTTGGGAAGTATATTAAAAACAATAAGGGTAAAATTAATCCTAATAATAAATCGGGGGTATATAAATTAAATTGTATATTGGTCAAACAGGCCGTACTTTCAAAAAACGCTATTCCGAACATTATAATAGCTATACAAAAAACAAAAATAATTCTACTTACTCAAATCATATTTTAGCTGAAAATCATTCTTTTACAGACAACTTTGAAATTTTACATGTAGAAAATAAGAGCCTTAAATTAAATATTAATAATTCACCCTTATTAAATCTCTTTCCCAGTTTTCTGTGAGATAATCCCGGTAATGGGCTATCTTATTGTTATCTGATGGATATTATAATTACCTAAGTACCCTTATTTACTTTAAATAGTTAGTTTATTTTGTAATGTTATTGATGTTTTCTTAAGTACTTTGTTTTGTTAAATTATTTCGTATATATATTGGATACCGAATTGTAAATAGTCACATTTGAAAAAGAAGTTGTACTTCGAAACATATGTCATGTTAGTGTTTTTTAAAAAAAATTTTATTTTTAAAATAAAAGTGTGAAAATCTACCAAATTTGGTTTTACTCTTTCAAAATTAAATGGATTTTCATCAAGTAAAGGCCGAAACAATAAATAAAAAAAAAGAATCATTGAAAATGAAAAGGCAGCCGTAAAATAAATGGGATGTTAATAAATCCATAAAATGTAATTTTTTATGACGGTCGCCTAAAAATATAATTTTATGACAAGCGTATTAAAAGTTATTGGACTTTTATCCACAAATTATTATTTTTCCACTTTAAATTCTTGTATCATTAATAGTTATTTTATTACTTACTTTTAAAAAAAAACCTGTTTGAAGAGCTTATTGTAAAAACGTTACAAGCCACACTTCTTCAAATATTAGCAATTTTTATTCACAACAATAAGTAATAAGTTTACAAGCGACTTATCAAATGGACATTCTCCAAGAAAAACCTTCATTCACTAGCCGAAAAATCAAATTGTTGCATCTTAACAAAGTAGTAGTAGTTTTAGAAATTTATTGGAACTTCTGAAACGTGTTTTCTCAATAAATTAATTTTGTGGTTGGTCACGCTTTTCCAATAAACCCTTCATTTATATTTATTACATTAATCACTATCAAATCATATTTTTAACTTGTACGAAGACCCATTCTTTCGTAATACGAGTGTACCTAACATTTTCCTTATTCAGAAATAATCGCTAATATGTGGGTTGTTCAGTTCAGGGATCTCTGTTCATCATTCAATTTTATTTCAATAGTTTGTAGGATATCACTATTATTTTTTCAAAAGCAATTATTAATCATTGTTTCTTATTTGGTTAAAGTCTCCTACTAGGGTTTTGCAATTAAACGTTGAATTGCAAAAGTGCAACGAAAAGCAAAAGAACCATGTAGTCAGTTTAAGTTGTGAATAGCCATTAACAATATGGATTGTGAGGTGAGTCAGAGCTCGTTTTATTGAGTTTTATCAAAATTTTCTCGTAAATTATAACATATTAATAAATTACACTTCTAAATAGATAATTGTGTAGTTTGATATTTCGTGTGCGGGTAGAATAGAGTTGAAAAATGCAGATTCGTCGATAAACACATTCTAACAAGATACAGTGAGTGAGTCCATAATGTTACCGCTCCCTATATTTCTGAAAACAGACGTGATTAGCACTTGGAGCCTAATCTACAGAACATCTTTAAATATACCCACATGTAAAACTTTAAATAACGTCCAAGAAAATTGGTCCAGATTTCATGTTACCTATTTAATTATTTTAATTTTGGTAAAATTGCATTCTTAAGATATTTTTCAATTAATTCCTTACATGTTTTCCAGAAAAAAATATTAACGAATATTTAATTTGTTAATGATTTGAGGAAACATAACCGCATTTATTTGAAATTTACTAATCACAGTAAGGATTTACAGTATGATTGAAAAATCATGCCATCATCCAACTCTACTTTTTCTCTTTATTAACCGACTTCAAAAAAGGGAAAGGTTCTCAATTCGTCGGTATATTTTTAAATTTTTTTTTTTATGTATGTTCAGCGATTATTCTTTAACACGGTGTCCGATTTTAATGATTCTTTTTTGTTAGAAAGGATATACTTCAGAGGTGGTCTCATATAAATTTTGTCAAAATCCAATAATTGGGTCCATAAGAAAATCCTCAGTTTTCATTTTTTATGTATGTTTAGCCATAATGCTTTACCACCCTGACCGATTTATGTGATTTCTTTTTTTGTTAGAAAGGGGGTCCTCAGGGGTGGTCTCATATAAATTTGTTCAAAATCTAATAATTGGATCCATCAGAAAATCCTCAAACTCCTTCATTTTTTACATATGTTTAGCGATAATTCTTTATCACCTTGTCCGATTTCTATGATTCTTTTTTTGTTAGTAAGCGGGTAGCTCAGGGGTGGTCCCATATAAATTTAGTTACGATGTGGTGGTGGCATCTGCACAAGTTTGAAGTCGGTTTTTTTTATTTTTTATTTTACATACTTGTTTAACGCTTACTTATCTATCTTTAAGAATTTACTCGTAAGTAACTTTAAAAATGCTTTGTGAATACAGATGTTAATATTAATATACAGGGCGAAACAATTATTTCTGCTCGGAAAATCGCAGCTATACACAATAACACAGAAATGTAGGTTATTTTTAACCGACTTCACAAAAGGAGATGGTTCTCAATTCTTCGGTATATTTTTTCTATGTATGTTCAGCGATAATTCTTTAACATATTTTGCGATTTCAATGATTCTTCTTTTGTTAGAAAGGGGGTACTTCAGGGGTGATTCTATATAAGTTTGGTCAAGATCTAATAATTGGGGCCATGAGAAAACTCTGAAATTCTTTATTTTTTATGTATGTTCAGCGATCATTCTTTACCAGCTTGTCCGATTCCTATTATTATTTTTTTGTTGGTAAGGGGGTACCTCAGGGGTGGTCCCATATAAATTTGGTCGAGATCTGGTGATTGCATTTGCACAGTTTTAAGTCGGGTTTTACTTTTATAATTTGTTGTAAATGGAACACCTTGTATTTTTTATTCGATTCTATTTTTAATGGACTTTACACCCAAGTTATGTTTTTTAAATCTGTTGCGGCGTTGTTGGGTTGTTGGGTTTATAAGCACATAAAAAATGATTTCAGTAAGTGGCGGATCAGTAAGTACCGGATCTACGGGGGGCTACTTTTGAAAATATATAAAATTTATCAAAACTTTTCCAAAAGCACTTTAGGTGATCCGATAGGCAGTATTCCTCTAATATAGAACACGTTTTATTTATCATAACCAAAGAAGTTGTGTTGGTCGAAATTCACACCATTAAGAAGTGTATCCAGCTCAAAATTTTGAGAAAAACTATGGAATACAAGCTGAGTAATCATCAAAGCGATGAGCTCTTACGTAATCAGCTTAAAAATGGTCTGGAGACACCTTGAAAAACTGAATGAGCTAGGCGAGGAAAATACAGTTACTTTCACTTGGGTTCCGGGACACAACGGGATTAAAGGGTAACGAGATTGCAGACAGTCTCGCAAGAAAGGGACTCAAACAAATTTTGTGGGACCTGAGCCGTTCTGCGGTATCAGCAATAATAAAATATTAGGAGCGCTTAAAAAAGAATTGGGCGCTAGAAGAACCGATCATTGGAACAATTTCTTGGGGCTAAGATAGGCCAAGATACTTCTGTACAATAGATCTTTTAGGTCGCAGTGTATTAATACCCCAGACCACCCAACATAAGACAAGAACTTGTCTATGTACAAGTAGTAGTTTTGTCACATTTATCTTCTTATTCATTTAAACACTTCCAATTCGTTAAAACACTTGCTTCTCCATGTGGCTAGGCAATAACACTGCCGTAAATAAAACAAATTTTTATTTAGAAAATATATTTATTTGATTTTAAATGATGTTATACTTTTATACATCCATAGTATTATACAAGTATTAGAAATTAAAAATTAAAAAAAACCGACTTCAAAAACGTGCAGATGCCATCACCACATCTTACCCTTTATATGGAACCACCTTTGAGGTACCCCCTTACTAACAAAAAAAGAATCATATGAATCGGACAACGTGATAAAGCATTATCGCTAAACATACATAAAAAATGAAGAGTTTGAGGATTTTGTCATGGACCCATTTATTAGATTTTGACTAAATTTATATGGGACCACCCCTGAAGTATCCCCTTGCTAACAAAAAAGAATCATTAAAATCGGACACCGTGTTAAAGAATTATCGCTGAACATACATAAAAAAAATATCGCGACAAATTGAGAAGCTCTTCCTTTTTTGAAGTCGGTTAAAAATATACGACCGTTTTGTAATGCACTGAATTATCCGATGGTACACGAAATTATCCGAAAAACAAATAATTATCCGGACATTGGCAACACCTAAGATAATAACTAAACTTACTGTCTACACTCCTTACAATATCTACACAGGAGTAAGGCGAACATTTTCGTAATCCTCTAACAAGTACAAATTCTATATCTGAAACCTACGAGCGCGAGCAACGTCGCCTGTTCTGACCGCCCGAAAATAATCGAGTGCGCTACAACTTTTAGCCAGCAACAAAATATATTGAACGTCTGAGATTATGATTGGAACAAGTAAATCAAAGGAGCCGTATAAAAGTCATAAATAGAGGTGGAATATATATTTTTTTATTAAATAGTATGGGTAGATAATATAATATATGCTTTTACACCCACATGGATAATCTACGCACAGACTAAAATACGAAAAAGTATGCTATTGCATTCAACTGGACGAATATATTTCATATCCATTCTAGGTAGTGAGGACACTGCAAAAAAATAAAATCAATCAATCACAGTTCATATTTTGGTCACCCGACTACTATTATTTTTAAAAAGTTTAAATAAGTAACAATTCTGTCAAATGATTTGTGAGTATAAATTTTTTAGTTATTGAGATTAAATATACATTAAAATGAGTTATTTTTGTGAAGAATCGATAAATAATAGCATTTCTATTTTTATTTCGTCCACATTTAGAAATAAATCTTAAACTGTAATCAAACTAATTTAATTACTAGTATTAAAACTAAAATCGAAAATGTGGCGGTGGAGGTGAGGACACGACGTCTGTCTTCCACGCAAGAGGCCCGGATTCAAATCTGGGCTGGTGACTAATTAAATTAAATCTTTTTTTTGTTTATTTTATTTTATAAATTAGTAAAAGTAATTAATTATTTTTGCCCTATTTTAAAATTTTGTCTTAATAACCAAAAATAATTTTTTAAAATTGTACATTTTTGTTAGTGGGTCGTAGACAAAATATACTGTACATCTCGAGTAGATTGTCCTTTAAAAAAACTCGTTTTGTTAAACTTTATGTAGCGCTTCCTTTATGGAAATAGTCAAGGTGTGCCTGATGATGAAGTGACAGCTTCCAAACCGGTCGCCAATTAAATTGACTTGTGAGAAATAAAGGACCTTTTCTTTAACCCCTTACACTTAATTAAATAATTTGTTTACTAAATACAAAAAAGAAAAAATGGAAACAAGAATAAAAAACTATAAAATACTATGTTTAATAAAAACGTATTTTCAAAACAAGAAACATTCCTGTCTACAAAAATTTGTATTTAGAGAAGATTTTCCAAATGTTTTTTCTATTTTGTTTAATATACTTTCTCTTCCGCATTTTAATAGCTTCCATAATTATTCTCTTCCTCATATTTTTGTTTGTGGTAACTGGTTCAGCGTACACTGTTTTTAATGTAGCACAACAAAGGAAGTAAGATCCGTAGATCTATATGGTCAGCTTACAGAGTCTTCATAGAATAAAGCCACCCTTATATACACCCTAGTTAAGTAATTACGAACATTATCATCATATTATCATCATCATCATCTAAATCGCTTAAAATGGCCATTTATAATGCTTCTTCCATGTTATGTTTATGTACTATTATAGATAGCAACAAAGATGAACTATAATTAAGTTTTTATTGAGGTTAGAAATAAGTATAAAGACAATGATTCTAATGACAAAACTTCAGGTTTGCAATAAGTTTAATTTTAGCATTGAATTTATTTGACTCTAATTACGAAGTCACTATTAGTGGTTGGCGTTACAGAAATTTGCAATATCTCTCTAATGAGCTGTGACATCGCCTATTTGGAAACTAATTATGACAGAAGGAACTAAATGCACTAGTTGAGACATGTGCCAATCCTATTGTATTTTCAAAGACTGCTTTGTTTTGGATGATAACTATTATTAAGCCTTGGTTTCTTTGAACACTTCGTCGCGGTGAGCGGACAATCCGTCAATCGTCGCGTTTTGTCGATTTTATCCAACCAGAGTATTTAAATGGGAATGGTTTTTTTGAATCCGCTTAGCTGAACAGGACGGCGTCATGCCGCTGATTTGTCGCGAAGAGTCGGTTGATATCTGTTGAGTTTGATATCAGCGGAATCGTCGGCGTGTGCGGAGACTATTGTTATTAATTTTAAAACAATGAGTGACAAATTCACACATACAGATGACATCATGACTTTATTTTTAGGTTTCTTGGAATTTATAAAACTCAACACGAATTCAAAAAGATCTGTGGAAAGTCTAAAATACTCCCTAAATTTGGTTTCATTTCCAAAAAGCCTCCGCTGAACAGTTATATTAAAGGCACCTTGTGTATCGCGACACAAAAACAACTCATTCACTGGCTTATTGGAAACTTTGACGGTTGCAATTGACAGTTCCTTTTGTTCTTCCTCTTCCAACAATAATAACAACGCAAACAATTTATTTGCAACCATTTTAGTACCTTTCGTTTACATTCATATGCTGCGTTTGAGAATCCACATCGGATGCATCTGAGATGTAAAAAATCTTTGATCACGTGGTTCAGTATACGTAAATGTAATGGGACAGATGTGTCCGATGTGGATAAAAAAACGCTCGAGATGTAAAAAATGCATCCGATGTGGATTCTCAAACGCAGCATTAATACATAAACAGCACGTACAGACATAGAGAAAGTATCATTTTCTATATTTTTTAACAAACCACCTCGGGCGAAAATTGCTGTCCTCAGCGGTCGACGGACTTTCCGCTCACCGCGACGGAGTGTTCAAAGAAACCAAGGCTTTATCATCCCTTCAAGCCCTGTATTCGGTTAATTTAGGTATGCACAAGCCTATATCATCTAAAAGCTAATCATTTAGGGATTCCAACTGATGCACTTACGTTTCGCTGGCAATGTCATCATCATCATCATAATCATTATCATGAATGAGTGTGACTTAAATTATTCAAACTGAACTACTAACAATACCATTTTTGATAGACTATTTGTGTCTATATTTAGTCGATTTTCTATAATGTAATTACCATATTTTAATTATGCGTTTTTTAAATATCCCTAGCAAAAATCCTCTGATTTTTCCATGGTATATAATATTGAACTATTTCCAGTGTGATCACTGAATTTTTTCGTTAAGTGTGTAGTATTTATAAGAAGTTCGTGAAAGCATGCTTTATAAAGAAAATTTCTTATAATATCGTTTGCATTAAAAATATTTTCGTCATTTATTCATTTATAATTTTTTAAATATTTTTTGAACCAAATTAAAATGCACCATCTCTTATATACATACTCGTATTTGCCTACTACTGTGTTAAAATGAAATTATTTGTTATTAACAATCCAGATGTCATGTTTCTAGATTATTCTACTTTGAAATGTCCAATTAATCAAAACATTCGTGCATCCAGTTGCGTTGGTATCTAAAGTGAGCAAATGGCTAGTTGAAAATTATTTTTGATTTCTTTTTTGATACAGTTTGGTACCTATATTCTGGTGATGTATATTTATTACAGTTCTTGAAGATAAAACAAATTAAAAATGGTAATTATATATAGATTGTCATGTTTTTACTTATAATTTTTTCATTTTAGTATAATAAGTTATGTCTGTTGTGGCACTAAACAGAGTTATTGCTCTATAATTTTCGCTGTGGTCCTTATTTGACTTTTGTTTTGTCTTCAAATTTGAATTTATTAGTATGGACATTATGTTTGCCCAAATACTTTAGAAGTTTTTATTCTATTCCGTCCTCTCCTAAGGATTAGGTTCCTTATTGTTTAATTCCTCTGGTTCCTCTACTTATTCAATAGTTGAATTAAACATTTTTTAGTATTAGTGTTTCCAAGTATATTTATTTTTTTGATTTTCTCAAAAGTTTCAATTTGAAATAATAGGCGTTTTCTAATATTCATCGATACCAGCCAACATTTATCAAAAACTGTTCTTTTGTCCATCAACAATTTTTAGATGAGTCATACATCATATTCTTAAATTCAACTTAATTCTCAGATAGTAGTCACCAAATCAATCAACTTGATTGTGTAGATTTACTGATGGATCACGTGACATAACCTTAAATTATCATTAAACAGGAATAAAAAATCGCTCAAAATTCTTCGCTCAAAATTCTTTGCTTAAAATTCTCCAATATAAATGAAGAAACTCACTGGGTTTTATTAACTTACTCACCATGCAAGTGGGTAAACTTTTAAAATAAGATTGTCAGAGTTAGATATAGCAAACAAATGAAAGAATATAAATATTTTTTAATTATATTACCCATAGATATTACAAATTTGAAATGGGATTTTCTCAAAACACATTAAAATATATTTAATTTAGATATATTTTATTTTGATATTTCAAAATTCTCAAATGTCAAAAATGTCAGTCGTTCTTAAGTAATTTTCATCAGATAAAAATCCGGATTACAGCAGTTGGCCATTTATTGGTCACGTGATCTATCAACAGTACACCATTTTGTTGAATATTAGAAAACGACTAACGTATTCGCTCCGTGCGTGATAGCAGCGCTACACTAATTTAGTAATTTATGAACTAACGGACGATTTTTTCGTATACTGACAATACAGTTTTTAATAAAAATCGTATTTAAAAAATATACAGGGTGTCCCGAAATTAGATAGTCATATTTTAACAGCGTAATCTACATCCTAAAACAGAACTAAAAGTTCATATAAACATAGGTCCGAAAACGTTTTGTTTTTAAAATACAGGGTATTACAAGTGAAGTGCTGATGGCACATTTTTGTAAATATTTTCTAAAATTTCTTTAGTCACCGGTTTTCCAAAGTTAAAAAAAAATAAAATTTCTGATTCCACAGGCCCACTAATTATTGTTTACACTTTCGAATAAGATAACATCAACTTATCATGAAATTTTAAAATGCTTTCTTCTTGAAAATGGTGCGTCCTAGCGAGATACAACAAAAGCAGCTTTATTATAAAGAAAATATTGGTTTTCCAAATTTTGCAGTCAAAAATGTTAAAAACAGTCAACAAAAAAACTTAGGACAATTTAACCCTAAGCCCTCCCCTAACTTACCCACCTATGAAGATGATCAAAAACTGGCGTTTAGTCCATTAAATAGAGCGTTAAAAGTTTAGCATTTGTACTAAATTTTACTTAGTTATCTTTAAAAGTTTAGAAAATATTTTTTGCAAAAATGTGTCATCAGGACTTTACTTAACACCCTGTATATCGGAAACAAAACATTTTCGGACCTATGTTTATATAAACTTTTACTCTATTTTAGGATGTATATTACATGACCATTTAATTATGTTTTAATTTTAGTTTTAATAAAATTATATGATTTGTAAAACAAGTGAAAAAATTATTTTATGAATATTGTTATATATTTTTATTGCTTCAGCTAAATAAAGTAAGTATAATCAACAAAAATCAATAATCAAACATAGTATTTACGAGAAAATGTATGAGAAGTTGCCTAACCCTAATGAGTTGTCATTGAAGAATAAAGAATAGGTTAAATAATGTCAAAATAAAAAAATACCATTAAATAATAACGTGGAATCAAAATTTATTAACAAAATAATTGGCATATTTGCGGTTGTAATTTATATTTTCTTCATTTTTAGTTCGAAAGAAAACAGAATTAATTATTAAAACTGGTTTCTTATCAATAAGTCACAAAATTGCATTACGGCCACATATAATAATCAAAGGCAGAAATCTAGTCCTTGCTGAACATTTAAGATTTAAGGGATGTTGAACAATATTGCAAAATTGTTAATTTAAAACTTTTCTACTTTTTGATATCTACTATTTCCAGTATTACCAGTTATCTATTGCAAAAGAAAATGTACCTTTTCTTCTTATTGTACAGCTATCCATTTATTTCTTTGATTTAATTTCCATTTTATTACCTAAAATTTACACTGTTTTTTGCTAGTAATTTTACAATTTACAACACAGCAACTACGGTTGTTCATTGTATTGTTTTTAAACATTTTTTTTTAAATAAAAAATTTATACGTATTTAATACACCAAAATTACAAAATATCGCTTTTATGTTCTCAAATTATCCACAGCTTACGCTAGTATCGCTTTTGCTTCCCCTATCATGACTTCGCACCAGGGGCGCATATACAGGGGTGTAATATGGGTATTTAACCCCCAATAATTTTTAAACTCAACTTTTTATGTGTACTAAAATGTATTATTATCAAATATAAAGTCTTAAATATCACTACTACCCCCCCGACTTAAAATATATTACCACTACCCCCAGATTTATACTCTGGATGCGCCACTGCTTCGCACTGAGCAAATAAGGGACAGTATTTCTATGGTTAAAGGTGACAGTTTACTGTTGACTCATAAATGGACTTTTTTTACACTGAAACTATGGAGTGATAACTGAAACTAAAGTAGAAACCTACTTTTAATGGGTTTGTAGAAAAACATATGTTTTTGTTCAATCTTTAGCAAATGTATTTAATTATAGAATAATTTAAAAATAAATATCGGTCACTGTGGATTACTTATTTTATTACTTATTTTACAGCAATTTTTTTTAATTAAATAGCGTTAAAATATTATTTTGCTTACAATAATAAATGAATTTTTACGATGAGTAAAACTATCTACATCCGCATAAATTTAAAATAAGAAGGCATCAACTACTTTTCTCAAAACGGTAATGTATACCTAGACCTTTCTAACTTTCATCTTGACCTTTTGTTGTTTTGGAAAGCTGGCGAGTAATGAAAATTTTTACGATTTTTAAATTGAAATTTCAACATAAACTTTATACGAACTTTGCGGTTTTCATTTATGTGTTAAGAGAAAACCGGACCTCTCGCGAAAGCAAAATGGTTTAAGGATTTTCTAATTTAAAATTGTAATTATAGAGAGCTTTAAATTTGTGCAACGATAAGGCAGCACTTAGAGAGCCGTTTAAGAGAAAAGGTGGGAAATCCTCCCATTTAAAATTTACTAGATATTTATTACAACAAACAGCTGAAAATGTTCATAGATTTAATACAGCATGGCGGGTAAATGTTTTTTTGGAAAATTCTTTTTAAAATTTTTATAATATAATTTTTTATAGTATCATGGGATTTCACTATGGTTTGTTTTCATCTCCATTTTTCTAAATTGACTAGGAATATTTAAATCTATCCTTTAGATTTTTATCTTAAATCCTTGATTATCAATTTATTCTTCCGCTCACAAATTTTATTTAACAGAAATATTTGGGATATTGAAAGATAACAATTTTTTACTATACTAGAACAAAATATTGGAGAAGGTGAGTCATATGCATGATCAACATTGTTGTCTATGAATGAAAATTCCGACGAAAAGTAACAGAGTCAGCATAGGCGGCGTATCAAATACCAAATAATTATTTATTAGGTATTTGTTAGTAAACTTTATTAAATTTGTCAACATCTTTATTTAAACAAAGATGATGCGTTAAATATACGTTTTTAATAGTTTTCAAGAAATGAATATATTTATTCCCTAATTACTTCGTTATCTGTGTTTAATGGTTTTAAAAATACCGCTTTTAAAAACGTGTCATCTCCATTCTTGGCAATTTCGTTGATCGTTACATTCATTTAGTTAGATAGACAAAAAAAAGTCCGTCCATGTGTGGATCAGCTAAAGAGTCAAAACCGCTAAATCAGTTGAAATCAGTTTTAACTCTGCAATAGAGAGTAAAATTTTGTAAGATGATACCCCAATATGACAAATGAATGTGTTTCAAGTAAATAAACGACAGACGGGTTACAGATTGAATATTGTCAGCACAAGCACAAAGACAGTTGAAAACTAACTTTCGACGAAGTTAGATTTGTATCGCTTTAACTATTTACGATAATTATTTTATATTTTATAAACACTTTTTTGTATAAATGCTCTTTTCTGATATACGAGTAGGTGTTCATGTTTGTGCCTTACAATTTGGTAGTGGTAGTGCATATTCGAGGAGTTATATTTATTGTGTAGTATATTAGGTAGGTACTTTAAAAGTTTATTAAATTGTAAAATAGTGGTGTCTTTATAAATTTAATAAAAACAATTTAATAGTAGAATTATATTGTTACAATAGTAATGGATTCAGAGGCGGGTCCAAGTAAAACCCATTTACGTCACCGAAAGCCCTTATCAAAGGATGGAAAGAACATTATATGGAAAGTGTATGATGGGCTGAAACAGACACTTCCTACAAATGAAGCTGTAAACCGCAGTTCTTTTTTAACTGGAGTATCTGTTTCAACAATTACACGTATTGTATGCGAAAAGACAAAAAAGGCTCCTTAGAAGCCCCTAAAACGCATACCCGTGGTCGAAAATTGTTGAAATTGGACGATAACAAAAAACAAATCATTCGAAGAACTGTACATTCCTTTTTTTTTCGAAAACAAAGCCCCAACACTTAAAGTTGTTCTTACGAAATAAAGATAAAACGAAGAAATTCCATTAATGAGCCGTGAAACTTTACCGAAAAATTTTATAAGGCCTAAAATTTCGTTTTGTTAAACGATGTAGGAAATCAATTTTAACTGAGAGGTCAGATATAGTGTCCTGGCGACAGCGTTATTTACGAAATTTTAAAGAGTTTAGAGCCGCTAAAAAAAGATATACTATCTCAATAAAACGTGGGTGAATGCTGGACACACGGTATCTAAGATATGACAAGATACTTCTGTAACTAGTCATCGCCACGCTTTTATAGAGGGATTATCTACAGGTTTGAAAGTTTGAAAGCACCATCAGGTAAAGGACAGCGCCTAATTGTTACAAATATCGGAAGTGACAGTGGATTTTCGGAAAATAGAGCTCTTGTATTTCTATCGAAAAAAACAGGAGACTACTACGAGGACATGAATGCGGAATGATTTGAAAAATGGTTTACTGAAGTATTACAGCGTGTAGAACGAAATTCAGTTATTGTACTAGATAACGCTTCTTATCACAGTCGACGAGTTGAACGCATTCCGATAATGTCTAGTAGGAAAGCGGATATGCAAACCTGGCTGCGGGATAAAGCAAAAACATTTACTGAGGAGATGCTTAAAGTGGAATTAATGGACCTAATAAAGGAACACCGCCATAAATATATTCAATATGTTGTCGACACAATGGCTCTTGATCGTGGTATTATGGTACTAAGACTTCCCCCTTATCACTGCGAATTCAATCCTATTGAACTAATTTGGGCGCAAGTGAAAGGGTTTTTAGCTCGAGAAAATAAAACTTTTAAAATAGCCGACGTTCAAAGTTTATTAAAAACCAGTATAGAACGTATAAAACCTGAAGATTGGCAGAATGCTATTTCCCATGTAATTAGGGAAGAAAATAATATGTGGCGCTTGGACGGTATGATCGAAACGGTAGTTGAACCTTTAGTCATAACTTTAAGTTTCGACGATAAAGACGATTCAAATGATAGTTCTGCAGAATCAATGGATTACGAAACTTCATAGATTTAGAATTCAAGTAAGTGATACCAAGCTTAATATACCTATTTTTATAATAAACAAAATACAATTATAAACAGATGAATTATTATAACAAAAATAGATAACCAACCTACTTTCATCTAGTAATATTCACAAATACCCATTTAATCGGCCAATATAGTATTTCTGCGACACTGGAAGAGTGCATTTTGATATGATAACGATACCTTTTGCAGTTTTAAGGCGCATCTTTTTCAATATTTTGTTCTAGTATAATACCCCATTTAATTTTCCAATAGTGTTTCTACGCCACTGGCATAATATTTACATATTTTAACAATAAACAAAACAAAATTATAAACATAAATGACTATTACTACAAAAATAGATAACCAACCTACTTTCATCTAATATTATTTACTGTTACCGCATTTAATTTGCTAATAGTTTTTATACGTCTGGCGTAGTACATTTTGGCAATAAACATGCATTTATGACTAGTTCGCACGTGATACCGATAACTTCTACAGTTTTAAGCGCGTGATTCCATTCATTATGCTCTGGTATAGTATGATTGTTGTATGTGAACAGGGAGGAATCACCTTCTCCAATATTTTGTCCGAGTATACACATACATGGATATTAGCTTATCTACGCACAGACTACAATACGAAAAAGTATGCTATTGCGTTCAACTGAACGAATATATTTCATATCTATTCTAGGTAGGTAGTGAGAACTCTGCAAAAAAAATTAAATCCATCAATCATAGTTTATATTTTGAGTACCCAACTTCCAACTACCTACTATTATTTTTAAATTTTATATAAGTGAAAATTCTGTCAAACTATTTGTCAGTATATTTTTTAGTTATTGAGATTAAATATACGTAGTTATTCTTTTATAGAATCTATAAATAATAGCATTTTTATTTTTATTTTGAGGTCAAAGCATTTGCCTTTCATGCAAAAGGCCTGGGTTCAAATCTAGGATGGGAACAAATTAAATTAATTTATTTTTTCTTGTTTATTTTATAAATTAGTATAAAAGTCTTAAATTATTTCTAAATTAGTTATTTTATCTTAATAAACTAAAACAATTTTTAGTAATTGTGGATTTTCGTTAGAGGGTCGTTTTAAAAAAATATACTGTAAAACTCGAGTGGATTGTCCATATCCACTCTTGTTGCACAAACTACTATTGTTTAATAGAAAAATCTGATATTTGGGATAACGAAAGGATAATATTTTAAAAATCATGTGCAAAATTGTGATTTATAGAACTGAAATTTTCAAAAAATGTGAGCCAAAATCCTATTATGTTTACCTGGTGAAAATGAGACCAGGGGCACGCTAATATTTCTTTTGTTTATGAAGCAATTTGGATTAAATATAGGATAAACCTCAGATGGACAAACCTACCAGACATAATTTAGAATTGACACTTATAATTAAACAAAATGGCTGACTTCCGATTTTTCTGAAAATGCCCATAAAATTGATTTTTTAAATTTACCAGTCTATATATTTTGCTTTTTGGAATCTACGGTTTAAAATACTTATGACAGTGTTATGACAAAGTTGTTACATTTTAATTTTTTTAGGTAGGTCTCTGGACAAAAATATTCTAATAGCCTCGCATAATTCGAAACAAAAGTTATTTTACCAATTGGTTTAAAAATAAATCCATCAGATAAGAAATACATTTCAAAATCTCACTTTTTTAAATGGCATTTATTGAGGCCCATTTGGCCAATAGATGCCAAATTTTATTAAAAATCTGATAAAAAATTATTTATAAAAATGAAAATTTGGCTACACTCTCATATGTAATTTAAACCGTAAATTTAAAGAATAAAACTTAATAGTAATTTCGTTAAAATAGAAATTCAGCCATTTTATTTAAGAACAAGTGTAAAACGGGTTGAAAAACTGATTAAAACGGGTTGAAAAACTGATTAAAACTACAAAAAATAATTACTTTAAAGAAATGGTAAATGAAAAACATCAAAATAAAACAATATGGGAAACTGCTAATAAAATTCTCAATAAAAATAAGGAAAAATTAGATATAACGGAAATTATTACAAATGATAATAAAACAATAATAAATAATTCTCTTCAATAGGAGAAGAAATGGCACGTAAAATAAATAAACCTAATACTCTTACTATAAAACGAAATATAACTGAACATAACATATTTTTCCACCCTACTGACTCAAATGAAATAGAAGCCATTATAAACGAACTTAAAATGAAAAAATCACCAGGCGATGACAATATCACTGCTAAAAATCTTAAATTAATAGTAAACTACATTAAGCATCCACTTTGCTACATTGTAAATAAAATGTTTGAAAAAGGCGATTTCCCGGATATATTAAAAATCGGAATTGTAAAACCGTTGTTAAAAAAACGCGATCCAAAGTATTCAGAAAATTACAGACCCATATCTCTTGTCGCAAATATTACGAACGTTGTTGAAAAAAGAATAGTAAAGTACTTAGAAAAACACATGTTGCTATCGGAGAAGCAGTTCAGTTTTAGACAAGGGATATCGACAGATGATGCAATAGTGTATCTGACTAATAACGTTTACAAAGCTATTGTCGATAATAAAGCTACAATATGTATATTTTTCGACCTAGCAAAGGCCTTTCACACAGTGATCCATAATAAGTTGCTAGGTGTGCTCGAGGACCTTGGTATTAGAGGGGTTGCATTAGATCTAATAAAAAATTACCTTAATAAAAGAATACAATATGTGGAAATCGGTGACTTACGAAGCACCTCAAAGGTAATTAAATTTGAAGTTCCGCAAGGTACTGTATTGCGACCTATACTTTTTACAGCATATATAAACGGTCTATTACAAATAAACTCAATTGGAAGCATTTCCTCTTTGGCTGATGATACAGTTAGACTGCATACAGCTAATACCTGGAAAGAACTAAGAGTTAATTTAGAAAATGATATAAAAAAAATTAAACTTTGGTTCGATGAAATGTCCCTAACAATTAATACAGATAAAACAAAATGTATAGCTTTCTCCTGTTGAAATAATAACAGACGCCAATATAGTTCTTTACATATAGGACCAAATCTTCAAATAGCAGAGGTAAAAACAATTAAATATTTGGGCATTGAAATTGATAATAACTTAAACTGGAAAACTCATGTCAAACAACTATTAAAAAAATTACGATATATTTTATTTAAATTTAAAAAATTAGCAGGTATTCTCAACTATAAAAATTTCAAAACGATTTACTATTCCTTAGTTGAATCGCTTATTCAATATGGAATAACGGCATGGGGAGGAATATATAAAACAAACCTAAAAAGGCTAGTAATTATTCAAAAAATCTTCCTTAAAATAATGAGTAATAAAAACGAACTTACCCAACTGAGTCCTTATTTCAAGAGACAGGTATTTTTGACATTCGACAATTGCAATGCTACAGAATGCTCATCTTACAACAAAAAAATAAAAACTCCTTACAAATGATAAAACATTCATATAATACACGATATAGCGACAATGAAAGCGTATAAAAAACTAGGACAACGGTCTTTTAGTTATATATCACCTCGACTATACATGTTATTACCTGATAATATAAGACAAATTAAGAAAACACCTTTTTAAAAATAATGTGAAGAAATTTATGAGTACACTGCCCAAACCAGAAATTATAAAAATAATTGAAAATTAAAAAATATATATCAAGAAAATTATTAAATTACCTTATTTTATGTCTTACTCATCTTCTTAACTAGCACTGGGATATTTATAAAAAAAAAATAATAAAAAAAAATTAAAAAGCTATGTAAAAAAAGATATTAAATACCATGTTAAAAAAATGGTTAAATTAAAAAAAAAATAAAACAAATATGTAAAAAAAATTGTTAAAAAAAAATAAAAAAAAGATTGTTAAAAAAAAATAAAACAAAATTGTTAAAAAAAATAAAAAAAATTTTTTTTTTAAAAAAATTGTTAAAAAAAATGTTAAAATGTTAAAAAGAAAACTACCTACTCACTAAACAAACAGAGATTACGTATATTACCTTCCATATATACTTTTTTCTGTTTTCTCTGTTAATTTAAGTTATCTATCTAGAATTTTTGTTTTGTTTTGAATTAGGGCTTAAGAATAAAATATTAAAAATGTTAAAAATAATTCCTTAAAGTAAACGCAAGAGTCACGCACAAATCTCTCCTTGAGATTGCTCAGTTTATTTTCCGCAACTATTCAAATTTACTATTGTAAATCTGTTCTTATATTTATATTATTTTGTCGAAAGTAAATTAATATTAAAAAAATATATTTAAAATTATATATAGTATTTTTATTCAAAATTTTATACTAATCGCTTAATAAATAAAGGAGCCATTAAGGTATAATTTGGGAACGCGAGACCGATGCAAGCGACAGCGAAAGGCAGCAAGGCAGCAAACACTGCCATGTTAAAAGTGCTGTCGTGTCTCTTGCATCGTTCGCGCTGTCCCAAATGTGCTTTATTTGCATGTGCTTCAGACGTAAGAGACACAAATGCTACCTGGCCCTATTCTTATTGGCACCGATATAGTGGGTGTTTTTTTTTTTGTTTTTCAAATCATAGCTCTTATCAACTCTATGTAATAATTAAATTATTTTCTAATAAAATCCTTTTTTTTTTGTTTCAGACATCAGTGAGTTCAATAGGCTCATCAGGAACAAGGCAGTACAGACGGTCTCCTAGTTCGATACTGTCTTCAGATTCAGACATAAGATTCACTAGAAAAAAATTAACATCTCAATACAAGTGTGGATGTTGCATTATAGCCATATTTCTTCTGTTTCTTCTTTTAGCAGCCGTAGGAGTATATGTAGGATGTAAGTATGAGTATATTATACCTTCTTTGTTTATCTAGCAATTAGGAGCCATTTAATAACTAATTCATCTACAAATAAGGGGCGTTTCAAAAGCATTGTCAATAAAATGTCTTAATTGGTAGAGTATTTTTATAGCATTTTTTATTTTACAAACATTCTTCATTATGGTAATATCATGTGTTTAGGTAAAAAAATTCTGAAAATTCGGTTACATTTTTTTAATTTTTTCAATATAGTATAATAAAATGACTACACTTACCTGTAAAAATCTATACATCCCTTACCGTTGAAGTGGCAGTGAAGGAACAATTCAGGTAATTAATAATTTATTGAACATATACAGAATTACCAACATATTCCTTTTTTAAAATGTTGTTTTTAATATTTCTTAATTAAAAGTTATTAACGAAAGTTTGGGTAATATTACTCAGGCTGCACAAGCCTGACTGCTAAATATTTGCGTACTGAGGAAAACTATCAGACGAAAACGCTACGAGATTCAAGCTGCACCGCCTATTAATCTTCAAAAATCCCGAAAACAAAAAAAAATTGATATTCGCACCACAAATTTATCAGCAAATTATTGCACACACTTAATAGCATTCTATTAAATAACAAAACACTCAAAATACGGCGAAACGGTCGCCGGCGAAACGGCCGCCTGCGAACTGGCTCGGTGGCGAAACGGCGACGGCGAAACGGCGCCGGCGGAACGTCCTAGACCCATATTTAAGAACGGCAAAGAAAGGATGCTAAATTTCTGAAGAAAAATAAATGGAGGAGAGTCTCCATCTGTTTTAATAGTACCTCAATGGACTGCATAAAGTAGTGCGTAGCTTTTTTTATCCACTCCTTGTAGTTGGACGTAATGGAGGGGGGGATGAACAAGTTGTACTATCTTCCGGCGGTGGGAGGGGTTATGTAACCTGTAAAATTCAAAGTAAAGTTGGGCATCGAATTATTTAACTTTTTTCTCTCAATGAAATAATATTTTTCCGGACGTCGCGTGTCAAGAACATTAAAAAATATATATTTTCTGTCGTCTCGCTTTGCTACTTCCGATGTAGGGATTCCGTATATTAATTTTTTTTTAAACAATTTGGGCTATATGCGGTTTTTGGTGAAACTAGAAAGATAATTAAAGATACTCGTTTGATGGTCGCTGCCAAGACATGCTGCAGCTGCAGGCAGCCGAGGCAAGAGGTAAGCAACCTAGACAACGACAGACGACACCTAGAGGGCTTGCTATCAAGCGGCAGATCGGTGCTTTTTTGCAGTTAAGAAAGGTATTTATTGTGTGGCCTGCCTCAAGGAACTCATTCGATGGTCGCTGCAGAGACATGCTGTAGTTGTAAGCGGCAAAAACAAGAAAGAGGTAGAGACACTACCGTTTTAATGAAAGTAGATGAGATACTGTTCAATGCAGGAGCAGTGCAGATGAAGCACAGGAGTAGCGCAGGCGACAGCAGCAACTAGCTTTGAGATACTTATTAGATGGTCGCTGTAGACACATGCGACAGCTGCAGGCGACAGAGACAAGAAAGTGGCAGAGACGTTATCATTTTAAGTAAAGTAAATGAGATGCTGTTTAACGCAGGATCAGCGAGGAGACAACAGCAGCAAGCTTAATAAATATCTTGCCCTACTTCGGTTGCTTGGATGCGCATTTGTGGCGGCAGTTATGGATGTGAAGCTAGTTCCTGCTATTGCCTGCACAGCTACTGCTTTGAACTGTATCTTATTTACTTTAGTGTCTGTCTCTTTCTTGTTTTTGCCGCTGGCAGCTGCAATATGTCTCTGTAGCGACCATCGAACGAGTACCTTTACATAGACGATGCCACCACGCCACAGACTACCGCAATACTAGTGCTGACGGAGACGCGCTCCCAAGCGACCGAGACAGGGCAAAATATTTATTAAGCTAGTTGCTGCTGTCTCCTGCGCTGCCCCTGCATTGGAAGGCATCTCATTTACTTTACATAAAACGGTAGTGTTTCTGCCTCTTTATTGTCTCTGTCGCTTGAAGCTGCAGCATGTCTTTGAACGATCATCGAACGAGTATCTTTAATTTCATTGGAACGGTAGTGTCTCAGCATCTTGTGTCGGCCGCTTGCAGCTACAGCATCTCTCTGCAGCGACCATCGAACGATTACCTTTATTGTGTTTAAAACCTGGTCCATAGTAATGAAGAACGTAGCAAGGAATGCAGTATACAACTATTTCTCCCCCTTATATCTTTTTTCTACACAAAAAAAATAACATTAAAATTGTATATTAATATCCTGAACGCTCTACTATTGGTTTTCGAATGCGTATAGATCGCCTTAATTCGGTATTCTCATTATAATCTAGTTTGACTGCATCGAATGTAGGGTTTTCTCTAGCTTTCTCTATTGGATGTGTCTTCATTTTGGATAGGACATTTTATTTGTGATGGATTAACTGTTTCACTAATTGAACTATGATTATGTCGTAGAGTGATGTCATTCGTTTTTCTTGTTAAAGTATTGTTCTCTTGATTTGCAGTAGCACCGATAGTTTCATTTTAAGTTCCAGGAATAGCTTCAACTATAGAGCTATATAAATTTCATTTTTGGCAGAGTTGTATTTAAGCGTAGTGACATTTAACTTTGTGTAATTGTGTAATTTTCGTAAATGTTCTACAATGGTTCTCTATTTCCGTTAAAAAGAATTTGAGTAACTTCTCAACTGGACCCTGTCTTCTAGATTATACCATTTGTCAAACTCGGGTTGTTAACTTACGCTTTTCTAGTCTGTTTATGGTCGAATGCAATCAAATTTCGTTCGTAAGTTTTCTGAAGATAATCATGTCACTCGGTATCTAAATATAAATGTGAGTACATAATACCTCCTGCAGATCTTCTGGTTCATTCATTATACATTTAAGTTTAATTTTTAACGTTTGCAGTATAGTTCAGGTTGTGCGTTTGTAGCAGAATGGCTTGGTGCAATAAATTGTTGTTTAATGCAATTTCGTTGATAGAACTCTATAAATGTTTTTGATTTAAAAAGTGAAGAATTGTCACTTACTAAAATTTCTGAAAAACCCTTTCAAAAAAGTTTCCCTTAGAAAGTAAATTATTTTAGATGTAGTTGGACTGTACTTCATCAACATTATTTCTTGCCATTTTGACTTGGCGTTAACAAGGAGAAGATGAAATGGGCCAAGTACATTAAGTACTTTTTGCTCATTTCATTCTGGTACCTCTCAAAGGTGTAGTGGAGCTTTAGTTGGATTTCCTGGTCAATAGTAAATATAACGTAGAACGTAGCAACGTAGCAAGGAATATAGTTTAGAACATTATTACGAGAATATTTTAGTGTCGGTGAAAGGGTTAATATTTTTACAATCTGGAAAAAAATTTACTTGCTTTTCTAAAATAGGTGTAAAATAGTTATAATTGCTTTTAAAATATTTGTACAACTCTCAACTAAGTAGTTTTATCCCATTTAGCCTTTTATTCCCTCTGTGTTTTCGTGAAAAATTTATGGCAAATGGGGTAAAACTACTAAATAAAAAATGTCCACGAGGGCGTTAATCTTAGTTAAGAGTCATACAAATATGTTTACAGTTCATCAAATTTCTAGAGGCTTTCGACGGCTAGACAGAGAAAGCACTACTGAGAGGCATCGGTTGGCGGGGCCGACGGATTTACGCAATGAAAGTACACTCTGCGCATCAAGTATTTCACTATTTTATTCAGACGTAAATGTCAGATGTAAATTTCGCTAAAACATTTCTTTTATTTTCGTTTGTGTTTTTTGCTCATTACAGTTTAATAGAACCTAAGTATGGAGTTTAATAGCAAATTAAGAGGCCGCGTGATTAACAGTCAATCTCGCGAAATAATAGCCAATGTTATAGAGTTTATGAGAAGAGAAGGAAACTTTAATTCACCTTCAATACCATTTAAAAATGTAAATGATCGTGTTGCTGCAGCCACAGGAGTATCTAAAAACATTGTCGTCCGCATTTCTAGAGAGAAAAAAAGAATCGATAACCGTGAGATATCGGAATTTTCATCACCAAGAAAAACCATTAAAAAACCAAAAACAGTTAATGATATAGATGAAGCTGACAAAGGTATTTTAAAAAGAATAATTCTGTTCATGTTATTCTCGGAAAATATTGTTCCAACATTAAAAACAATTCTCTCTAAATTTAGAGAAGCTACAGGGTACAAAGGAAGCTATGAAAGTTTAAGAAAAATAATAAAGTCGCTAGGATTTCGTTGGCGGAAAACAAAAACAAACAGAAACATATTAATGGAAAGGTTTGATATTCAAAAGCTACTTTTAGACTATCTGATTCGTTTAAAAAGTTATCGAGCAGAGGGCCGTCCAATTGTCTACTTAGATGAAACATACATTCATGCCTCCCACACACACCAGAAAGCTTGGAGTGATAATTCAAATGAGGGATTAAAGAAACCAATTAATAAAGGTGATAGACTAATTATTGTCCATGCAGGAGGTGAAATGGGCTTTATTCCGAATGCCCGGTTAATTTTCAAATCTGGAACCAAAAGTGGAGACTACCACGATGAAATGAATTTTAATAATTTTTCTAAATGGTTGAAAGAAAAGCTGTTTCCGAACCTCCCTCCAAGAAGCGTCATTATTGTTGATAATGCTCCTTACCATAATGTCCAGGTAAATAAAGCACCAACGTCAACTTCTAAAAAAGCTGACATGCAGGATTGGTTAAGTAATCATAATATTGCTTACGAAGAGGATATACTCAAAACGCAATTATACAGTTTAGTGCTATTGCATAAGTCACGATTTAAGAGGTATGCAATTGACGAAATGATAAATGAACATGGTTTTAGTTGTTTGCGTTTGCCACCGTATCATCCCGATCTTAATCCGATCGAATTAGTGTGGGCATCATTGAAACAATATGTAGCTAGTAACAACACTACATTTAAGAGGCAAGACGTACAACTGTTGTGTGAAGACTTTTTTGATACGTTTTCTAAAGAGGAGTGGCAATCTCGTTGTAATAATGCTAAAATGTGGGAATCTAAATTTTATGACAGAGAAGTTACTTTGGATGAGGCAACTGATAGATTTATAATTAACTTAAACAGTGACAGTGAGACTGATTTTGAATCTGATATGGAAACTGAAGAAAGTTTTTCGGAAGACCATTAAAATTATATCTGTACCTAAGATCAAAAAAGAATTATCTATTTTTACAACGAAGATGCACAAGAAACAAATTTTATTTTTTTATTATTAGATAGCTATTTTTGTTTCTGAGTTGTGTTCATTTACAGGCTCAATTTTTTTCCGTTTCTCCTTTTTGATTTTATATGTTGTGATTATATGTTTGATTATATAAGTTGTTTTTGACTTATTTCGACGTAAATCACAACAACACACTTTTTTAATAAAGCAAACAAGTGTTAGGTATATGTACGTGTAAACTACAATTACAAAAAAATTATATGAAACCCATGAAACCACCAACAAAAATGTAAAGCTAGCTTCCTTACTAGAACATGGTGTCATTCGTCGAGATAATTTATCGTTTTGTTTAATAGATCAAGAAATGTAAATATTCCCCTGTTATTTTTTATAAAATTATAAGAGAAATAAATTTTTTTCTAAATAGTATAGTTTATTATTTTGTAGAAAAACAAAATTTCGAAAATTTTAGTAATGTTTCAGAAACAACCGTTATTAATAATAGGTACCATTTTCCTTAATAAGGTAGAAATAAAATATAAACTATTTCCACGATTTACAAAGGCCTACAAAAAAATTATAGGTATTTTCCGCTATCCTATAAAATTTATATTTTCTGACTCAATTTCAAAAGGTTGAAGGAATTCCAAAACACCTTTTATGGCATAATAATTATTTTCAATTCTACGTACTATCTTTAGCTGCTTTTAAAAACGTTCTAAGAAAGTCCAATCAGACCAATTTAATCCCTAAACTATTCCACACTTTTAAAATTTAATTACATAAAAATATTAAAAAACTATTTAAAATAACTTGTTTAGCAGACTGTACAATAGCTATCTTAGTCACACGTAGCGCGTTCTCTGTCTGGACGTCGAACACCTCTAGAAATTTGATGAACTGTAGAGTAATCTTGCAAAATTCTGTTCTACATATCAACCTTTTCGTAGACAAAAATCTACAATATCATCCTCGGTTGAAAAAAATCGCGTTAAATCTATATCTAGAATTTAATTTAAAAAAGTCAATATCCGATTTCGTAGCCGGAATTTGTACACCGGCAGTAGCAAAACCGGCGACAAAATGACCGAAAACGAATTTTTTGATTGTTCTCTGTGTCTGGAACCATATGTTTCATTGCGTGCAAAAAACTAATTTCCATCGATGCCAAAGTTTACTTTGAGGTTCACAGGTCACATAACTGCTCCCACCGCCGTAACATAGTACAACTTGTTTCCTCCCCTGCACCCAACTACAAAAAGTAGACAAAAAAGCGACGTGCCACTCTTTGTAATCTGCTGCTAGGCTATAATGGATATAGATTGTGGGATGGGTCTATTGTAAATATTCTGTTTTCCATGCTCATAAATCTAAGGATTTTCAAGCATCTAGGTTTTAGAACACTTGTTCTTGATTCTTTAGCCACTTTCAGACTAATGTTCTACAGTGACATGTTCGTTTATTTAACTTTGCTCCAAACTTATATATCTTATTAAAATGATTTCATACAGGAGAGTGGTCAGTAAGTAATGATGGTCAATGGCCAGTAAGAAGTCTAGTAATATATCTGAGATCGTCCTTGCTAAATTGGAATAGCAGAAGTTAACATTTTGGACCTTTCCCCATTTATGAGCCTAGTCCATTAGGAAAATTTTAGTTATACATACCCCTAAAAGGCTTTGGTTCTATAAATGGAGCCTTGGCACAATCTTCGGCGTACTAATCGGCCGTTTACGTTCCGCTAATAGTTTCAGAAACACAATATAACTTGTCTTTGACCAGTTGCAGAAGTAATATCACTAAGAGCTTTGGAATTTGGAATAGATAGATAGGACTTTATGCAAACTTTGCTTTGATAGTATTTAGGTATTGCATAAAATCGGTTGGTGTACAACTTTTACGACTGTTTTTGGATGCATCATACGGTATAGAAGGATTTCCCGTTTTTGGGACAGCTTGTATCACGAGAGAGTCCTGTATGTAACATATAATCCTTATTAAATTCCAGTCATTTGTATAAGCTCTAGCGATTATCTAATAATTTCATATGCAATGTATGGAACAGCTAAGCTACCATACTGTAAATATAACAGATTGGTTTTGCAAATGGACGTAAGACGATTTAATTGAATCTTAATTAACTATTAAATAATCACATCAACTCGTCAATATGAAGAGGTTTAATCTTCATAACACCTGTTCGTCGATTATTTTAATACTTATTAAACCAGCGAGATCTCTTCACTTTAAAAAGGAAAATTCGTTGTTACTTTCGAGCGACTGCCTACAGCTTTGGCAACAAGTTGTTGCACTTGTCTTACCTACAACAAATTTCTTTCGTTTGGTATTTATTTAGATTGTGATACATCGAACGCTTTTATATTCTTTAGGCCTTGTACTTAAACACTCCTCTCGGATCGCGATCGGTTTGCTTTCTATTTTACTAAGAGGATTTAATGTCACGATCAGAAATATCACGATATTTCTATTATTACGATTAAAAACATTTGCATATTCAATGATCCATCGTCATGAGAAATGCTTATTCTATAGAACAAAATTCCTAAAAAATACAAATATTTCAAAATATCTGTAAGGTAGATAGATACAAATACAGCTGCTATTTGAGAATTAATATTCATCATCGACTTTCTTTTAAATGAATATTGGAACATTTCATGACTCAAAGTCAACAATTTTGGTCAATAAGGAAGAACAAGAAAGCAATTGAAATAAGCCGCTCATTCAGTGTGACAAGAAATATTAAAACAAATAATGAATGTCTTAATTATTCAAATGAACCGTAATAATACTTATACGGTATATTGGGACAAACACAAAAATTGTGTTATTGCAAGCAGACAGTGTAATTAAGAAGTGGCGTATTTTTTTAAATAGCCTATTTTTTCGCATAGTTTTGTTTTAATTTCAATTTGCTGTCAGTTTTAGTTTTGACATCAGTTTTGCTAACGAAAGAGTAAAACTCAAACTCAGTACCTCAGAGTAGTACAGAGAGGACAGTAAACAATGTTTATGTCGCCTTGATAATATGGTCGAGAATCGCATCAAAGATTCTAATTAGAGAGAAATATATTAATCCATCTCTATATTTATTTTTCCAGTTATTTTTAGATAATTATTTAAGTTTTTATTTAAATTCGTTCAAGTATGGTGGTGTTAAAAGAGACTTTGTTTTGTAGGGTTTATTTTATACTAGAAAAAAGCTTGTGTTTTATGTGGTTTCAAATATAAAAGAGGAATTGAGGTTACGTTTCACTCGTTAATATTATTTCTTGCCGAAGAACATGGGCGTCGTTTTAGGAGAAACAAGGAAAATAAAATATGAATATTAAAAAAAAAAATAAAATTGTTATTATATTTAGTGTTCTAAAATACGAATTAGAAGAAACTTATGGTTAGAGGAACTTAAATGGACTGAAATGTTAGAAGTTGAAGAACGAATATATTACATTTGTTCAAGGCACTTTTTAGAGGACTGCAACAAATATATTTATAAGTTTGTACGTTTGCACTTTTAAAAATTGTATATTTACTTTTTAGGAACTTTGTATTACACGAAAAAAGCAAGAAAAAGAGAGTAGTGGTGAACCTATGTCACCTAAAAAAAATAGAAGGTATTGTGTTTAATAAATTTGGCGAATCAATAATGTTTGAATGTTTTTAATATAGTAATTTCTACAGATACTAAATTATTTGATTATGAGCCTTCTTTAAGAGTATTAAGCTTGCCAACAAATAAAAGAAGTTATAGTTTGAACAAAAGTACCTCATACACTTCAATATTAAGTTCAAGGTATGACTCTGAAACTCTCATCAACAAAATTTCAGTCACCATTAATTAAGAAGTAAATCAAACATAGGATTTGATCTAAGCTGATACATTAAATTATACGAGTATATGAATACTTATCTCAGAAAACCAAATTGAAGTTCCTAGAAAATCGGTCATTACGAAGACTTTTTTGTTGCCAACAGTACTGCTTCAAACTTACGAAACAAAAATAAAAAATTACAGGTACAATTAAGATGAGTAAAAAAGTATGTGCAATATTAAAAAATTTGTGCAGAATTGCCGATTTGAAAAGAAAAAAAATATGTTATTTGTTTTTGGACGCATACTGTATATTTGTACATGGTCTAAAATATAAACTATCATCAGTAATATAAGAATATTTATTTACCTAATTTAAATAAAGAAACTAGATAATTTATATTTTAAAGGAAGTCATTAGAAAAGTAAATAAAATTCTTTTTTTAATACCCTAAAATACTTCTACTTATGCTATTATTTTAGCCAAAGCATCTGTAACTAATGTCCCCGTAGCATATAATTTTGTTGAATTATTGTTTTATGGTGTTTTTCTAAAAAAATAAGATATTATTAAAGTGAGGTTATGAAATTAAAAGGCAAATAAATTAAAACTTACCGTTTTTAATGATAAAGTTTACTAGTTTCGGTATACCACAGTTCCAATAATGGCAAATAAATAATATAAAAAGACAATATATAAAAACACACAACCCCGAAAAAAGTAATGACAATGTCCACAGACCAACGCTAAAAATATTGTACAAACATGTCTTAAAACTGTCCGTTTTACGTACCAGGACATTTGTACGAAAGTAAGACGTCTTTAAGATGTAGTATGCTATCTGGGTATTATTAAATTAGGCTAGTAAGAAAAATTATACATAAATGAAGATACATTATTTATTACTGGCCCTTAAATAATACTAATTTGGTATAATAACAAGAAGTTTTAGCAAAACAACTTTTTTATATCTTTTAAGTTTTTGTTTAAGAACTTTGATTTGTTTTGTATTTTTCTTTATTCTTTTCTACCTGTTGTCTTCTAAGCAGTTCTATTTGAAGGGCCTGGCTCAGCTTCCAAATGCAATGCTCTTCTTTTTAAGTCCTACAAACAATCAATTATTACGGTAATGTTTTGAATTATACACAAAAGGTTTGCTAAATTCTTAAAACTGCATAACATAATAATGAAAAGTAATTAAAAAAAATATATATGTTTAATTATGTTTATTAGTATACGCACCTTCTTTGGCTGCATGTATTTAAGGAATTCAAGAAATATAATGGGAACTGCTCCATTTATCTATCTATAGATTCACAAGAACATTGCTGCAATTAAATAAAAAGCAAAAGTAAATTAGAATTTATTAAAAGTTAATATTTAGAATTGTACGACACACCACTGGAAAAAATTACTTGTTTGGCCATTTTAATATTATTATTATTTGCTTAAATATCAATGAAAAGCATAAAATAAACAAACTTGGTGGGTAAAATGTATTACTCTGGAGTAAGCCATGTACAATATGTAAATACCAAGTTGTATGACACCAAATAAGATGAAAAATATAAGAAAATATAAAAGTAAAAACGATCGATGTTTATCATTTACCTGTGAAACGTAATATCTGCTTCTTTATTGTTGCTATAACTTTAATAGTGATATGCCACACAATAAACCATTGTAATAAACCAATTATTAAATATCTTTTAATTCAAAAATCAGAAATAAACACGAACAAAAACTTTGGTGTCACCGAAATGCTAAGCACCAAAATAATGGCGGCCAATAGATAATCGGCACAGCTCGATATATTTGTTACGCGTCCTCTCTTTATTACCTAGTCCAAGGGTATTGGTAGGAGAGGCAGTGCTATTTGAGTCAGGGTGTCAGGGTGTCTGAATAAAAGAGGAGTAAGTAAGTAAGTTTTTATAATATAAATAATAATGTCACGGTATATAAAATGGAATATAGGTACTTCGTAGATTAAATTTTGAATGAAAAAGTTATATTATTTACAAAAAATCGGAAAAGTATTTTACCCAGAACTTCCCTCGATATAGAAATTGTAAAAACAGGGAACTCCTAAGCACTTAAATTTTGATAATTTAAACTTAAAACCACCAAATCAAGAACTCTTTTTAACATTTCTTTCTCCATCGATCTTCCTCTTGATCCCACCCGAATTCTCACTCGGTATTTTTCGTCACATTCACCGTTATTAAACAATAATGATTGTCTGCTTTTAAAATAGTCCAGATACAAACCAATAGGACGATTTGATTAAATACGACTCTTTTCAGCGCCATTTTGAGTTCTTAAAAACTTATTTAGAATCTGTTATCTTTGACTTCTAAAATTCTCAGATACCAATTTTAGTCGAAATCTGCCGACTTTTAAAAATAATTTTTATTTTAAAAACTGCTCACACTTCATATAACTGATTGGAAGTAGAGCTAGTTTTGAGCCAGAAAGGAACCTTATTTGCATATAAAATTGTTTTTCTATAAAGCCGTTTTTGATCTATCGTACCAACAGGCAGTCAGACGTAGGACGGACGGACGGATGGACAGACGGACGGACGGATGGACAGACGGACGGACGGACGGATGGACGGACGGACGGAGGGAAGTAAAAATACAAATAAACCTTATGCTTCTGACCAAACTGATGTACTTTAACATGGAACGAATTAAATTTAATCGACAAATAACAAGCAGGATTTGATAATGGTATTTTTAATCTCTTGGCATTAAAAGTAACATTCAGTACCTAAATTCAAAGTTCAAGAACTCGGTACGCGTACTGGCTGTGGTAGAGTGGTACCCTTTCCAAGATTTCTATTTTAATATACAAAGGATGTGAGACTAATTGGTCGGAAAGATTTAGGATGTGTGATATCCTTTCTTCTATTTTTGGTCCTTCTCCATGATTCTGGTATATGTCCCAGTTCCAGACTGCTCCGGGATATCCGGATTAGTGTGGTAGTAATTCCTCCTGTGCCCGCTGAAGCAGGGCAAAAAATATTCTATTCACATCAAAAGTGTCCCACTTTAACAGTTTGCTGCTGCATAGGTGCTTGGCCAATACAGCGTCCTCTCTTGAGAGTCTGCTTACACTCTTCGTGAACCTTCCAGTTGGTTTCTTTAACTGCATCAACTTTCCCTTTTGCCAGAGCCTTGTGCAGTCTCACTGCAATAAACAATAATAGTCGTTCTTTAATAAATTTTTGTAAAAATAAACAAAATAAAAAAGATTGCTTTTTTCGGTAATTATTCCAAAGTTAAATACGTAACAACCTATGGAACTATGAAGTAATGTCACGTTAATTAACTAGTGACAGAAGGGGACAAAGTAGATCGTTTAGCTCGCAGTATGTTAATATTAATATCTCATACATAACAAAACATAACATAATTAAATATATGATATTAGCATTTTCTACAACTGCTTTTTTAAGACGTCTTTGTCGAGTACTCCACCGCTGGTGAGGCTGCAGCAAAGTATTTCTATCTTCGACAAGACCATAATGACCGAAAAATTTTTACATTAGTTTTGCACAAAAGTGTACCAAAACCCCTTTCATATGAACATTTTTATTTAATTATATGTAATTATTAATAAGGCAGGGCCGCCGAGAGCCAGGTCGGGCCCCAGGACAATTCTCCAGATCGGGCCCTGCGACAATTTGATAAAAAATTATTAAAAAAAAGGTCTTCAAGCTAAAACTTCCCCCCTCTTGCGTTGAACTTCTGAAAGTAAAAAAAATCCTCGCCACATTTGCCGGGCCCCCTTATACTGCTGCCGGGCCCCGTTTGAGCCTGGGCCTCGGGAATAAGTCCCGGCTACCCCCCCCCCTCTTGTCGGCCCTGATTCTAGGTAAACTTTGAACGTTGATACGTTAAACTGCATTCCGGCATTTGCCAGGGTTGGCCTTAATTTTAATTTATTATGTAATTGAAACATGATTTTTATTCTCTATTTTGTGTGAGATTTTTAAATTAAGTACAGATTGAATAATGAAATACATTCCTGTTCTCATGTTTACTATACATTATTTATGCGGGGTAGATTATAAAGAGAGTATCTGTTAAAAAATACTTTTTATTTTTGAACATTTACATTTTAATAATTTGCGCCAAATGGACTTTGATCTGATTTCAATTAATGTCTACAAATAAAAAATAAATATTTATAATTATTTTCTTTGTTGCAGATACGTTCTTCCTTCCACAAACACCGGATGAACAAATTTTCAGAGCAACATTTAAAGTGATAGAAGGAGACACCTTCACCCCTGAACTAGCAGATCCTAGTACAAACAAATTTAAAAATAGATCTCGTGATTACAGAGAAAGACTGAATTTATTATTTAAAAGGAGCTCAGTAAGGCACGGATACGTCGGTTCTGAAGTACTAGCCTTAGATGGGTATGTGTTTTTTTTTTTAATATATAATTAGAACAATTTTAGGGTTGTTGCGGCAATTCATATCACCCGTCTACACACTAACGTCATTTAGATCAGCCGTTGCATTTTTTTGCAATTGCTGAAACTGGCGACACTAACGAGAAAATATCAAAGCACTCCAAATTATATTCTTATTATTTTTTTTTTTTTCAGAACGGAAGACAAAGATTTAATTGTACATTTCAATATTCACATGGACCCATACTATTTAGACATCCAAGCTAAAGATATTGAAGATATTTTGGCTAACGAAATATCGGTGGAAGAATCGTTATTTTTCAAAAATTTAACCATTGATTCCAAAAGTTTAGAAGTTAAACTCGATACTGAGCTACCGCAAATTTCTTCTACAACAGTTATTATTGTTACTGAAGCCGTAACTCAGAAACCGGACCCGCCCAGAAGATGCTTCCCTTTGGAATTGGACTATTGCAAAAAATTGGGGTATAATATGACTACTTATCCGAATATTTTTAAACATTGGAGTGTTAAAGACGTCAACATCGATGTTATTTCGTTTAGGGAATTGGTAAGTTTTATCCATACATGGGCCTCAAGTAGATTCTTATCCATATACGTGTGATACGTGTCACTTTCCTTTGTGGTCGTAGAAAGTGGTACGGTTATTATCATCGATAATTTTTACGAATGTCAGTCCCAATAACTTTGTTGTTATGAGTTGTAATTTAAAAAAAAATATATCGAGATTTGAGCGTACTACTTAATTATATTTAAAAAAAGAATATAATGAGGTTGACCATATCCGTCGACTTATTGCTAAAACAAAATAAATCACGTTCGTAAAATATTGAGATATTTGGATTTTAAACTTTACCATTAAATGAAAAATCAGTTATAGTCATTGTGTCAAATCAATGATGAAAATTGTTTATAAAATTGAACAGATAAATTATTGCTATTAATCAAATTATTTGTTGCTTATCAAGATTGAAGTGGACAATTATTGGTATTTATACGTAACGGACAGTAACCAAATTAATATTTCTTTTTATGATATGTATAATTGAACTATGAAGCTGTCAACAGTAATATTTTTGTGATTAATAAACAAGATTTTTTATTTTCAAAATGCCCAAGAATTTAAATAGCCGTGCGAAAGAATTAGTGGGGCTCTAATAAAATATTAAAAAAAAACAATGAAATAATGGTACCTGTAATTATTGATTTTAATAATAGTGATTCTTATTCTGAATAAAGCTTTATTTATATTGGAAGAACTATTTCCGGAAGCTTCTAAAATGGTATATATAGGTTTAATGAATTAATTATTCAAAGTCTCAAAAGATGGAGTTCAAATTAAACATAAGTTTTTATAAAATGTTTCTTGAGATCCTCGAATTCCGTAGCAACGTCTACTTTCATGAGTTTATAACGTGCAACGCAAATTTCGTTGCAATGAGTATATAAGAAAATCATAGTCTTGTTAATGGGATAATATTAGTTCACAAAACTATGACACAATTATGACAAAGGAAATAGTAAGACTAAAAAAAGTGTTGAATATTTGCGAAAAAATTATAATTTTCCGTACTTATCTTCTTTTGGAAGTACTTTTAAAGATATTAGATTAATGGAAATAAAATGTAATGTAATTGCAAAACATCCTAATTTTGGTGAATATGTGTTAGATACAGTCTTGACCAAGGTTTTCCTAAATAATTGTTCAATAATTCCTATAATATTTTCAAAATACATTTTCTTCTTTCTCCATAAACAAATTTTTTCTTGAGTTCCAGCATTACTGTCTTTAAAGATTTGAGGTAATTTCTTTAATTTAATATTCTTGACTTTATTCTGTGTTTTTAAGTTTTGGATGCGTCTTTTGAGCTTCTTTTTACGAGGGCTATCAGGAGGGTTCTCTTCTGACTTTTTAGAGTATGTACAACTTTGTTGACCAACTAAGGTTACCACCTTTTTGAAAAGTGCCTCATCAGCATATATTTGAATAAACTCCTAGTCTTTCTGACGAGCCTATAAAAAAAGGTCCTCAGTTTATATTTTTATAAAAATCAGGTCCTTTTAAAGGACATGTGCCGTAAAAAGATCAATTTGTTTGAAGAAAGGACTGTTCTTTTCAAAAAACGACATGTGGTAACCCTATGACCAACAGAAGGTACAGGAAGAGCTAAAGAAGCTTCATCACAGGCAGTTACCTGTTCAGTGTTCAACTGAAGGGTTATAGGTTCTTACCTAAAAAATACAAAACAATCTAATTTACATTTTCCATTATTAAACATATTTCATCCGAGTCTCTTGAATCGTAGGTACAGTATTTGGCAGTAATCTAACAACAAGTGAAAAAGATCTATCAAATAAATTTTCTATAAAATGTTTGGAGCATAAAAACTGTTTTTTCTAGGAATCCAGTCATCCTTGTTTACAATCTTTCCCCATTCTCTTCTTTTATTTTCGTCACGTGGAATACTGAAAATTCAACAAAAACGTGTCATGAATGATCAATACTTTTTGAACAGAATCAGATTTTAAGTTTGTTAATAATTTATTTAGTACTATGATTACACAGAGGAACAGCTGTTTCGGTGTCGAGGTTTTTGAACTCATTATAGATGATATAATATGATATAGATGATATGTGATATAGATCACATTGATGTCCTGAATTCAAATAACGTATTCATTTTTACCTAGGAGCTCAAATTTTTAAGTTATACAATTTTAGAGAAATATAAGTTATATTATTTTAACTCAAATCCGTAAGTGTAGTAAACAAAAGTAGATACGAAATTTTTATTTTAGTTATCAAAATACAATATTATGTCGTACTTACAAACAAAAAAAAAAACATTGAAGAAATCAAATAGTCACTCAACACTTCGAAAGCTTCTTTTCCGCGACATTCTTGAATGTTTTTTTAAACAGTCCCTTTTTAAACTCCAGCAGTAATCTGCCATCACGTGCATGTCCCATCTTCCTTGATAGCGGTTCTCCATAACTTTAATATCTTGGTAAAATCTTTCACCTTGTTCCTCACTCATGTCTCCTAAATTTTCTGGAAAACGGTCTAAGTGGTTGTGTAAATAGTGTATTTTGATACTCATATTGCACCCTAAGGATTTAAAACTATTAAGCATCTTGTTAACCATTTCAACATAGTTTTGAGCTTTATGTTTGCCTAGAAAATTTTCTACAACTGCAACAAATGATGTCCACGCTTCTCGTTCAACTTGATTCATTGAATTTATGAAGGCAGGATTCTTAATTAATTGTCTTATTTGTGAGCCATCAAATATCCCTGCTTTGAGTTTTTCTGTGCTCAACTGATGCATTTTTACCCCTATATATGCAAAACATGACCCATTCTTATTAAGAGCCTTTACAAATTGCTTCATTAAGCTCAACTTGATATGTAACGGAGGAAGTATGATTTTTTCTTTCAACCAAAGCGTCGTTAATGACATTCTTTTCTGCAACGTCCATGTTTTCTCTTTGAGGCCAATCTTTTTTACTTTCCTATCTGTATACAGATATAAGGAAAGTATAGGAATCATGATTTTTTTCGACCTCGAGTTTTCGACGGATTTTTACGTTTTGAGGTCCCCTGAATCCGTTTTGACTATTTTCGCGATGATGTCTGTGTGTGTGTGTGTGTGTGTGTGTGTCTGTGTGTGTGTGTCTGTGTGTGTGTCTGTATAACGCATAACTCATGAACCGATACACGGAAAAACACCAAATTTCAAACTTAAGCTTTGTTCCAGCGTCTAATGAGCTGATTAGATTTTGGGCAGAGTCGGAACATCTGGGGGGGTACTTTATAGGTGGCCATTTTTATATTTTATGGAATATATCTGTTATTTACGTTTGGGGAAGAAAATTCTTTAAATGAAAGTTACTTCTTATTTTATTATCTATAATTTTTGTTATATACAAAATTTTCCTAAAATGGTCCGTATTCGCGAAATTTGACAAAATGTAAAAAAATATTTTTTTTTATAAAAATTGTTCAAACAAAAGTTGTTTGTAATATAATTCTCTATAATTTTTATCCTATAGATAATTTCTCTAAAATGGACCGTATTCAAGATATTTGAGAAAATGTGTAAATTTCGAAATTTGAAGAAAACTCAAAAACGGATAAAGAAAAAAACATTAAATTTTAAACTTAAGTTTTATTTCGGCCTGACGTGAAATGATTAGATTTTGGACAAAGTCGGAACATCTGGGGGGGTACTTTATGGGAGGCCGTTTTTATATTTTATGGAATATATCTGTTATTTATGTTTGGAGAAAAAAATTGTTCAAATAAAAGTTACTTCTAATATTATTATCTATAATTTTTGCTTTATGTAAAAATTTCCTGAAATGGTCCGTATTCGAAAAATTTGACAAAATGTGCAAAATTCTGATTTTTATGAAAATTGTTAAAATAAAAGTTGTTTGCGATATTGATCTCTATAATATTTGTTCATACATGATTTTTTTAAAATGGACCGTAATGGAAAAATTGTAGGAAAAGTGCTAAATTTAAATTTTTCAGTATTTTCATTTTCAATGAATATCTATAGAAAAATGTTTCGCGGTAGATGTATGTGGACAATGTATATATTTAGTTTATCCTCTAAACATTTATAGAGATGCTGCAATAGGTTGTACAAAATAACCGGAAAAAGCCTGTAATAAGTAGATAGGAAAGTCATGTGTTGGACACATCAGATTTTTAATCCAGTAGTGTGTTTTTTCCCTACTATCCCAGAGGCACAAGAAACACGGATATTTTGTGTAACCACTTAACTGTCCAAGAAGAAAGTTTACCATTTTTAAGTCTACACAAATAATCCATTGATGTTCGTGATAATTTATCTTCTGCAAGACCAAAGCTACGGTATTATATTCTTCTTTCAGTTTCGTTGAGTGAGCTAGTGGCATTGAACCATATTTATTCCCATTATGTAGAAGGACACATTTTAAACTTCGCTTTGAACTGTCAATAAATAGGCGCCAATCATCTGGAATATATTCAGATCCATTAATTTCGTGACAAAATACAAGATTGTCTTCTTGAGAAAAGAATGGTAGCAGATACTTTTCTCTTGTACGGTAAAAGGTAATTTTGGTTCCTTGTTCCAATAAATTTTTGTCGTTTAACCTAGAAGCCAGTACTTCAGAAGCTTTTTTCGATAAATTGAGATCCCTGGTTAAAGCGTTGAGGAACTGATGACGTCTCCTCATAGTCACTGTTAGTTTCATTAGCATCAAAACTTTTATTAGCATCAGAACAGCGATCAGAGGGAAAATATTCGTCATCAGAGATATCTGGTAGCTGATGAAATGTTGGAATCGGTATTTCATCTGAGTGCGGGATAGGGCGTATTGCCGAGTCTACATTGGGATAAGTCCACTTACTGCGGCTATTTCGATTGATTCCTTTAGTATTTACTAAACAGAAAAAACAATCATTGAAGTGGTTTTTTGGTTCTCTCCAAACAATTGGTTCGCAGAATTTTAGACATATTCTTTTCCCGGTAGTCCACTGCCGATGAACCAAACCATAACTCTAACTTAAAATAGAAAACGTACGCCCATGTCAATGGAAATTTTAGGTTAGAAACAATTTTGATGTATAAATTAAAATTTATCGTGAAATACATATTACTTAGACCTATAATACATGGTGTTATTATAATATGTACTTACCGTAAATGCTCTGTACAAGTTTTACATACGAGATGTGGGGCCCACTTTTTGTCCTGATCACCAAGGTTAACTCCAAAATAACCAAGATACGCTCGCTTTACAAAGTCAGTAATAGTTTGTTTTGTTGAAATATGTATTCTCCGCATATATAGCAAAACACATCAGGTTGATTTACACAACTTCTTCTTGAACTGGAACCTGAACTCATTTTAATTCTGTTCAATAACACAAAAACACCCTTTTCTTAACATAAAATAACACGCCGAATTCGATCTACTCTCATTACAGTTACAGAAATAATTTTTTAACAAATTTCATGTTTCTAGTTGTTTTTATATTGTATGTATAAAATTGAAAAGAGCTCAATGAACATGCTAATCAAAAAGGAGTATATCAGTGACAAGTTAAAATTAAACGTTCTGTTCGATGAACCAAACCATACCTCTAATTTAAAATAAAAAAACGGTACGTACGCCCTTGTCAATGGAAATTTTAGGTTAGAAACAATTATGATGTATAAATTAAAATTTATCGTGAAATACATATTACTTAGACCTATAATACATGGTGTTATTATAATATGTACTTACCGATGAAAACTAATTTTAAAACCGTCGGATTTAGCAGTCTTTGAGCATCCACAAGCACTATAAGTAACCATTGTCTGTATCACTATATTTATTGCACTAAGCTTTGTAACATGATACTTGTTATTTTATCTATTTTTTTATAGTGTTTTAAGCTCTTATGATTTTGGGGAGTGGGTCAGGTTATTAAATAACTCGTATTACTTTGAAAAAGAATGTTGAGCGCCACTATATTTAAAACTTACTAAACTTGACTATCGATTAATGATAAAAATATAGAAAATCACTAACCATTAAGATCTTATAATTAAATAAGGTTTCAGATAAGGTAGCGACAAATTCTAATTCACAGAGGCTTACTTATTCAAATTTAAATGATTTATTCAAGACTTATCTGTGAATAAGAGGTAGTATTTAAGGAGAGACTTGTAGAGGCCTTCTTTAAGGGGATTCGTATGATACACTTCGGATATCACCAACTCTTAAGTATAAATCTTCATAGGTAAACTTAAATCTCATAAACTTCTTTAGATGACTCGAACTAAACCTCTTGGTATACTTGAAATAAACTTCTGTAGCTGGAACTAAACTTCTAAGTTTCTATACTTCTAAACATCTAAACATGCAGCTTGAACTTTCTTCTAAACTTCTAAACATCTAAACATGCAGCTTGAACTTTCTTCTAAACATCTAAACACCGTCTAGATATAGCCAGGCTACAAGGAAAAGGTAAAAATATCAAGAAAGGATCTAGGAGTTATATAGGAACCAGATAAAATGCTTTTAACTAATAATTGAACAATTTAAACTATTAAGTGAATAGTTTCACAGAGACCAAAATAAATAGGAAAAGAAAAAGTCTTATTTAACATATTTAAAAATAGTAAAGCATAGTATCTCTTTCCTAACAAAATAATATATAATATTATATAAAATGTATTATGATGTGTTGAGGTTATGTTTTAAATTTGATATTTTAATTAGAAATTCTTGTACAAAATATATGTTTTCAACAATATATCGGTATAAAAGCTTACCTTATAAAATCAGACGGTCATTAAGAATATTAATAGACAATTAGTACATCGGATGTCCAAGATAAAAGATAATTAAAAATTCAAATCAACTTCCTCGTTGACAAATATAAATCGAAATGAATTATCAACTTTTGACACAAGGCATAAACGACAAATGACATTAGGGTAGAGATGTTTGCGTCAAAATAACGAAAACGGTTCCAACCGTTACAATGTCAACCGTTACAATGTTTGGGTCTAAATAACGAAAGCGGTTCCAACCGTTACAGCTTATGTATTATTGTACTAAACTAAGGACTTATGTACTAACTATTCGATTATCGACTAAAAATGGTAAACCGAAAAAAGTATACTTATCTTGTTTTGACAGTAAGCCGACGATATGACAACGTTTATAACTGATTAAAGAATGGTTTGTATCGAATCCATGTATCATAACGATAATTCAACACTTGTCACTAACAAAATTCAGTTAACTCCATTGGTCGAAAGCAGCGTCACGTGACATGAATTACATTCTTATCCAAAAATAGTACGCAAAGATATTACTTATAGACATGTATATAAATAGAAAGCATTAAATTTAAGATTGTCCTGACTGTTCTGATTGATTCACAAATTTATAATTTTCAGTTGTACGGTTCATTAACCATGACAAACCGACATGCATGGCATAATACGTGCGGTTAATCAATTTGTTACTAATTTGATATATCTCATTAAAAGAAATAGAGCTTATGAATAAGAAAAAAAAAATCAATTTTATTGGTCCCTTTAAAAATTTAAAAAAGAAATTGATGAAAGTATGTTGAACATGATTAGCACAATTTGTTTTGATGGTTAAATATAAACAAATGTTATTCATTAATCGTAAACAAACTTTAACCATAATAAATAAAAGAGTGGAAATTAGGTACACACTAAACTCTAGGTAATTGAAATGAATAAGTAAGTATTTAGTGTCTTATTGGATTGTATTTTTAAAAATTAGATTCTCTATTGTAACTTCAAAACTCTGTAACTTTTTCGTATGCATTTTTGTATTTAATATGTAAATTAGGGTCAGTACTAACCGATTTATTTTTCAATCCGGAGTATCTAGTATAATGTATAATCTAGTATTGATTAATGAAAATTATACATCATATTTCTACAAAAGTATTTGAAACTTCTACCTAATTTAGTAAGTTCTCATGAAAATAGAAAACATTTTTGTGTAAAAATGTATCAAAATCACTTGATTTTGGGAAGTGTAAATCGTATGTCAGTAAATAGACCTTCATACGTCATCACGGCTTAAAAAAAAATTCTTTGCATGTATAACACGTAATTGCAGATTAGCTAATAACAGAATCCGACTAATTCTATATAAATATTGTAAAATTTAATTTATTACGGATATACCTAAGACAAAAATAATTCAGTCCTGCGATTTAAAGTATACCTGACAAATAGGTAACACTGATACTATCAAACTTTGCCAAATATGACAACGGGTAACAGCATTTTAAACTTTGTTCTGGAATATTTGGGTAATATATTTTGAATTAAATCGTCATAAGATAAATGTCTAATTAAAAATAAAGAATAAAACACTTAATTAAAAAAAAAAATAAAAATAAAGTTAAAAAAATAAAGTTAAAAAAAATAAGGTTAAAAAAGTATATTAAAAACTAATAGAACAGTATTTAGCATTAAAAAATATGCATTTACTGTGTGTGCGAAGATTTTAAATTTTAGTTTTATTTTTCACAAATCGTGCCGATTTATTTCTAAGTAACTGCCCACCCCCAGTACCTCCTATTTTGTTCATTATTTTACCCTCTGAAACGTTATTATTTACCTCACAAATTTATTTTACTTTAAATTCTATACTTACTTTATTTAGGCTTTTTCCTGAAGTAGTAGAAGTGATTGTTTAGTTAATTAATTGATAATTTATATACTTACGTTGTGATAATGTTAATTAAGGTAAACCAGGATTCGATGCAAAGTTTGGTGCAAATTGATAAATAAAACATACAAATTCATATTTAAACTCTTTTATTTTTCATACTTTAAATGTGATGCAATAATTAGCAAAGTATATTACAATTGGTACTATTTACTGAGATCTCACTTGAGTCCCGTTCAAACACAGACCACGTTCATCTGCTATCAAGACATATTTTATTTAGGTTGATGACCAACAGAGTTAACGAACAGCGCCAATTCGCCAGTTGCTTAACTACTAGGTTAATGTTGATTTGATTCTATTATAGATGTACACAGGTTGCGCCCTCTTAGGTAAATATTTTGACGAGTATAGAGGTGATGATCAACGGAAGTAACGAACAGCGCCAATTCGCCAGTTGGTTACCTTACTATGTTGATTTCATATATACTTTGTTTCAAACCTAGTAGAACGGGTTGCTTAGCGTATAGGTGTCCCTCCTTGAGCTAACGAACAGTGTATTCACTAGTTAGTTAACTTACTGTTAAACTTTACCATCTTGGTTTGTACAATTTACCCAAGATAGCACTTCCCTGTATATTTCTAAAATATTGATTATTATAATTTCTATGGAAATAACTTCATACAACCCTGTATATTTTTTTGTATTGATTTTCATAATTTTTATTGAAATACTCAAAAACTCACCCATCGAAAACAGATGTCTACCCTAACTGTCTTTCGGGGTGTATGACCTAAAGGCCATGTGGTTTATTGGTTACATTGACAATATTTCGAAGAAAATGTCAGGCCCCGGTGGTATTTCAAAGAAAGTTATATAAATCTTTGGACTCACCATTCAAAATACAGACATTAGGTTATGTACTAATTTCATCTAGCGTTGTGATGGCGTCGATTTAGATACGACGCAGCGTTGAGCGTTGCCTTGCGTCGAGGCGCCTAGCGTCGTGGTGGAAAGGAAGATATTTAATACGGTACTGCAATGGGACAAAGATACGGTAGAAATATTCAGGTGGTGCGGGACGTGACGTAGGGTGCCGACAAAGATATTATGAAGGAAATATTTAGGGGCGGCAAGCGTCGAGAAGTAGAGCGATGGGACGTTGGGCGTCGGAATAAATGTACGGTTGAAAATACTTAGATGGTGTGGAATGTGACAGTATTCGAGACGTAGGGTGTAGGACGGCAGGACGTTGGGCGTCAAGACGTTGGACACCTTCGGGGATAGGAAGTATTGTAGGATAGACGTCGTTTACGAAGAGCGTTTTAGGAAAGGTACTGACTACTGAACTTGAAATATAACTGGATACAAATAATAAATGAATGCTTGCACATCAAATAATAAAAAATGAATGAATTAGAGCTGCTTTGGGTCAGACTTCTTATACTAAGTTTAATGGCTTTTTGTGACGTCTCTGTGTGTCTTAGTTCCCAGAGAAATACAAATGTGGTTGCAAAGGGCGTGGTTCATTTATTATTTGCCTTGAAAGCTTTGTGTATCGAAATATTGTCGAAATCGGTCTTTACATCGAAACTAGAAAGATAAGCAAGTTAAGTGTTTTAATGATAATTACTTCGTGAAAAGAAATATGTTTTATGGTGGTATCTTGGTCTAGGTTCTCAGACAAGTGCACGAAAATTGGATCTTTTACAGACATGGTTATAGATATTATTTATTAGGTGTCTCAAATAAGATTTAATTATCTGGGACATTTTTAAATGAAGGATTTTGAATTTAATAAGAATGCAATATTATATTTAATAAATGGAATAAATAAATTATTAAGGTACCTGGGTGCGGTAGGTTACAGTTATAACACAATAAAGCTAGAAATTGGGCCATACTTGTACTAAAACGTACTAAAGAATGAACATCGATAGAAAATATGGACTTTTCGGTAAATTGGTAGATAGACTGCGAAATTGTTAGAAGTGGCATCACTGTTCACATGAATCTTACCCTTCGTGAAAATGGATTTTATAATTTTAACCAAGTGACATGCGCAGTAAGGCCAAATTGTGAGGGAGTACCACAATATATCCCCTGTAGTAGTGCATTTGACTTGTTAAAGAGATGGCACTAAATTTGCAGCACTACATGCGACTGGCCGCTCAATTAACTCGATATGGCGGTAAATTCAAATATAATTTTAAGGCGAAACTTAAATTTCCCGCCAAATTATTAAATTTCCAGCAGCAAAATGGCGGAAATTTTTAAATATATTCATTCTGCAATAATAATTGGGAAGTATATTGCATGTTCCATTAAACGAGCTGTAAAAATAATAGGATTTTTTTTATTGTTAGCTATTATAGTAAGAGCAGCGTTTGGATTAACAACACATTTAAATAAACATGTAATATACTTTTCAATTTTACCTGAATCACTTATTTTTTTACCTATAGAGACTAGATCTGAAAAAAAAAAATTGGCCCTGGTATAAAAAAAATTGTATAAAATATTTTATTTGAAAAATTGTATAAATTATTTAATTTATTTAAAAGTCGAGGATAACTCTAGCCATATACATTTTACTGAAAAAAAAAAGAAACAATATTAAATTAAATCATTCGTTAGATATTTGAAATAATACAGTGTAGGCTATCGAATGTTTTACAATACATTTTGCTAATGTCCAAGTGAAAACAAGAGGGGGCAAAATCCCCGAGGCTCGAACCCAAGGCCTCGGCAGCTTTAACAAATAGGTTATAGTATATGGGGGGCGAGCTCTTGCCAGTGTTTTGCCCCGGGGTCCCACCACGGCTCTCCCATGTTTATATTACACAGCACACAAGGCAACATTCATATTATTTGTTTTCTGATCTTTAGTTTTCACTTCGATGCTAGCAAAGCATATTGGAAAGTTTTCAATAGCCGATACTGTATATAAATGCTAAAATCAACAAGTGAAATAAAAATTTGTAGTTTAATTGGACACCTACTTCGAAAAAGGAGAAAAACTGAAACAGTAAATTATTATATTTAAATGTTAAAGGCTGTTACCACTGGAAAACTATTATCTAGGTCTTGGATGACAGCCTCCTTGAATCGTGTCCATAGGAAAGCATAAGATCCTTAGTAAAATTATAATATTAGAGGTTATTAACTGAAAAATATGAAAAATTATTACAAACTTACGTCAAAATTAGCAACTACATTAAAAGAAAGGAAAACTGAAACAAAATGTGTATGCTTGAATTAATGGATTTTGCCACTGGAATAGTATTATATAGGGCGGGGACCTTTGGATGACAGCCGTAGGAATCCCATTTTGAATTCTCTTTTTTTAAGTTTGTTGTACGGTTTGCTTTTCATATTAAATAAGTAAGCCCTTAATACAACACAAATCACAATAAATATCGCTGAAACAAAATTAATAAACGGTATAAATTTCGTAACAGAACAAAATCAAAAAAATATCACTTGTCAATACTACTTACACGTCACGCTTTACTTGTCAAAAACTTCGTCTTTAACCAATGAATGTGCCGATGTCAGACGTGTCAAAATTCAAAACAATACTAGCGCCATGTGACTCTGCGCCTGGCCGCAGCGTAACCCAAAGCTATTTCTTGAATCCCAGTGACATTACTACAGGGGATATATTGTAGGGAGTACTGCTATACGACTAATCTCACAGTTACTAAATACGGGTCCAGGGTTGTCGGATTAGACACTTCAAGATAACATTTTTAAAACCCAAATAATATATTTATGGACAAACCATAAGTAGAGACGTACCATAATATGTACAGACTTGAGGTGATTCCAAAAATACCATTATTGCTATTTTTTCTAGGTTGATGCAGAATGTTTTAGACATGCTTACGATTTTATATGTCAAATATTACAACCACCTTGTAAAAAAGGAGTTACTGAAGACGAAATGATACTGCCCTGTAGAAGTTTTTGCAGAGATTTCATGGCTGGTTGTGGAAACAGACTACAAGGAAAAATTAAAGAATTTTTGGATTGTTCGAAGTTTCCGGAATTTGGGGAAAATACATGCATCACTAAACCAGGTAGGTCAAATCCAAGTAAATAGTTATGAATTCAATTATACTTTTGCTGCACATTTATTAAAAAAATATTTTTTTATTAATTAGATAAAGTCATTTAAAAGTTTTAAAATTGGTCTTAAAAGAATATGGAATATTTTTTGGAATGTAAATAACAAAATAAGTTTTAAAATATTATTTAATATAATTCCAGCGAAAGTTAATGCTCTAGACTTTGATTTCTTCCTGAAAGTAACATTTCTCAAGGTCCTGAAAGTAGCTGAACATTTTTTTGTCAGCATGCTTGATGCGTTGTTGAACTGCTGCTTGTCAGAAAATATTTCAATTTCAAAAAGCTGCAAAAGCCAGCACTTTTCAAGTCGCATTAATGAACCTCGGCCTCTTTGTGCCGATTCACCGTGACAAGGAGTCCTTGAAATTCGTTCCCTTTCAATAGTTTAAGCAAATATGGAACTCACAAGAAAATCTGTAAAATACAGAAGTTCCTTGTTTACAATAAAATGATACAAATTTGCAAATCTCAATCTCACCCTATTTTAGTTGAAGGTCTGATTAAACCTTATTGGTAAATACATTTATCAACGATTTTCTATTGATATTCGATTTTAGACGAAATTTAACTGAAATGAAACAATTTGAGACTCTCAAATTTTTATATTATTCATATTAACCGACTTCAAATAAAAGTAATTTAAAAAACCGACTTCAAAATCGAGCAGATGCCCTTAAAATATGAGGTTTTTGTTTTTCTCATAAATCATCAGACCCTAACCAATTGTATATGTAATTTACCCCTGATGTATCCAATTTCTAACAAAAAAGAATCATAGAAATCGGGCAACGTGGTAAAGAATTATAGTAAAAATACATAAAAAATTAAGAGACTTACGAATTTCTCATGGACCCCATTATTAGATCTTAACCAAATTTATATGGGACCCAGTGTTGCCAACCGGAAGGAAATTTCCCGTTTTCTGGGAATTTTCAACACAAAGGGGAAAAATGTTAACTCAAAACTTCAGTCCAAATTGTAAAAAATGTATGATTTTAAAAATAAATAAAATTAAAATTGTTAATTCTTTAATATATTTTTAAAGTTTTGTTAAAAGATTTATGTTTTTTAGATGATACTTTTTATACTTTGTTATGTACCTTCGTTTTTCTTTTAATAAATATTCTTTGGAAAATATTATGTAGATGCTTGTATTTCTGATATAAAACTGATTTTGTTGACGGGAAGGAATTTTTTTATAAAAGAGGGAATTTTTAAGGTAAGTTATGTTATGTTGGGAATGGGGTGTTAATACACTGCGACCTAAAAGATCTATTGTGCCCCCTTCTGTCGCTAATGCACCGAGGAAATGTCTCAATGTCTATAACGATCCTTCCAATCCTATTTCCTCAAGGAAGTGTAGGATTTGAAGTGGCTTCAAGTTAGGTAAATCTCCCTCTTCTATTTGATATCCTCCTAGATATAGTGCCCTTGGATTCTCGAGTGCTACACATTCAGTTAGGATGTGAATGGAGGTTTCGTCCTCCTCCTCATAGAATCTGCACTCACTATCCTCTACTACTCTCAGTTTACTTAGGTGTCCTTTTTAGTCGGCAATGCCCGGTAAGGATCCCTGTTACAATACGTAATCTGTTCTTGCTCAGGCAGATGCAGGCTTTCGATCTTTTCATGTCATATTCACCCAAAAGTATCTTGGCCTGTCTCAGCCCCATGAGATTGTTCCAATTATCGGTTATTCTACTGCCCAATTCTTAATTTTTAAGGTAAGAAGAGGGAAAAAGTTTACTTCAAGGTTGGCAACACTGATGGGAGACCATTCCTGATGTCATAAAAATCGGACAACGTAGTAAATAATTATCGCTGAACATACACAAAAAAATATTCCGACGAATTGAGACCCTCCTTCTTTTTTGAAATCGGCTAAAAAAGAAGGAGGTTCTCAATTCCTTCAGCGATAATTCTTTACCACGTTGTCCGATTTCTATGTATCTTTTTTTTGGTTAGAAAGGGGGGTATCTAAGGGGTGGTCCCATATAAGTTTGGTCAAGATTTGTTAATGGGATTCATGAGAAACTCATCAAACTCTTAATTTTTTTATGTATATTCAGCGATAATTCTTTACCACGTTGCCCGATTTCTATGATTCCTTTCTTGTTAAAAATGGGGTACCTCGGGGGTGGTCCCATATACATTTGGTCAAGATCTGATGGAATTAATGAGAAAATTAGCAATCTTAATTTGTGATGGCATGTGCACGATTTTGAAGACGGTTTTTTAAAATTACTTCTATAACTTGTGAGCTAAATGATTGTTTTATTAGATTTAATGGATTTATTTTATTAACTGTCTGATGGTCTGCGTTGGTGAGAATTAGACACATTTAAATTTGAACGATACAAAAAATCATTATATACATTGTTTTTTTTTTATCTCAAATTCTATTATTAGTATCTATATAGTTAGTCTGAAAAGGTTCTAGTAAGAAAAATTGAATATGGTTACTGTGGTTGCAAGTATGTGTTATAAATAAGTTTTCAGAGTTTGGCATCCATATGTTGAACAGTGATATAACTGTGAGTTTTTAGAGATAGTATCTGTTTGACAAAATATTTTATTAGCTAATACTATATTTAGTACCTGGTAGGTATCTGAATCTATAACGTGTGGAGGTGGATTACCCCACGGCACTTTGGTTTTATTAGGCCCATTGTGCATATTTCTAAATTGATGGGTACGTCCTAGCCCGTGAGCCAGCCTACAAATTTTTTGAAGTAGTAGACAAAGTCCCCGAGAGGTGCTTCTGTTATATCGGCTGGTGTAAGCCAATTCTCGCCGAACACAACTCTTCTAATAAATGAGAGCGTCGGGCAATCATAGAGGAAATGCCTGATGGTCAAAGTGCGGATTCTGACAGCCGCATGCTATGGCAATGACCAATCAGAATGTCTGTGATCAGCTGCAGATTATGTCTAGTCATAGTCAAGTAATTGTTTACTGTAGTATTGTTAAGATAACTTAAACACTCTGGCAACTCTACAACTCCTTATTTCATCCCATCTTTTCTTTAATTTCATAAGGGCCGTTCTCTAATTAGGTTTATCACAACCGATGTTTTCAGTCCAATAGATGGGCCAAGTCCAAAACGTATTTGGTTGGCTGCCTTCTTGGCTAGGGATCAGCAAGACGGTTACCTTTCGATCAGGCATGACCTTTGACATATCTTAAGGTGACCACATTGTTGATGGTACCTTCGACCAAAGCTTCGTAACATTCTAGTACTAACCCTAAGTAAATTCGTGGTCTGTCCAGGGTGAATAGTGCTTGTCTGGCTGCTATGAGGATCCACATGATCTTGGTTTGAACTACATTGAACTATTGCTTACAGCCCATTTTACGTTAAGATAAATATCTGGAGTATATTCCACATCCTAAACCTTGTTTTGTTTTAGAATCGTCGGTGTATATATGAATCATACATCCGCCACTTCTGGATCTTTTATTTGCTTGATTATAAATTTGTATGGCTTATGGAAGATATATCTTGAATAGATGGAGTCCACGTTAGCTTGAAGCAGTAGAGGCATATTAAGCGCCTCCTGCCAAAATCAACGACTCGCCTAAAAGCCAATCCTGCAGCCTGAGTAGATAACAAATATATTTTTATTTCATATTTATAAAAATTGGGTTTCCTTTACCTGGGAGGCTGTAGGGGTATAGCTACAACAACCCTTACATGTAAGCCAGCACTGGCGTAATGCCTAGCTGTGTACTACATTCCTTTGCTATTATTAATACTCATTTAAGTAAAAAAATCGACTGGGATAACGTTTCATAAGTTAGCATAAAACTTAAAAATATTTTATAGGACAGTAATATGTCCGGTTTCTAAATAATGTCTAACAGTATGTTTTTAAAAATAAAAAAAATCATCAAATTTTGAGTCTACCTATATTAAAATAGTATTTTTTCATACTATTGTTAGAAGTTAAACAAATTAACTTCAAAACTATTGTTTTTAAATGATTTATCACCCTTTATCACCCTTTATACTATAACATACTATAACATAAGTAGTGTATAATGTGTTGCCTATATTTACGTTATTGATGAAAAAAGGAGTTGATATTCAAAGTCAATGTTAACTTGGATAATAAAAGAAAAAACCATCAATCTAGGTACAAATAACTTCAAAATCTTTTATTAAAAATTAATATTATTATATTATATCTAATTTAAATTAGGCGAGTGACAAAGCTGTCAAGTTTTCCGCACTACAATCGACAAATCTGTCACTTAATGTCTGTTCGCGGAAAACGTCAACTTTGCTATTAGGCATTCCAACGACCTGTCAAACAATAGGTACCAGTGGGAAATTCTTGTATATTTAAGGGGGTAGCGACATAGTCTTGCAACTTGGACGCTATTTTTATTCGAAGTAGTACTCGCCAAGCCTGCCAATTTATGGAGAAATGTATAGGTGGGTTTTTTAAATATTATTTTTATTGTGTTTGACATAAAATATTTAAATGTAATCCATTATTCATGATTTTACGTAAAGTAGATAGAATACACCATATGTCGCCACCCTTAGATATACCAAACCTGCCCACTGGTAATTCATTTGTTTGGAATGCCTAATAGGGACCGTGCGTGAAATATAGAGGCAGCACTACTGCCGAACTTAGCCCTCTAGTGTTTAATTTTAGAATTAAATGGGTTAAACATTGCAAGTAAATAATGAAGGGTATTTTTTAAATATTAAATATAGTTAAAAATAGATACCGGCCCGTACCAAACAATCGTGTACATGGTCAAAATGACGTAAAATGTGAAACATTATTAAAATCTGGACATGCATATACATTTTAAGCAAAAAGATTTAAATGGCTAAGTGACAATAAATTGTAAAGTTTTACCTTAAACAAGTGTATCCAATGTTAAAATATAGGTATTTAGTAACACTGAATTTAAAAGTATTACAATAACATTTAAAAAATGTAAATTAATAAAAAAGATTGATAATAATAATTATAAATCTTTTTAGCTTTATGTTAGTCGAAATGTCATTCATCCACTGGCGTTTATGAGATGTTCAATGATACATAAGGCGATTTTAAATCAGTTACTTGGTCTTGAATATGCTTGACTACACTGATATAAATCAAAAACAATGACGTCATATTGAATATAGTCTTGAAATGGTCAAGTTTGACATGACTACAGTAAAAACGTAGTCATCACAGGTATGAAATGTCAAATGAAATGACAAATGTAAAACTTTTACTTTTTAATTATTAAATTATTGTTTGGTTGTGTTATTTGTAAAATCGAAAGAAAAGCTAAGTACAGGGTTGCTAGATTTATGAAAGGGAAAAGCGGGATAACGATGACGACAAAGATCAGGTTAAAAAAACAGGTATTTTTATAAAATAAGATCCTTTCTTTGTGGAGATCTAAAAAAAAGTTCTCCACTTATGTTTTTATAAACTATCAGGTCCTTTTTCTGAGGATATTCTGAAAAAAGGTAAAAAATTTCTTTTTCTACACCCCTATTATAATAATGCACTTATATGCCCATAATCCGTTTTATAATGATACCCATTATGATACAGATTTTTCATTATGATATAGATTTTTAATCAATAGAAACCTACAATTTTTCAATCAAGCATGATGTTTGACGTTTGTCCTAAATTCCTATGTAATTGTTTTAGTTGTCAAAACGTATTAAATTTTCGTAGATAGCTAAACTTCGATAATTATAATATTAAAATGTCTGATATCAGCGATATAGAAGACTCCTCCACACATATCGGAGAAAGGAGAAAATGCAGTACAAAATATTTTGCCCCAAAAATCTGTGGTAATACCAATACCCAAGGTAATACCATTAATTACAATTTTGTCGAATTTTTTATAGAAATACGAGTAATTACTGTTATTGTGTTCAATGCCAATATAAATAGAATATTTATAGGTCTTGATTATTTATCGGGTGTACAAAAAATAGCGTATGCAACTCTCATGTAATGGTTATTAAAACACTCGCATAAACCATACGAAACTCGCCTTTGGCTCGTTTCGTATCCCGGTTAATGCTCGTGTATTAATAACCATCATTACATGATCGTTGCATAATATACTATTATCTATAACTTTGGATTGAAAAAGCGTAGCATTTAGTTAAAATGTGGGTCATTTTCGTACTTTGGCGTAACGCGTGCCAACAATTTCGCCTAAAGCGAGCCGTCTGGGCAACCCTAGCTTAGTACCTAGATATGAACGCAATAAAAGGTTTCTGTAAATGAAAAGCCAATTTATTTTTGAAGATAGCCAAGATTTACTGATGAACATGGAAAAAGGTTTGATAAAATTTCTGACGCCAAAGACCCTACAACACAAATTAGCAACTACAACACCAATTTTCTCTTCATCTGTGATCAGTACACAAAACAAATATTTATTAACTGACTTCAAAAAAGGAGGAGGTTCTCAATTCGTTGTAATATATTTTTTTACGTATGTTCAGCGATAATTCTTTAACATGGTGTCCGGTTTTAATGTTTTTTTTTTCTTAGACAGGGGGTACTTCAGGGGTGGTCCCACATCAATTTGGTCAAAATCTAATAATTGAGTCCATTAGAAAATCCTCAAACTCTTCATTTTTTATGTAAGTTTAGTAGTCCGATTTCTATGATTCTTTTTTTTGTTAGTAAAGGGACAACTTAGAGGTGGTCCCCCTTTAAGTTTGGTCATGATGTGGTGATGGCATCTGCACGATTTTGAAGTCGGTTTTTTAAAATTACATTTATAACTTGTTTATCATTACAAATTCAAAACCAAATCCTAACTACAATACATAATACACAAAAATTCGCGATTGACAATGTCATTCGCATTGTCAAGTTAGTGTCAATATAAATCAAACATTTTTAAATCAGATAATATAACGTCATTATAATGACGTAAGCACCTTGACCACACTTGACTTGGTCACATTTCTAGTAACTGATTTAAAATCGCCTATATATTATAGATTGCTCACCCAACTATAAAAAAATTATGAAAAGCTGGTTGCAATGTGCCTTTCCTAGTGCTCACTAAATAGAGCCGTTCTAGCCCAAATGTGTTAAAATAAAATTTCAGCATTTTAATCTTTAGAAAAAGATAATAATTAAAGTTTTACTTCAAGACATGTCATTATGTATTTGGAAAGTTGAGTTTTCATGTAGTTAAATAATATTAAGAGATCTAAACAATTTTTATAACAGATGGATATAAATAATTTTAGACTACTATTTCAGAAACAATTCTACATAAAATACATAATTGCAATATGTAATACAATTTTGAAAAGGTAATGTAAACAATTTTGATATGAGGTATGAACAACTTTGGTAAGAGTTGTAATTGGACACTTATCTATTATTCTGAATAATGTTTAATGGTAATGTCACTAAAAAAATTTACAAAAAATCACTGGATTTTTAATATTTTAAAGTTTGTTACAATCTCTTTTGACAGTAATTGCAATGTATTATTTGCTGCGTTTGAGAATCCACATCGGATGCATTTTTTACATCTCGAGCCTTTTTTTATCCACACCGGACACATCTGTCCCATTACATTTACGTATACTGAATCACGTAATCAAAGATTTTTTACATCTCCTGATGCATCCGATGTGGATTCTCAAACGCAGCAATTTACGTATACTGAATCACGTGATCAAAGATTTTTTACATCTCAGATGCATCCGATGTGGATTCTCAAACGCAGCAATTTATGATTTGTTTATTTTAATAATAAATGAGAAATAATTAATAAATTGTAAAGAGGGCCGTGATATTTTTGTCAAATTGGATATTCTTATTTCATAACATTCTACATTAGTTTTAATCAACAGAATAAACCATTATCTGTAAAATTATATTTATATAAAATGGTCATTTAAATATGTAAAAATCTTAATGACAAGAAAACACTAAAGATTCTAATTTTTCTGTAAATGATTTCTTTACAACTAAGTGCTCAAAATTGATACAAGCTAGATAAAAAGAAAACTTTGCCCAGTGAAATACGCTTTTCGTCGTCTGATTTACATATGGATAAGCAATCTTTGTAATTATGTATATCATTGGGTGTGAGGCATAATTGTGCTCTGTGGAAATTTATAAAATTTCTTTACTATCGAATGAAATCCAGGTTTCTAAAGTGATGTGTTTGTACATCCACGGATGCAACAAGTTTTTTCGATATTGATATTACGAAAATAATTCGACTTCATTTTATTAATAATTATTAAACAATAAATGCCGTATAAAACATTAATACCCCCCAAAAAGTTCACATTTTTGTCACCAGTTAGCGTTAAAGTCATGACGCACGGTCCCTATTGAATTTCGAAGCGCAAAAGCATACTTTGGATAATGGTTGCAGAAAAAATATTTTTTTACCGAATAATTTACATATTCTTTATTTATTTATTGATTATTGCTAATAAATTTGAAATTCGAAATAATAGTTATGACGTAGCGATCTTTTTCATATTCAAATCGCATTTTAAATATATTATGATTATACTCATAGCAAGAGAGCAACAGATGTATTCTTTAAAATTATATACCAAATAAAATTCTAACATAAATTAAGAACGGTCTTCATACCAGTAATTTCTTCATTAATTTCCGCATACCCAACTATCTCATCTAAAACGTTTCACAACACTAACTTTTGATCAATTAACAATTTAAATAAATCTGACATCTATTGTCACTGTCAATAAACCTACCTACTATGAATGACTTCTGATTCACTTCAGATGGATATCTAATCTCATTTTTTATATTCGAAATATCATTCCGTATTTTTTCGAAATCACACACTTATAATACCTACAATCTTTTCATGATTGATCGTTAACGTACGAGATATAGGTATCCAGTTAGCCTGAAAAGGTTATAGTAAACAAAATTGAATTATATGGTTACCATTGTTAAATCTACACCAGCAGCAGTGGGTTTCTCATCTTTCGATACGTGTCTCTACTCGACATGTAACGAGTCTAGTTCGTACATGTTATATACATAATTTGTATTGAACTGAGAGTTTTTTGAAGACGAATGGTTTGCAGATAAAAACAATTTATTTTATTTTAGATGAATTACAATTACTTTATGAACGATTTGCTAAATGTGCAAGTCTTAAAGGAGGTTATGTTGAATAAATAAAAGTTTGTTTTAAAACATTGTGGCGTTTTATATGGTAGGCTTATGTATCAATACCATTTCGTAGATTCAAACAATTTTAAAGGGTTGATTAAAAAAAATATATATTAAAATATTTTGGTAGCATTTAGTTATATTTGTTTATTACCTATTTTTTTTGTGTGTGTCATCGGCTTCGACTGCTAAAGTTATTTCGCCTCGTGTTCTGTGTAGGCTTTGTTACTGTTTCCCAGCGCCACTTTAGGAACAGCACTGTTAATTAGAACCCAACAGTGAATGGTCAAGTGGGGAATCCTACCAAGGCATCAGAATTAATTTTAAATAATTAAATTAAAATAAATGATTAACAATTATAGAGATACATGATTCGTTCCTTATATAGTTACATTTGTCTTACCTATGAGTATTATTTTTACTTGGTTTATTTTAAAATAGGCAGACCGAAACTGACCATTCTTTATAAGTTTAACTAAGGCCATGCCATGGAAGCGCGACATAAACTAGAAATAAGAAAATTCCTTCATCTCATGGTTCACTAACAAACTCGTTCACTGAATCTAAAAAAGTCATTAACGGTTGTTTTTTTTTTAATTAATTTATTGAATTCATTAATTTTTTGTTAACAATTATGTCATTTAGTACGGGATATGTACGACCAACTTGCGAAATATAAAATATTGCTATGGAGCTTGACGCAGTTATTAAAGGAATCACTTAGGTACTTAATAATTGCATTTCCAGATGCTGTTAACTGATGTCAGTGCATTTTGTAGTTACAGGATGATACTTAAATAACAGTTAAACAAATTCAGAATAATCATGACATATTTTACAGTGGCGTGGCTAGAATTTAGGGCAGAAGGTGGAAGATTATACAGTGTGTCCTATTAGTGTGTAATTAATCAATATTTCAATGTGTGTTATAGACATGCAAAAAAATTTCAAATAAAAGTTATATGGATTTAAAAAATAAATATTTTAAAAATATTTTTGCCTGGCAATTAAGAATGTATGTTTTTTAAATAGAACACCCTGTATTTGATTTTATTTTTAGAATGGTTTGCTAATTCTGTATTCAACCCTTAAATGATGTTAAAAATAATACCGTCTGCCAAGCAATTATTTTTTTTTTAAATTTAGAGAATGAATCAGACCCCAAATTAAATTATCATAATTTAGGTAGGTTTACATTGATTTCAAAATTGTTTAATAAACAAACTTATAATATACTACGCTAACGAATAGTGGTGATGGAACTGGTTTATTTTATACAGAGTGTCTTAAATATGGCTCATTTTAAGTTCAATTTACTCAATTTTTTCAAATGTAACACCCTGTATATTATTTAAACATAAAATTCGTTATACATTTACCTATCAAACAATACAACATGTTAGCCAATAACACATATACAGAGTACTCCATCAGTGCGTAATAGCTGTTTTAATATTGGAAATACGAAAAAAAAATTAATTCAGAAGTTGTATCACCATGTTTAATAAATATTCTTAAATATACAAGGTATTACGTAAACGAGAGGTTGACCAAACTTATACATTTTTAAAGTAAGTTATACATATGATGAATATATTAATCGTCCAGACAATAAAACCAAGGCATGTTGGCAAATAATCAATTTCGAAAGAAACAATTTAAAAAGAAATCTAGTAACTTCTGATTTAACATCAAATGAAATAAATACATTTTTTAATACAACTGCTGCAAATATCATAACATCTCTTCCTAATGTTTCGAATGCCGAACTTCTGAGTTTTAAACATTTTCCTATGCCCTGTAGCTCATTTTTCTTCCGCCCTGTTCTTGAGTCTGAAGTTTTTAACGCAATTACTTCTCAATTACTCACGAACTCAATAGTAAAATTTTAAAAGAGACTTGCAATATTATAATAAAACCATTTACTGAACTGATTAATTTAATTTTATCCACTGGTATATTTCCTGAAGTAATTAAATACTCTAAATTATTAGCAATTTTTAAAAAAGGTGATGTCTCGAAAATTGATAACTATCGTCCCATAAGTATTGTTTCAATATTTGGTAAAGTTATTAAAAAAATTATTAAAAAACAATTATGTGAGTATTTTGAATTAAACAACTTCTTCAGCAACTCCCAATATGGTTTTAGACGCTCTCGCTCTACTACACAGGCTGTTCTCAATGTTGTGAATGATGTAGTTGAGGAACTTGAGCAGGGAAATCACACAGCAGTAATGTTGTGCAATCTGTCAAAGGCTTTCGACTGCGTCTCTCATGATATTCTTCTGGAATAGTTAAGCTTTTATGGAGTTATGGGAATTCCGCTTGCACTAATAAATTCATATATCAGTAACAGACAACAAGCTGTGATGAGTAATGGTGTTCTGTCTGACTTTCAGGCTGTAAGGAAAGGGGTTCCACAAGGTTATGTCTTTAGATCTAAGCCGTTTTATGCTACCTAACAAATCAGTTTTATTTGCTGATGATGCAACACTCATCTTCACAGACAAAAATAATAAAAATTTAATTTCTTCGTTTGATGAAATTGCGGACAAAGCAACACATGGTTCTCAACCAACAAATTAAAACTTAAAAGTGAAAAAACTCAAAATATGCAGATATTTGCCAATAATCAAATTATCTCAAAATGTTAAACAAAAAACGTAAAATTACTTGGTATTACATTGGATAACAAACTCAATTGGTCGGCCCACATTAATCAGTTAAAGAAAAAAACTTTCTAGTTCTTTGTTTATTCTTCGCAGTTGAAAAAACTTACCGACTTAAATACCCTCAAAACTACGTATTTCTCTCTCTCTAACTCGCATGTCAGCTATGGTGTACCACTTTGGGGAAACTCTTCTCAATCTATTCAAATTTTCCGGATGCAAAAAAGCTATCAGAATTATGGCTAACATTGGATTCAGAGAACATTGTCAACAACATTTTATTAAATTTAAAATTATGCCACTACCTACTTTATATCTACATCATACACTTGTTGAAATTCATAGGAAACAGTCAGTTTTGCTGAAACAGTCCGATATTCATAATTACAAGACACGTAATTCACATTGTATTAGAAACACTCGTTTTAGGTTATGTCTATCTGAAATAAATTCCCCAAATTATAACTTATTTAACATATTACCGAAGAACTTTAAAAATTTAAGTAATAATGCTTTTAAAAAAACATTAAAAACATATCTATTGAGACATTGTTTTTACTCTGTCAATGATTATGTAGCTCATTTTCGTTCTGTATGAGACATCTCACTGTCACTCTGCCTCATCACAATTTTAACCTTGATAAGTACCTAATAATTATTGTTTTTTTTTTATATTGTTCAAATTCTGGTACTCTAATAATTATTGTTTTATTTGTTTTATTTATATTGTTCAAATTCTGTTACCACCTATGACTTGCTATAAACATAATGACATGTGAAAAAGTTAATAAAATTATTCTATTCTATTCATATTTGATTTTTTTCACATCGCAGTCAAACAATTTTAATAAATTTCATTTATTTGCTATCTTGTATATAGGGTGTGTCAAAATGCGTAGTAATGATTTTTTCAATTTTTTTTTAAATGGAATACCCTATATGTTATACCACCAATTAATTAATAAAGGGTATTCCATTAAAAAATTTGGAAAATCGCTACTTTTGACACACTCTATATACAACATAACAAATGAGTGAAGTCAGTTAAAATTGTTTGACGATGTGAAAACCATCAAAAAGTATTGATTTGGTCAGTACCTCGTTTATGGATAATTTAAGAATAATTGCTAAATATGGTCATATAACTTTTATATTAAAAATTTCATCGTATTACTAATAATAAAACATTTATCAATCAATTACGAACTGATGGGACACCATTATGTGTTATTGGCTAACATGTTGGTATCGTTTGAAGGAATAATATACTAAAATAATATACAAGGCGTTGCAAATGAAAAAATTCAGTAAATTGAACTTAAAATTAGCCATATTTAAGACATGTTTCAAAACATTCTGTAAAAAATAAACCAGTTCTATCACTACTATTCATTAGCTTAGGTCTATATATTAACCAATTTTGAAATCAATGTAAACCTACCTAAATTATGATAATTTAATTTGGGGACAGCATCTTTCTCAAATAAAATATTTTTTAAAAATATTCTAGGGTCTAAGTATTAGCGAACCATTCTAAAAATAAAATACAAGGTGTTCTTTTTAAAAAATATACATTTTTATTTGCCAGGCAAAAACGCAACCCCTGTATATTCAAAAATATTTTTAAAATATGTATTTTACAAATCCATATAACTTTTATTTAAATTTTTTTTGCGTGTCTATAACACAAATTAAAATATTGAACAATTACGCACTAATGGGACACCTTGTATAATTAGGGATAAAAATAGGCAAAGAAGCAAATAAATATTTTTTTTAATACCACAGATTTAGAGTATCAGACCAACCCTTGATTTTAATATTATTAATTTTTGTTTTTTGGAAAACAAAAAAATTACTAACTTTTTAGAAGAAAAAAAAAACACTAGATTGGATTATCTTAAATATTTTATATTTTGTTAAAAAGGTAAACGGGTATAACTTTAGTTTACTTAAAGTATAATTATTAATTTTTCTTGATATTGCACAAAAAGCATTCTTTAAAATCGTATTTTGTTAAAGTATTTAAAAGTATTCTCTCTATTTTTTCATGCTTACTATAGTGTAAAGTCGATTTATACCATTCATTTTATTTGAAATGTGAATTATTATTGACGCAGTGTACCCAGAGATAATAGAGATATAGCCAGTCATTGATAAAATATAATATTCACAAGATTAATTCGACAATCAATACACTGTGTTTGTACGGACGGGGCGAGGAGACGAAAGGTGAGAGTAAAAGAGGGGATAAAGGGAAGGATTTTACGCAGATACAACTTTTTTATCAATGAATAAATGTGCAAGCTGCTGTGCGCTTATAATAGACAACGTAAATATCCATGCCGGTAAGCCCTGTTGCCACTTCCAACCTAACTTGACTAGCTAATTTAGTAAAATTTGATATGACTAATGATTCAATTTTTTTTGGGTTCAGTTGCCATAAAATAGGTTGAATTATTTTAGCTATTTTAATATATGTAAATAATTTTGTAAAGAAAACGAGAAAAATTAAGTAGGCATATGACAAAAGCGGATATTATACCCTCCTGTGTCCCTTATTCAGGACCGCACGATATTTGTTAGTAGTTACATCTCCTGTTATCTCTGAGAGTACCTTACCATTCGATCATATTTTACCATTTCCCAGTAACTTATTTTAAAGGCAAAGGCACTGTTCATATTATATTATAAAGAGTGATCTATAAAAAATATTTCTGAATTATGCCATGACCGACAAAGACAGAGATACATACGAGTCATGTCCGTGATATCTATGCACAATCAAACATAAGCCATTAGGCTTCAATTTTATCTCAGACTAAGTCAGGAAAAAATAAATTAATAAATAGTTATTTATGCAACAGGTACAAAAAGTAAGTGTTTATTGCACGCGACGTGAAATTGATAACACGTCGAGTGCAATAACCACTTTTTGCACGAGTTGCATACAATATTGTTACGCAGCACCCTGCAGTAGCCTGCGGCTATCATAGGAAACGTACAGATAGAAAAAGAAGTGGAATGTTCCAGAAATGTCATTACCCATCAAGAACATTCTAGATGACAGGTCGAGAAGGATCGAGAAGGTCAAGCAAGCTATATAAGTCGACGACCTGCCGTCAGAGTTTCAGTTTTATGATAGACGTTACATGTTAATGTTATCAGTTGTATCGTTATTGTTAATGTTGAATTGAGTTATTGTAAATTTGAATTGAAATAAATTGTGATACCAAAAACCATGCAAAAACCAAAAAATGTTTTATTTAGGCGACACTAAGTGCAGAAGCATAAAAAGCGTAATTTAATAGCAAAATATTTAATAACTAATACTTAGCATGGATTAACATTGAAAAAGTACTATAACTATGTTTAACCAAAACTTTAGGAACAACTGTATTATGAACAATAATTAAGCTAAAACATTGTTTTGCTACTAATATTAAAAGTAAATGTACAATTTGTACAATTGTCAATATTAATATTTTTTATGTCTATCATGATCATAAAACGCTGTAGTAAAATGACAGATGAGTGCAATAAAATTTTTATTGCACTAGTACAATAAAGAACCAGTTTTTTCACTAAATATAGTTCAATAAAGTTTTGTTTTTGCATGAACGCAGAAAAATAATATTTCGAACCTATTGCAGATCATTTTTATTATGTAATTATTTTTTAGTGAAAATTATAATTTTTTTTTCAGGTTGCGTAGACGAACTGCAGTCCAAAGCACTCTCGCCCCGCATTTGTGACGGCGTGATCGATTGCCAGGATGTGTCAGACGAAAAATCCTGTAGTTATTGCCCAAAAAACCATCTCCATTGCGGAATTGGTAGAGTATGCATTTCCAAAATCAAGAGATGCGATGGCCATATCGATTGCCCGGATGGAAGCGACGAAAGGGGTTGTCGTAAGTTTCTTTTCAAATACATATAAACAATGAAACTAGAAGTCAAAGGTTAAAAAAAATTGAATTAAAATTGCAGCCACCAGTTTTAGTCTATAAAAGCCATCATGAGGCCTGCAAGAAATGGCTGAATTCTAATGAACACTAAACCATTACAACCGGTACCGATAACATCTTAAAATATCTTCATATTTGTGAGTCAAAAATGACTTCTTGTTCTACCACCTTCCCACGTAATGTATTTTCATTATATTTTGTTTGAAAAGAAACAATCTGTGCTGTTGTTTTTGAATTATTTTCATTCACTACATGGACCCTTAAAGAAGTTCTCAATATATTTGGGTCATCTCTTATAAGCCGAAAGTAATATTTAATTCCGATGTACAAATGCAAGTCAAATGTCTCATTATTATTTAAATTCATTTCAATCAATAATAAAATTTCTTGTCTACTTACAATAGCTCTAATCTAAAAGAAATATTAAGAAATATCTACTGCCACTTTTGGATGTGAGATTTAAGTCAATCAGAAACATCTCAGTATTCTTAGATCTAATCTTTGGACAACAATACTCACAAAAAAACAATAGAACTTGATTGTCTATTTGTTTGTGTAAAAGGAAAATTAAGGCTTGTTAGAAAGAATTTGATTGTATCTAAATCCGGAAGTTTAGTATACGAGCTGCACCAAAAAGTGTATTCGAGGTGGTCATGCGTATATAATATACCTACACTGTGATTCATTTTTTAACTATTAATAATTTTTTACCTGTTGCACCTATTTTATTAGTTTTTGGAGGGCAAGTGAACTAGTACATTATTTCTAGAATTTCCAGTTGTAATGAAATTTGTTTAGATAAAATTGGACGTACAAGACTTTTTTAAAATTGCCGCATTTAATCTCATTGCCAAAGAAGCCGAATTTACCAAAAATTGAGCAAATTCGTTTTTCCTGTAAACTGTCAATAACGTATCAGTAAAAGTGAAATTGCCAAAAAGTTTGGGATGTAGGAATTTATAATTATTTTTGTAAAATACGGAGGGCGTCATGGATTTATATCTGAGATTATTAAGAAATTTCTATACTGAGAGCTACAGAAACTTCGAGTTGGCTTTAAAAACTAAAAATTATAAACATGGAAGTTACCATGGTTACTAAATTGGTTACTGTCAACCAAATTAGTCAAAATTATGGCTGTTGTTATCGATAGATCACATTTTAATAAAAAATTGAATCAAATGTTTATGTTTCTTGGAGACTCAAAAGAATTGGAAAATCCTAACAGTTGGAAACTTTTTTAAACATATCAGTGAGACAAATAACTCTATTTGAATTAAAGCTGCAGTTGGATTCTCATCTTTCAATACGTGTCGTATCGAGACGTGTATCTTCGTTCGATAGATTGCGATTCTTATGTTATGTTTCTATTTAATACAAAATATAAGTTCGCGCATAAGAAGAAGAAGAGGCGGAAGAATAAGAGGTGGAAGAAGAAGTAAAAGAAGAGAAAAATAAGAGAAGAAGAAGAAGAAGAAGAAGAAGAAGAAGAAGAAGAAGAAGAAGAAGAAGAAGAAGAAGAAGAAGAAGAAGAAGAAGAAGAAGAAGAAGAAGAAGAAGAAGAAAAAGAAAAAGAAGAAGAAGAAGAAGAAGAAGAAGAAGAAGAAGAAGAAAAAGAAGAAGAAGAAGAAGAAGAATAAGAAGAAGAAGAAGAAGAAGAAGAAGAAGAAGAAAAAGAAAAAGAAGAAGAAAAAGAAGAAGAAGAAGAAGAAATTTACATAATTGTGAAAAATGTTCCTTCTGAATCCACTGTAAACAAAAAAAAAATTGAAGCAAAGGAGAATAAGAAATATTGGGTACGAAACATTTTATGATTGGCAACTAATAGTGTAGAAAAAAGTATTTTGTTGAAAGCTCAGAATAATACAGAGAGGACAGTAAACAATTTTTTTGTCGCCTTGATATCGCATGAAAGATTCTAATTAGAGAGAAATATATTAATATATCTATTTCTATCTCTATATTTATTTTTCCAGGTATTTTTAGACAATTTTTTAAGTTTTCACTTAAATTCGTTCTACGGTGGTGTTAAAAGTGACTTTGATTTGTAGGGTTTATTTTATACTAGGAAAAGACTTGTGTTTTATGTGATTTTAAATATAAAAGAGGAAGTGAGGTTACGTTTCACTCGTTAATATTATTTCTTACCGAAGAACATGGGCGTCGTTTTAGGAGAAAAAAGGAAAATAAAATATGCATATTAAAAAATTAAATTATTATTAGTGTTCTAAAATACGAATTAGAAGAAACTTATGATTAGAGGCACTTGAATGGACTGAAATGTTAGAAGTTGAACGAATATATTACATTTGTTCAATGCACTTTTTAGAGTACGGCTTTGCTGCAACAAATATATTTATAAGTTTGTACGTTTCTAAATAATATCGAGCACTTTAAAAAATTGTATCTTTACTTTTTAGGAACTTTGTATTACACAAACAAAGTAGGGAAAAAAGAGTAGTGGTGAACCTATATCACCTTAAAAAAATAGAAGGTATTGTGTTCAATAAATTTGGCGAACCAATAATATGTTTGAATGTTTTTAGTATAGTAATTTCTTCAGATACTAAATTATTTGATTATGGGCCTTCTTTAAGAGTATTAAACTTGCCAACAAATAAAAGAAGTTATAGTTTGAACAAAAGTACCTTGTACACTTCAATATTAAGTTCAAGGTATGACTCTGAAATTCTCATCAATAAAATTTGAGTCACCAATAATTAAGAAGTAAATCAAACATTGGATTTGATCTAAGCTGATACATTAAATTGTATATGAATACCTATTTCAGAAAACCTAGACATTGAAGTTTCTAGAAAATCGGTCATTACGAAGACTTTTTTGTTGCCAACAGTACTGCTTTAAACTTACTAAACAGAAATTACAGACACAATTAAGATGAGTGAAAAAGTATTTGCAATATCAAAAAAATTATTAGTTTTTGGACGCATACTGTATATATTTGTACATGGTCTAAAATATAAACTATCATTAGTAATATAAGAATATTTAGTTACCTAATTTAAATAAAGTAACTAGATAATTTATATTTTAAATGAAGTCATTAGAAAAGTAAATTAAATTCCTATATATTTTTTTAATATCCTGAAGTACTTCTACTTATGCTAAATAGGTAAATATATTGGTTTGTTTTATTCTTATTAGGAATATTTTGTCATGTTTAAAGTAATGCTTTGTGTATTTCTTTAGTTCTACCATTGTATAGCTTTTCAACAGGTATAGATATTTTATAGAATTCCAAATCCTTGCTGTAATTCTAAATATTTTAGAAGCAATAAAATATTCATTATATTTTTTGACATGACAATAATATCATATTTTGTTTTCAGTTCAATAAAAACGTACCTATCTTTTAAAATAATATTTTGTACTTTTTTAATCTATTTGCAGTCACTATTTTCACATTTAAAATAACCCAATGCAATCCGTTTACGTACGCTACTGCTGAAGATTCTAACATGAGCGAGAAAGCCTGCATTAGAAAAAGAAACAATGATTTTATTAGAGCGACATCAACATTGTATAGATTTTTACAGGGGTAGCCTATCTGTCAATATAAGAAGATTCAGAACAAAAGAGTCCACACAAAAAAATTGTTTTTTTTTCTGTAAAATAAATATACTTTACGTCAATCTAAGAACACGCAAAATGATAAGTTAGACTTAAATGAAACGTTCTCCTAGATAAATAATCGATTGAAAGACCGAATTTTTCAAAATCCATTGTGGTTTCCTTGAGTGTGTCATTGCTTGGAAAACATTTCTATTAGTGAAAGTATCTACTCCAATGGGTACCAGAGAGAGATTTTTCGCTTCAGCTGTCAGAAATATAAGATATCTGATTGTAGATTACTAGATATGGGAACTGTTGGAAAATATGGTCTACCGACAATACAATTATTAATCACGCTCGAATAGCTTAAAGAAAGAATCCTTTCTTGATGGAGTGTGTTTAGCCAACAGAGGTGATCAACAGAGCTAATGATCAGTGGCGTAGACGGTTACAGAAGGTTGTGGTCATATATTCATAGAAAACAATTTTTGAATTCATTGTTAAGTATTTTATAATACTTAAAAAAATAAATAAAATCTCGTGTTTGGTAAACAAAAATAATCATAATTCCTGAATCCCAAAAATGTTTTAACAACAAAAAATGCAGGATTTAGAAAAAAAGTCCTGTACGTAGTAAAAAAATTAATTAGTTAAAATCTGATATTTGGTAAACAAAAATAATCATAATCCGTGAATCTTAAAAATGTTTTAACAACAAAACAGCCCTGTAAATAGGGGTGGCGTAATCAGGGATGCAAGGGGTTGGTTGTACCAATACTAGAACAAAATATTGGAGAAGGTGAGTCATATGCATGATCAACACTGTTGTCTATAAATGAAAATTCCGACGGAGTTAGCATAGCCGGCGTATCAAATACCAAATAATTATTTATTACTTATTAGGTATTTGTTAGTAAACTTTATTAAATTTGTTTGTCAACATCTTTATTTAAACAAAGATGATGCGTTAAATATACGTTTTTGATAGTTTTCAAGAAATGAATATATTTCTTCCCTAATGACTTCGTTATCTGTGTTTAATGATTTTAAAAACACCGCTTTTAAAAATGTGTCATCTCCGCGATGACAAATGAATGTGTTTCAAGTAAATAAACGACAGACGGGTTACAGATTGAATATTGTCAGCACAGGCACAAAGACAGTTGAAAACTAACTTTCGACGAAGTTAGATTTGTATCGCTTTAACTATTTACGATAATTATTTTATATTTTATAAACACTTTTTTGTATAAGTGCTCTTTTCTGATATACGAGTAGGTGTTCATGTTTTTGCCTTACAATTTGGTAGTGGTAGTGCATATTCGAGGAGTTATATTTATTGTGTAGTATATTAGGTAGGTACTTTAAAAGTTTATTAAATAATAAAATATTGGTGTCTTTATAAATTTAATAAAAACAATTTAATAGTAAAATTATATTGTTACAATAGTAATGGATTCAGAGGCGGGTCCAAGTGAAACCCAATTACGTCGGCGAAAGCCCTTATCAGAGGATGAAAAGAACATTATATGGAAAGTGTATGATCGGCTGAAACAGACACTTCCTACAAATTAAGCTGTAAGCCGCAGTTCTTTTTTAACTGGAGTATCTGTTTCAACAATTGAACGTATTGTACGCGAAAAGACAAAAAAAGGCTCCTTAGAAGCCCCTAAAATGCATAACCGTGATCGAAAATTGTTGAAATTGGACGATAACCAAAAACAAATCATTCGAAGAACTGTACATTCTTTTTTTTTTTTCGAAAACAAAGCCCCAACACTTAAAGTTGTTCTTACGAAATTAAGAGAAAACGAAGAAATTCCATTAATGAGCCGTGAAACTTTACGAAAAATTTTATGGGGCCTAAAATTTCGTTTTGTCAAACGGTGTAGGAAATCAATTTTAATTGAGAGGTCAGATATAGTGTCCTGGCGACGGCGTTATTTACGAAATATTAAAGAGTTTAGAGCCGCTAAAGAAAAGATATACTATCTCGATGAAACGTGGGTGAATGCTACGGTATCTAAGATATGGCAAGATACTTCTGTAACTAGTCATCGCCAAGCTTTTATAGAGGGAAAATAGCGCTCTTGTTTTTATATCGAAAAAAACAGGAGACTACCACGAGGACATGAATGCGGAATGCTTTGAAAAATGGTTTACCGAAGTATTACAGCGTGTAGAACGAAATTCAGTTATTGTACTAGATAACGCTTCTTATCACAGTCGACGAGTTGAACGCATTTCGATAATGTCCAGTAGGAAAGCGGATATGCAAACCTGGCTGCGGGATAAAGCAATAACATTTACCGAGGAGAAGCTTAATTATAAACATAGATGAATATAATAATATAACAAAAATAGATAACCGAACTACTTTCATCTAGTAATATTCACAAATACCCATTTAATTTGCCAATATAGAATTTCTGCGATACTGGAAGAGTGCATTTTGATATAATAACGATACCTTCTGCAGTTTTAAGGCCCACCTTCTTCAATATTTTGTTCTAGTATAATACCCCATTTAATTTTCCTATAGTGTTTCTACGCCACTGGCATAATATTTACATATTTTAACAATAATCAAAACAAAATTATAAACATAAATGATTATTACTACAAAAATAGATAACCAACCTACTTTCATATAATATTATTTACTATTACCGCATTTAATTTGCCAATAGTTTTTATACGCCACTGGCGTAATACATTTTAGTAATAAACATGCATTTATGACTAGTTGGCACGAGATACCGATAACTTCTACAGTTTTAAGCGCGTGATTCCATTCATTATACTCTGGTATAGTATGATTGTTGTACGTGAACAGGGAGGAATCACCTTCTTCAATATTTTGTCCGAGTATAATGAAAGGTATTCTGGGGTGTAGGTATGACACCAGTTACTAGAGGTAAACGCTATTTATAAAATTGAAAAATATACTGCCGTCCTTAGCAAAACACCGGCAACTACACAAACTATTAAATGGGATATTTGCAGCATTTGTTGAATTAAAGACAATTTTTAGATAATGCTTTTAAATAATTAAAAATAAGTTTAATTTAATTTTTTGTGTTAGCTTGTGGGTTAAAAGGTTTTTGCTAAGAAGGCTCTACAAAAATGTTAATTACGGAGTAGAATCAAATTGAATTTTAAGGGTACAGAATAAATATTACCGGGATGTTGTTTACTTTTCAAGAAGAAAAAAGCGTTAGTATGGTCAAATAATCTCAATTATTTGTAATTTGTCAGTTAGGGGTGGAGTTTGGCTTATGACAGCAGTATACCCTTAAACTAAAATAATTTATGTCTATTTGTTTTTTCACTATATAAAGCATTAAAACGAACCCAGACTTATCCTTATGTAAACGAGCAGGCTCTCTAATGAATATTACTTATTAGGGGGCGTCCATTAATTACGTGAGGTGTTCAAGGGGATCGAGCTAAATCTTTCCAAATCTCACTTGAGGGAGAGGGTGTGTAACGGTGTAAAATTGCGTGAAAGTAAAGTTCCTAGAAATTGTATATTACGGCAATATTCTCAAATACTAGTCTTTGCTAGTCTTAATATTCTAACGCATTTACACCCAAAATACAAATTTTGAAAAATCTCACTTAAGATTAGGGAAGAGGGTTGCACAAATTTTGAAAAATCTCACTTGAGATTAGGGGAGGGGGAGAGGGTCAAAAAATCCTCAAAAATACCTCAAGTAATTAATGGACGCCCCTTTACTGAGCCAATTTTCCGCAAGAGGCTCGTCCATTTTTATAATTGTTAATGGGGTCTATTCTGTAATAATTCCTTTATATTTAACGGCCATTAAAAATATTTTCTTCTTTACTTCTGTCATTATTTAAACGGATCTTTAAAATACATTAGAGGACTATCTTAAAGAAATCTGAAAAGAATCTGAAAAGAATAATGACAAAAGTAAATTAACGAATACGAACATATTTTTATAGGCCGCCAATATTTTTAAAGGCCGTTAAATATAAAGGAATTGTTATAGAATAGACCCCAATAACTAGATTCTGTTCGTACAGAATATTCTAATAACCATTTAGAAATTATTCTCTAAGATAGATAAACGTTTGTTTAGAAAAAATAAAAAAATCATCCATACCTTTCACTCGTGATGCAGTAATCGGCATTTAAATTGCTTATATCGGAATTATAGCTATTATATAATTTTGAAATAACCAATTTCAAAAAGTTATTACGTACCATCTTAATTTTATAAAAAAAAATATAATAGATGCCTCTTAATGTGTGTTCGGTTGGTTAGTTTTTAATTTATTTTTTTAACCTAAATATTTATTGTAATTGAATCATACCAATAATGGTTAATAGTTTTGAGAGAAATGAAATTCGACCGTATAAATACTAATTCTATGTATTGTGTTTTACTCACGAATTCACAGAAGCGAACTTAGTGATTTTGTAGTAATAAGATTGGTGATATTTGTATCAATAGCAATAAAATTATTATGGGACCAAAAGGAGCTTTAAAGGGATTCTTTTATAATCTTTTCAAAACTACTGAATCTATTAATGTCAAATTTTATATGATTCATCGGCACTCCGTCTTAATTGTTTTTAATTTTTTGATAGAGGGCGCCACTTACATTTGAAGATGTTTCATTTTTCATTTTGTACACAGTTTCATTTTAGGCGTTCAATTCGTCTTGAATCTACCTATAATATGTATTATGTGTAATTCATTCTATTACTCGTAAACAGAATGTTTGATAAATTATCTGCTACAGCTAACAGAACTTTCCTTTTCTTTTAATTTTAGAGTCATTTAATCCATATTAAAATCGAGAAATTTTATATTCGTCTGACATCTGACAAATAACAAAAGTTGATCTCAAAACCTTTCGATAAATATTTAACCCGGTTTAACTCTAGCCAATAATATCGGAGAGTATACTCTAATTACGAGAGTCATTAATCGAACACAGCCCAAGGGCGCATATACGGGATAGGTAATGGGGAAACCCTCTAAGAAGTTTTAAACCTAAGTTTTTATAGGTACTAAAAATGTATTATTAATAGAAATAGTTTTAAATATTACCACTACCCCCCAGACTTACCGTTACCCCCAGATTTACTATTACCCCCCAGACTTACCACTGCCCCCAGACTTACCATTACCCCCAGACTTACCATTATCCTCCAGACTTACCTTTACCCCCAAGACTTAGCATAACCCCCCAAACAATCTCTAGATGCGCTACTGCCAACCTTGTTACAGAATATACTATCCTATTTGTATAAAACATGAAATTATTAGATTTTCTTTTTTTAGGAAGGTGCCAAAATTTGACAGAGAGCCTCTTGATTTTTTAGGGAAAACATTTTATTATACGTTTTTAAAGTACAATTGCGAAGTAGTAGTCATTTATACATATATGTTAAATGCTAAATGACAAGATTAAATTATAAATAGCACTAAATGATTTACAAAATGTACTCGTACAAACACATTTTTGCCATATTAATTGATAACACAGCCGCACAAAAAAATAAAGTGTTCAGACTTGGCGGTCGGACGTAGGTATTCCCATATATTTTTTGACGCTGAATCCGATCCCGAGCTCAGAAATGACCCTTCACGTCTGGAATTGGCCCCAGGGGCCAAAAATGGCCTCTATAGGGCCTCAAAGGTGGATTCCGAGATGAGGCGTGGTTGAAGGTGCATTCTGAAGCCAAAGTCGGGTTTGTCGTCGAAAAGTTCTCGGACAACTGGAATTCCCCTTGTGGGCCAGGAAAATGGGCCGGTAAGGGACAGGAAATCGTGTTTCGGACGTCGCAATAGCATTGGTGGTATTTCTATGTACTTTTGAATTCTGGAATGAATACCGTGCTCTAAAAGTTTATGGCCAACTGGAATTCCCCCTTTGGGGCCGGGAAAACGACCCCTTAAGGGCCAGAAAGTCGTGCTTGGGACGTAGTAAGCTAGTGGCATTCTCATGAAAATTGAGTGAAGCCAATGTTCTTCTACTCTGCGAATAGATTTGACGTCGAGAAGGTTTCATCACGCTCAGTTACGGCCTCAATTCAAGAATTACTCCTACGTGATAGTTTTCTCCGGTATCTAAAAGATCCCGAATGCCCCATCTACCGATTTTAATGCGTCTAGCCTTTACCCATGTATTCCTCTACATTCGATTGTCAAGTATAAAGAGTAGTTTAAACGATACAGTATAGAGTCCCCGACTTTACTTCCTCATACGGAAGTATATACATACAGTGAGATATACGGGGATCTCTAATAAGACACAGTAGTCTCGATTTTGTGAGGAAAACCCTCTTAGTTGACGTTCAGGAGAGAGTTCCGGTACACCAGGTTTCTGGAGGTACGTTTTCGTGATGGAATTTGGATTCCGCGTGACTAGAAACCCCTATGACGATTTTCGGTTTGTCTTTAGCGATTGTGCCTGGAGAACTCTCGGAGACGACGTTTCGGTGCACTACGTGTTCGGGGATCGTTTTCGACGTGAAATTTGGATCAAGGGCCCCAAAAAATATCCCTACAAGGTTGTTCGGCTTATTTTTGGCAATCTTGGCAAGAAACTTCTCGGAGATGACGTCCACGTTCCGGTTTCAGCACACCAGGTGTCTAGGGGGTATTCGCCGATGTTATATTTGAAGTCAGCAACCCAAAATACCCCCGAGCGCCGAGTTTCTCTCCTTACCCGCGTGAATTTTGGGATAGTCCTCGTAGATACGTAGATAACGTTCATCGGCGTTGCTGAGCTCCAGGTCCGCTCTGGTTCAATTTGAACATCATAATCGTGATCAGCGATCTCGAAAACCCTCAGGAACTCGATTTGGGCCAGTCCTGACTCTTCCACCTTTCAGGCCATGTAGAGGCAATTTTTTGCCCCTGGGGCCAATTCCAAGCGTGGAGGGCCATTTCTGAGCCCGGGATCGGATTTAGCGTCGAACAATACATGGGAATACATATGTCCGACCGGCAAGTCTGAACATTTTTTTTGTGGGGATATGTAATACAGGTTATACAGGGTGTTTCATAATATATGCGCAGGACTTCAGGACGTGATAGCTCGTCCAAAAATATGAAAAAACGTTTCTATTAACTTATCCTCTAAAATGCACCATTTTCGAGATACAGGGTGTTGAAATTGAATAAAGAATTTCTACGCCACTGGAAAAAGTACGGTTTTGAGACGCCCATTTGAACCGCCAATGTTTTCTACACAAAAAAGTCGACCGTTTTCGAGAAAACTCAAATTTTGTTTCATCAAGTATGTATGACCATGTATTTCAACATTAAAATTTGATTTGAAGTCCTGCGCAAATATTATGAAACGCCCTGTATATCTATGGTAATACATTAGTAGATTATTTAGGATTCAACAAAACTGTCATAATTCAAACCAAAGAAATGAGAACTAACATCATGGCCAACTATAAAAATCTATTTTTCCTGTAAAATAAACTTTTTTTGTGAACACACATGGATATTAGCTTATTTACGCACAGTCTACAAAACAAAAAATTATGCCATTGCGTTCAAGGGAACGAATATATTTTATATCCATTTTATTTCAGTTTATAACGGTTTGGTAATACTGTATTAAAACCTAATTTTTTTTTTTAATTATTACAGGGTTGCCAAGAAATTATTTTTTTTTATGAAATTAGAGAATGGTGCAGACCCCAAATTAAATTATCATAATTTAGATTGGTTTACAATGTTTTAAAAATTATTTAAAATACAGACTTATAAGATAGCAAGCTAACGAATGGTGGTCATGGAACTCGAATATTTTATACAGAGTATACAGAGTAAATATGGCTATTTTTACTCAATTTTTTCAAACGGAACACCTTGTATATTATTTTATTATAAATTTCCTTATAAATTTACCTATCCAACTATATCAACATGTTAGCCAATAACACATATACAGGGTGTCCCATCAATGCGTAATTGATCGACAGCTGTTTTATTATTGAAAATGCGAAAAGAAAAAATAATATAAAAAATGTATGACTATATTTAACAATTATTCCTAAATAAATAGGGTGGTCAGCCCCTCGAACCCATACATTTTTAAAGCAGAACTTCCTGGAGGTCGTTATACAGAGTGTTTCAAAAAAAGGTGGCCCCGTTGCTAGGATAGGTAGAACATTACAAATTAATTTGGGTTTGCTCAGTAAAAAATTTTCGTAACGGTATCCGTTTTCAAGATATAGGGTATTGAAAACAAAATGTATACACATTTTTTACTACTGGCAACATTGTAATGAAATTTTGTGCGAATATGTTTTGGAAGCTGATACAACGCCTAAATTCGTTTTTATATCTGTCTCTCATAGAAGGCGCTAGTTTTTTTACCTTTTTACCCTTATCTTGAAAACGGATACCGTTACGAACATTTTTTACTTGGCAAACCCAACTTATTTCGTAGTGTACCTATTTGATTGTTTTCACATCGTCAAACAATTTTAATAGACTATTTATTTGCTATGTTGTATATAGGGTGTGTCAAAACGCAAGGTTATGATATTCTTAATTTTTTAAATGGAATATCCTGTATGTTATACTACGAATTAATAACTAGTATTTCATTTAAAAAATTAAAACTATGTAACCTCGCGTTTTGGCACGTCCTATATACAACACAGCTAATGAATGTAGTTAATTAAAAGTGTATGGCGATGTAAAAACAATCAAATATGTTAAATTACCTGCAGGGTGTTTTGCTTTAAAAAGTATATATTTGGTCAGCACCTCGTTTGTGGACTACCCCGTATATTTAAGAATTATGGTCATACAACTTTTATATTTAAAATTTCTTCGAATTTTCAATAATGAAAGCTATTGATCAATTACGCACTGATGGGACACCCTGTATATGTGTTATTGGCATGTTTATAAAGAATGTTATGCTAAAATAATATACAGGGTGTTGCATTTGAAAAAATTGATTAAATTGAACTAAAAATTAGCCATATTTAAGACATGTTTCAAAAAACTCAGTATAAAATAAACCAGTTATATTACCACTGTTCGTTAGCTTAGCATCTTACAAGTCTGTACATTAAACAAATTTGAAATCAATATAAATCTATCTAAATTATGATAATTTAATTTGGGGGTTTTCTCCAATTTCATTAAAAAATTAATAGCTTGGCAAACCTGTAATATTTTTAAAAAAAAATTCTAGGATTGAATATAGTATGACCAAACCATTCTAAAAATGAAATAAAATACAGGATGTTTTATTTAAAAAAATATACATTTTCATTTGCCAGACAAAAATGTAACACGGTGTATATCCAAAATCTTTTTAAACTATATATTTTTCAAATCCAGAAAACTTTTATTTGAAACTTGTTTAAGTGTCTATAACACACATTGAAATATTAAACAATTACACACTAATAGGACAACCTGTACATATTTCAAAAATTTTAATCAAACTATATGAAACTAATTTAATTACGAGTATTAAAACTAAAATCGTAAGTGTGTCGATGGAGTTGAGACCAGGGCGCTTGGCTCCTAAGCGAGAGGCCCGGGTTCAAATCTACACTGGGAATGAATTAAATTGTTTTTTTTTCATGTTTATTTTATTTTATAAATAAGTAAAAGTCATAAATTATTTTAGATAAATTATTTTGTCTTAACCTAAAATTATTTTTAAAATTTTTAGATTTTCGTCAGTGGGTCGTAGAAAAAATATACTGTACAACTCGAGTGAATTGTTTGTTGCACAAACTACTATTCTACCAACTTTAGTAAATTTAGTAATCCAGCTATAGTAGAGTAGATTTAGGCTTCTAATTAGAAAAAATTACTATTTTGTTTAATAAAATTTAGTAGTTTTTATTTTACTTGGTCCTATATCTCTATTAGTGCATATTAATGCTGTAGTGAATTAAGCACTTTGACCGGTACCTCGGCCTATAAAATAAAGACAGTATGAAATAAAATATTATAGGGTAGATATCCGATAAATCTTATTACGGCACTGCTGTATATTCTGAACTCGGCACCATTGCCTCGTTCTTAAAATAACTCGTACTGAAATAAGTCACCTACCGGACTTATAACGTAATTTACTATTTATTCGTAAATTAACATCTATTTATGAATTTAACAATTCTATATTTTATCTAGTAAGCCTGGCGCCCAGCGTGGATGCCATTAAGAGAGCAGAAAACGTGACGCCACACCCGTCACGATACTATGCAGAAGGTTTTGTAACTTTCAATGAAAAAGGAGAGGTAGGAAAACTATGCACCGAAAACGTCAACAGGAGTCTACCAGTGAACCAGTCGACGGCAGTTTTGCAAGCAGCGGCGGCGTCCCTTTGTAAAACCCTAAGTTACGAGTAAGTAGCCGCCTGGATTGCCAGATTTAAATCTTATCGATTTTAGGAGAACAAAGTAATGATTTGTTGAAAATGTCAAATTTATTATCAGTTTTTGTGCTTCCTTAATATGGTATAATTATAAAAATTATTAATAACTAAAAAAAGTAATAATGATCGGACTCTTTATGACGTTGATAAATGTTTATATTCATAATGTAGTATTTTATATATCAAGGGATTGAAGTGGCTCTACTTCAGTCCCATGATATATGCTATATTTTTTGTAGTTCAAAGACGAAATATTAAAAGAAGAGTCGTTTCAAAATTCTCTAGATCCTAATTAAACATTTTTACAGGAAATCTAAAAAATATGTACTTTATGTATATGAGGGGGTCCTTCTAATAAAGTTTTCCAACAAAAAAATTTATGTTTTTAGTTGGATAGATGGAAACTTCAGTGTTAAAGCAATCAGCATGTTTATGAAATAATACAAGATATTTACTTATGTTATGTTATGTTGGAAATAGGGTGTTAATACACTGCGACCTAAAAGATGTATTGTACTCCCTTATGTCTCTAATGCACCAAGGAAATGTCTCAATGCCTATAACGACCCTTCCGATCCTATTTTTTTCAAGGAAGTGTAGGATTTAGATTGGCTTCAAGTTAGGTAAACTTGCCTCTTCTATTTGATATCCACTTAGATATAGTGCCCTTGGATTCTAGAGTGTCACACATTCAGTTAGAATGTGAATAGAGGTTTCGTCCTCCTCCTCACAGAATCTGCACTCACTATCCTCTACTACTCTCAGTTTACTAAGGTGTCCTTTAAGTCGGCAATGCCCGGTAAGGATCACTGTTACAATACGTAGCCTGTTCTTACTCAGGCAGATGCAGGCTTCCGATCTTTTCTGGTTATATTCACCCAGAAGTATTTTAACCTGTCTCAGCCTCAAGAGATTGTTCCAATTATCGGTTCTTCTACTGCCCAATTCTTTTTTAATTTCTCCTAATATTATGTTACTGCTGATACCGCAGAACGGCTCAGGTCCTACAAAGGCTGTTTGAGCCCCTTTCCTTGCAAGACTATCTGCAATCTCCTTATCCTGTACCCCGTTATGTCCCGGGACCCAAGTAACTCTATTTTTTTTTACCTAGCTCATTCAATTGTTCTAGGCATCTCCAGACCATTTTTGACCTGATTACGTAAGAGCTCAGCGCTCTTATGGCTGGTTGACTATCGGACATGATGATAATCTCTTGTCTATGATAGTTTCTCTCGAAGTTAAACTGGATACACTTTTCGATGGCGTGAATAACCACCTGGAAGGTGCTTGGGTATTTTCCCAAGCTTTTGGAGTGCATGGTTTTCAGCCCATACACTCCTATTCCAGTTCCTTCTATTGTTTTGGAACCGTCCGTATACCATTGAATAGCATGTCTTTCGGTTGCAAGCGCGATGGATTCTTAGCTCCATTCTTTCTTGCAGCCCAGCTCTGTGGTTTTGAAGTTTTTCACAAAACTGTACCTCTTTAGCATTTCATCCTGGGGCATGTCCCAGGTATCTTTAGTCCTGAAGCAAGTAGACTTTCGTTTGAGCACTCCGTTCCTGATCATTCTATATCGTGTCCTTTTTGCCACATTCTCTATCATCAAATGTAGAGGAGTGAGGTTTAAGATCACCTCCATTGCGGCCGTAGGGCAGGTTCTCATTGCACCAGTAATGCAAACACAGGCTAGTCTGTATTTTTGAGATCTTAGCTTTCGTAGTAGCTAAACTAGTTCTGGTACGTCAGGCTATAGCCCCGTAAGTGATAATTGGTGTCACTATTGCAGTATACATCAAGATATTTACTTAGTACTGTATTGTTTTTTGAACTAAATTCTAAGCCCATCGCCTTCTAGAAGAATAATACCGATGACCTTTTCGCTATTTGTTGTCAATAATATCATTGTAAAAGATAGGATTGGAAGGGTCATTATAGGCATCGAGACATTTCCTTGCTTCATTAGCGATAGAAAGTCGCAGTATATTATCACCCCATTCCTAACATAACATAACACAACATAACAAGGACTTAAAAAGTTATGTTACGTAATCGAATTATTTAATTTAGTATTAGGGATTTTTGTTGCAGGTATAATTCAGAAACAGAAGAGCAGGTTTACATGGCAGCGTTGCCCTCGCTTCATTATTTTCATAAACCGAATTTAGAGAGTTTTGAAACCGGACTCCTTAATTATTATACTCTTCAGACAGTAGTCTTGAATATTTTAGAAAAAATAAAGGTCTATGAGGGGACGAAATTGATGAAATTGACGAAATTGATTTCGAAAAAAATGTGAATAAAAATGGGGGGTGAGAGGGGTTGAAATATTAAAAAATTCCTAACTCAAAAACGAAAAATATCAACTCGAAAGTTTTAGAACAAATCAATCTCCATAAGTGGCGAATCCTACTGATTTTTAACAAAAACTTCTGTTTTTCTTACCTAAAATAATGACACCTACTTTTTGAATAAAATTAATAATTAATTAAATATTATTTTTTTTTGTAAAAAACAAATTTGATATACCTATGCGGAATTCAATCAAAAAAGAATATTGCTATTTTTTGGTTGAAGAAAGTTAACTAAATTAATTTTATTAAAACTATGCATTTTTTATTTAAATAGAATTTTTTACATTAAAAAACAAATTAAAAAGGTATAATAACTAAAAATTATGGCATTAAAAATCACAAGGAGGATTTTTTGCTTTGTTCGTTTGTTTAACATAAATTTGTTAATCTAAATTCACATTTTTATTTTCAGGAAAGTAGCATCTGTGAATGTAGTAACAGATTTTGAAAACAACATTTCGTATGTTAGAATGAGGAACCCAACAGCATCCGAGATCAGTTTTGTGAGAGCAAAATGTCATACAAAGCAAGTTCTGCAAGTAAAGTGTGCTGATTTGCGTAAGTAAACTGAATCTATTTTAAAATTCAGGATCGAACAAAAAGTTACAAGAAAAAATTACGAAAACAGTTAATCTCATAAAATGGGGTTGTGACCAATTAGTCCCTCCTTAAATTTTGTCTATTTATATCAGAAATGGATTATTCTTGTGTCACCAATTATTAACCATTCATGCACGTTGTTAAAAATTAATTTTTTAACAAAAAAAAAGTAATCAACCTGTATATAAGAATTGCTTTGGTAACTGTCATAACGATATATTTATTTTTGTGACAGCAGCTGGCCAGCATACAATTTGAGATACAACTAGTGAGTAGCGGGGAGTTTAGGGCAACTATACTGCTTTATTTTTTGGTGTTGGTGTGGTTTTTTTTACACACACGTCTTTAGAATATTTTAGACAAATCTAGACCCCACATTGAGCGCCAATTCATTCTGAAAACGGAATTAAATTGGAAAAACATAATTAAATTTTGGAAAAGAAAAAATCTCTAATAATTTACCTGTTTATTACATCCTGCGTATCGACCAAGTACGATTCCCAACTAAAAATAAGGATATAATAAGTGATTAGTTCTTAATTAAATAAAGTGGATTGTAAAAAAAAATAATAATGAGCAAAAGAACAGGTCAGACCTATACAAAATTATTCCCTTATTACTTGAATTTCACCATAAAATACACTCTACCTTCACCTTCTTTCCATCTGTCTCCACTTGCCTGTACATTTTCACATCATCAGTTATAACCCCTTGATGTTGCCGAAACCATAAATTGTCGTGGCTATACGCGTGTCGAATACTATCCTCAATTTAATTATAAGTGATGTTTTCTTGAGCACCCCATGATGAGACAAAAAACACATCTCTTCATTACTGTGACTACGCACTGTTTCTTTTAAACAAGCTTCCATCTTATTCATATGACCATACTTAGCATCATACATAAATTGCCAATACATCTCATTGAAATTAGTACCCTTGGCAAATCTCCTTTCCAAACCTTTTTATACTGTACTAAACAAAGCTCCCAATCCTCTTTGTTTCATTGATAAGGTTACCACGAATTTACTATCCTTTTTTCTTATTGTTGTATCTCTAAAAATATTCTCACAAGCTTGCTCCTCTCTAGAATGAACATTTACTTGATAATACTCTTCTAGTGTCCAAAATCTTTCAAGCTGTTCCTGTATCCCAACATATGTAGTAATGTTACATTTTCTGATCTGACTTTTACTACAATTATCCCTGAATTGTTATGTAATGTTATGTTTCTTAATAATGATATTTTCTTCAGATTAAATCCTAAAAAACTCCTACACCCACTAACATGTCAATTTTCTCAATTTCTCCAAATGAAATATCTGCCAGCCTTATATCCATCGAAGATATTTTTTCTATTATCAGAAAGATTTCTACGAACTTATAACCCGAAACCTGCGAATTTTCCTTACCCGTTACATAATACTTGATAGAGTCATCCCATTTCCAATTCCCAATATGATCATATCAATATTTTTTAAAGGCAAATTCAATCGGTTACTCAATTCTTCAGTCATAAATGAAGGTTGTGAGCTGTTGTCTAATTAAGCTTAACACTCCCATTTTTCCCATCTTTATCCTTAATGTGTACCCTAGCAGATGACAATAATACTTCAAAAATCCTGTTTGTAATTCTGACTGCTGGCACCTTTGGGATACCATACAAATCCAAATTCATTATTCCCACTTTGTATACTAGTAGTGGACAATAATACCTCCAAAACCCTGGCATTACCCATATGATCTTGACTGCTCATACCTGAGCTATTGTCAATATCATTTTGAACCATTAGCTCTGCTTCAGTATTGTGCAACGTTTGTTCTAAATATAATAAAACATTATGTAGCTGAAATAATTTGACGAATTGATAAGACTATCCCCGAACCCCAAAGGTGAAAACACATACTTGGAGGTTTGAAAAAAGTCTGACATCCCTGGGATTCGAACCCAGACTTCTTTGGTCTGTTCACAAATTTCCTACCACTAGACCATCGCGACATTAACTGTCAAGATTCCTATCCGGCAGTTTGATGTGCTAATTCGGGATAAGCGCCGTTTCAGGTTCGTTCTTAAATCTTCAAATACCTCTCTCTATATAGCATTGGTGTATATGAGAAATGCATTGATGCATACAATTACAATTTTCAGACATTATGTTTTCTGTCACACTGGACACATCCCTTGGCCTGACAAAAGTACTCCCTATGTGCACCCTTTAAACATAATCTTGCATTATTTGTAGCTTTCGTTCTATCAGTTACACCCATATTTAAAAATTTACAATAGCTATCCTTTTCTTTAGATTAACTAAATCAATGTTCCATCAATGTTCAATATTTTTTTTGCCCCAATTAAAACTCCCGTAAAAGTTATAACCCAACTTGATTCATGCAGAAATCAACAAAAATATAGGAAAGAAAAATGTAAGAACTCCAATATTATACCTCAAAGAATTCAAACTTTTAATTTTTATATTTTCACAATAATTCACTCCTCGGCGATGCTTCACCACGTTGTATCCCATTCCCAATAAAAAATGCTACAATATAGTTACCGCCAGCCACTTGTTTGTTCAACATCCGTCAATTTTGCTTGTACCGGCATAACGCACTGACTCCAGGCTTCCTAATTGACAAATCCTTGCTTTTTGTACAATGTTCAATTTTGTTTGTACCGGCTTTATTATTGACAATCCGTAGAAAACAAACACAAATGAGCAACAGTTTTTTTATATTTTCTGACCTGTCACTTTTTTGCACTATAGTCCCAAAAAATCCAATAAGCATAATTTGTTACAAAAACCTAAACAATGAAAAAGTATTGGTTTGAAAGTTTACCTAAACTGCGTTTTTTTTTTAGAATGTGGTGTACAAGCTACTCACGGACCTACAGGTCTGAAATCATTGTCAAAAATGGGATCTCATGGTGACTGGCCTTGGCATAGTGCCCTTTTCAAAGAAGATGTCCATATCTGCGATGGTACCTTGATCTCAGCGGAATGGGTAGCCACGACAACATCTTGCTTCCAAGGCCAACCTAAAGCCGAATGGATTGCCAAGTTTGGAATCACTAGACTATTCAGGTAAAACATGTTTTCCTAGTATTTAACACAATTTATCATAAAGAATTTATAAATATTTAGATCATTGAAAAAATCTGTTTTTAGTTCAACTCCTTGGGAACAAGAAAGAAGAATAATAGGTATGGTAAAATCCCCAGTAGAGGGTAGCACGATAGCTCTTATAAAACTAGACCAACCAATAACCTTCAATGACTTTGTACGCCCGATATGTCTACCTAAAGAAAACATGGGTTTGCCCATAGAGCACGTGCAATGCAATACTTTGGGCTGGGCCAGAAATAGAGAACAGATGCAGAGAATACAAGTAAAATTGGTCGACAAAGAGAAGTGTGATAATGTCAGTATTACCAGCGTGAACAGCATTTGTACCGAACCTATTTATGGACAAAATGATTGTAATGTAAGTTAAATAATTTAATAATTTAAAAATTGTCAACATATATGATGATTTATGATTGTAATTAGAAAATATTGTTTTCATTTAAGGAAGAAGAATTTGCGGGTAGTCCAATGGTCTGTCAATATTCCAATGACGAAAAATGGTTTTTAACAGGAATAACCAATTGGAGAATAGCTTGTGCAAAAAATGGTTCAGAAAGGCCAAGATTGTTTGATAAATTATCGTCCAATATTAAGTGGATAAAAGAAAGTATCACATCAGAAACATGATGAATTTGTGAAATTGTTTTTATGAAAGAAAATTATTGTGCCAATGAAGACAACAAATACATTTTTGATATTAAACTACATACGTTTAATTTTGTTATAAAGTATTTGAAACATTTTCCAATACGCTTTACACAAGTGTATGAGAAAACTACAGAGAATTAGTATTAGAGCGAGCAAGAAACGAATAATATCAGTGTTACCAGTTTATACGGTTCGACCGTGTTGTAATATTGGCAGGGCCGTATAAAGTAGCATTTGATATTATTTATTTTCTGCTCGTTCTAATGCTAATTCTCTGTAGTTTTCACACTCACTTGTGCAAAATGTATTGGAAAGTGTTCCATAGCCGATACTGTATGTTCTCTGCAGAATCTTTAACAATATGAATAAATGAAGATATTATAGACAGTAAATAGATACGTATATTTTAAATAATTTCTTTATCACCTTTCTGTTTATAGAAAATAAAGAGAATTTTAAACATTTGTAAATATTTTAATAATTAGATAAGTTCGTCTGGGTAAGAATTATTTAATGTAACAAAATATAGAAAATATAGCATTTAATTTTTGTTCATAGTATTATGAATAATTTTATTTTATTTATAGATCAATTTTTTGAACTAAATAGGCTTCACTTTAGTTAATACTTTATCACACTTTTTATATATTTAGTTATTCATTGACTGATCAAAATCTTATACTTAGGGATTTTAAAATTGTTCTCTTTTATTGTAAGAATTTGGATTTTTTTTTTATTTATATTTTTTATTAATACTATTGATTGATTACTTTAGAATCAGTAATATTTTTTGAATATGAATTGTAGATGGCGAAACTAGTCGTGTGACTAAAAACTGTGTTACCATATTAACAACTCTCAAAAAATTTATTTAATACAATGTACAATATATGTATTGTGTTTGTTGAATTTTACAATAAATTGTATTTTTGTTATACGTTTTTTTTTTTTTAATTTTCGTTACAGTAAACTGAAGTTCGTTTCTATATTAAAAAAAAAAAATAATAATTTTAGTTTTAATTTATTGTACGTCTTGTTCATATTTGAGTTTGGATTTACTTTCCTTCTTTTAAAAATGGTATGCCTAACTTTTTGGTTCTACCTAGTTTTTAAACGAGCTTTGATTTTGAATTCTAAGTGCAGATGGCGTTACTTTGTGACTCCATGTTCCCGCTCAACATCTTAATACATGTAGGTAAGTGAATTTAACGCATCTGTAGATTACATTAGAGACTTAATCGAGAATGACTATTCCTTGCTGAAGGGTCCTAATATAGTCAAAGAATACCTACCCAAGAAGCGAAACCAAAGTATATTAACCATTGAGTAGCGACAGCTGTGGAACCGAATTCTAGTGCGCCGACGCGAAATAGAGAGGCGAAACGTCTTCACTTTAGTGCGGCAGCTAATATAGGAATTCGTTGTTGTGGACTTATTAGTGCTCTTTTATTGTGTTTTTGTTAAGATCTTTTGGGATTTTGTGAGTTTTTATTATGCCAGGAAATGCATATGCTTATCGACCTTGCTCGACAAGATCTGGTGATAACAAATCACTGTTTTCATTTCCAGAAGAAAAATGTGACATGATACATTTATCCACTTGTCTTCAATTGTTCTCGAAATTCCCTATTTGCAGAATTATTAGGTTATTTGCTTACGTTATTGTGTAGTGACTGTTATCATTGTACCTACAGTACTTATTTTGTTATTAAAATAATCTATTTTACATAAAGAACATAGTAAGAGTTTTTTGTATGTCATTGTTAACGGGGGAACACGGAGCGGTCTGCGAGCATAAAGGTTGAACTGGTGCAACCTGTTCCTCACACTCGGCTCACAGTCTGGACTCTGGCTGGGTATGGTCTGTGCTCTGGCTGCTCAATATGAGGTCTTTTCTTTTGCATCGAAAGTGTAGCACTGAGCTACACCACTTCTGAAAATATCGTTCCATTTATACAAATTGTATGGATGGAACGATATATTCAGAAGTGACGTAGCTCAGTGCTACACTGTGGATGCAAAGGAAAAGACCTATGATGTGTGCGGTATATAACTGGTTTGCTAACTAACCTGCTGTGACAGTTCGATCTCGTAGCGTAGTGCCTGTAATCGAATAAAACGATCATGTAGAGGGTCAGTTGCTCTCTTACGACCAGTATGTCGTTCTCTAACATCCCCGGTCTCACGGTATCTTGTCATCAATCGACAAATCACACTAGCTGATGTGTTAAGGACCTCCGCTACTGCTCTATAATTTTGGCCCCCTTTAACCATCCCTACTGCTCGCAATTGTTCGTCGCGGTTTAAATGTCGTCTTTCCATCATGAATAACTAAACTAAATACTAATTCGAATACCGAAAATCTCGTTTTGTCCTTCGTAGAAGCAAAAACCAAAAGAAACTAATACGCTATTTTTATCGATAAAAGACAAATATTTTTTACGCACATTTTATCAGTTGCTAAACCTTCAAAAAAACATGTAAATTGTAAACAAAAAGGTATCAAAAATATCTACAGAAATTTTTAATATAATACCTGATGTCTCAAAAAAGTTATAACAATTTTAATCCTTGTTCCCTAGATTTTTTTGATGTGGTATATATGTATAATTTCATTCAAAAAAGCAAACAGTTGAAAAGTAATTAATTATCGGATCATTCTGTTGACATGCGAGTATTTTTCATATATTTCGTCTTGAACACCATTGATGAATATCTTTTAACGAAATTCTTAGGTTTTATTGAATAAGAGTTATAGAATTATGATATTTTGCCAGACCCTCTATTTTTAACTCGTCAAGAATTACTGTTAATTAAAATTAATTGAACAATAATAACTTTATTTCAAATTTGATTTTTACATATTCAGCTGAATGTAACAGATATATTTACAAGACAAAAAAAATTAAACAATGTATTACAATTAAACTTAAAGTAAAAGTATACAGACTGCCTGTCTAATTTGAGCGAGTATACATGATTGATGCAGGGTTGGATTTAGGGAAGGGCATAAGATGCTGACGCCACGAGGCTTCGACAACAAAGGGGCCACAATTATACATTTTCAGTAAAAAAGAGTGTGTGCTTAAGACCACACGCTAAAAATTAAAACTTATTTGGTATTGGTAATTCTAGGTACCTAATATAAAATAAAAAGAAAATGATTTTAGTATTATTACGAATATTGGTTGGTAAAATCAGGAACACACACACAGAGAAAGAGAGAGAATATCGCGTCTTATATACTGTGTGGTTTTTATGTATGGAATAAATTCAGTTATTTTGGGAAAAACTGAAACACCAATTTTTATCTTAATTTGATCATTTATAGTATTAAAAATTACCCCCCTTTTGCGCCCCTTCTAAAATAGTAATATCCCCTTGAAAACACTAAACAAGAAAGGGGATCGTGTCGCATCTTATCTAAAAAGGATATTAGTTTTCTCTTTGGCAAAGTTTGTTTACTGAGAAAATTTATTTTGAAAATGTAAAATTTCGATTATATCTCTTCACAAAAATATACGTGGTGTGAAGCAAAGAATTAATTGAAAAATAAGTTGAAAAATACCTTCTAAATATTATGTAACATTCTTTTCTTCATTCTACGTAACGTTTTATTTTGGAAACATCATAATTTTACATTTTTTAAGTAATTTTTTTTTAGTTATAATTGCACGAAAAATTTTATATTGCTGAAAAGGGAATTAAAATCTCTTTTAAACAAAGTGCCACACGACTTCCTTCCTTATTTAATATTTTCGAGAGGGTGCTGATAATGTAGAGGGAATGCAAGAGGGGGTAATATTTTCATATTATAAATTGTCAAATTAAGAATAGAAATTGACTTGCTAAAAATTAATTTATTCCATGCATATGGACCGCATTGTATACACAACAAATTCTGTCAAATATATCTACTCGTATTAAATAAAAGATACAATCAAGAAAATATTGTCAGTAATAAATAATAAAATGTAAATATTGACACATTACACGACGCGTTTTCCTGGGTTGTATAGTAAAACCAAAGATCTAGTGACTCTCATAAATCATATTAGCCGACGACCCTCATTATCACTATTGTTCGATTTGTAGATAAGCGATAAAATTGTCTGTTGGTTAAAAGATTTCCAGGTCCGGATTAAAATATATATTCTCATGAAATAGTGAGGAATATGTTTTTTTTTAATAATACTCGTATTATAATTGAGGGCTCTCTTTTTCAATTTTTAACAGTATTGAATGTAATACTATTTTTATAATAAAAAAAAAGGAGTTGAGAGCTTGGGACATACGGTGCTAAGACTTCCTCCTTACCAGTGTATATTTAACCCAATTGAACATATATTGCGTCAGCTTAAGTCAGCAGTTCGAAGAAATAATATTTCTCCAACCTTAAGTTCGACTGTGGTAGCTCTTATTTAAACAGAAGCTGCAAAATTTCCTGATAGCAGCTGGACCAAGTGTGTTTCCCATTTAAAAAAAGTGGAAAATACATATATTGATATAGAAAAGATACCAAGAGAAAGGTTCATTATTAATTTGTTATGACGATAGTGAAAGTGAAACTAAACTTCGTGAGTAATTTTGTTAAAATTTGTTTAAATAAATAAAATATTAGAAAATTAAATGTAAAAATTCCACTATATTAATAAGAATACTTATCTGAGTAATTCAAAATCGAAAATTGTTTCAGAAGCATAAACTTTTATCGTCAGGATTGACAATAGTGGAATTTTTACATTTCATTTATTATTTTATTTATTATGAATATATTCCACAAAACAATCACTATGACCTAGCTACTTGTTCGTACTTTGTCATACTGATTTTTATTTATACCAAGTTACCACTTTGTACTTTTTAATAATTATATTTTATATGTTCAACCTACATTCTGTACTTTTTAATACTTTATTTTCTACTTTTTAGTACTTCTATTACCTACCTACTTTTTCGTACTTTGTCATACCGATTTTTACCATTTTACCACGTTATACTTTTTAGTAATTACATTTTATATATTCCACCTACATATTGTACTTTTAAATACTTTATTTTTTACTTTTTAGTAATTTTAGTACCTACCTACTTTTTCGTACTTTGTCATACTGATTTTTGCTTTACCACATTACTTTTTGTACACACTGTATAATTAAATAAACAATTCTGAATAATAGTGATTTTTCTTAATATTTATTTTACCCCAATTATTGACCTATAGAACAAAACTTAACGGCTAGGGTAGGTACGTCTCGTCGTAGATACGGCCGCCTGTTGATAAGTAAATTACCTGCTGTTTATCTCTGGTTTAACTATAAATGAAACTGAATGAGAATGACTGCAGAATAATTTTAAATGAATTGCTGGAATTAGATAGTAAAAGGGTATATGGAATTAGCTGTGCAAGGTAGGAAATTTTAAGGGATTTACAGGTTTAAAGGAAATTAAAGTATTAAGAAAAATTGCTGTAGAATCACCGGGAAATTATGAGAATTGACAGGGAATTGTTGAGGAATTGCAGAAGAATTTCCGGTGAATTGCTAAAGAATTGATCAGGAACTGCGATCAGGAACTGCAGAGGAATTGGGAGATAATTTTATAGGAATTGTGGAAATTAAATAGAAATTAGAAATTAGGTGTAAAAATGTTGGCCTGCAGTTTACCCCTTGGTTTTACTCTAAACAGTACATAAAAGTATTATTTTCAGAGACAGTGCTTCACTACTACGGATTAATGAACGTAACACTCTTTCCTCCACCAACTGTAAGACTTTTCCTTTTATTAACCTCAGATTTAAGTCTCAAAATCGGCGAAGCTTTCGGTTTCACGGACGTCGTATGCACTAATTTAACTCCGGAACCGTTATAAGCGTTGTGCAAGTTACTCAAATTCACTGCGTTATTTTTCAATTGTTGAGTCATCGAAAAATCGAACTGTATAGAATTTCTAATTGGTGTTTCCGGAGGTTTATTTGAACGTCTTAAAACGGCCGATCTTTGGAAAGCCTCTTGTTCTACGTAGATTTGTTGTTGGAATTCGCGCGCCTCCGGCAATAAACTTGAAGATGTCGCTTCCAGTAGCTTCGTTAAATATGAAGCTTGCTTGAGGTAGAGCAAACACTGATTTTCCGTTCCGCCGAATCTGAATACGTCTTTAGCGATTGCGATGAACGTTTTGATGAAATGGCAGAGGATTAATTTGGCTTTGAAGACTTCGAATTGTTTTTCGCAATTCCACTGGAAAATGAAAAATATTATTATTGAAATTATTTTTACATTTTTTTATAAATAATCGTACATAGTTGTTTTAAAGCCAATATTGAGAGTCATATTATTAGAAGTTTATCTGTGATAATCTATTATTATCGGATTTGGAAAATCGTACCTTTTTGCTTAGAGAAGAATAGTAAATAATATTTGATACCAGAAAGTCAAAAAATTATCTGAAAAAAGTTATAGTCTTCTGAAACTGTAGAAAGTATAATACAAAGCGGTCCTGAGCGGTTATATTAAAATAGTGTAATACACTAAAAAACCTCCATAAGGTGAAAGCACCAATGAAGAAACAGTTAAGGGATTTATTATTTTTACTATAATTATTTATAGCATTTAAATAAAAATATTTTTTTCTTTTTATTAGATGATCTAGCCTGATGTACTTAGTTTTAATATAACTAGTTGTAAAAGAAATATGACAACAGATTGATTTTTAAACAAGTTTTATATTCAAAAAATATCACAAAGCCCAGTAAAGAAACAGGAATAAAGAAATTTTAAAATTCCAATAAAGAAACACACTTTTGTGAACTATTTAAGGCATTTTTTTGTACAAATAATGAGTCAACATAAATAATTGTTCGCCTGAAAAGTCAAAATATAAAACTAAAAACGTAAAATAAAACTTATTCTAAATAGTTATAAAAACTGGTATGTTTAAAAACTTTTTTTTATTAAAAACACGTCCTTATTGAAGTTCTGGCACTTAAAGAAAAGCTTTCGAGAATTGACTGGTATAGATTGTTCTATTTTCTTCACGATATCTTTTTCAGGGTACCAAATCTGATCAGGTATTATCGGCCATTTCCATAGTCTGTCAACTCGCCTCTCCATAACACTCACCTCGAACTCACTTCGGTTGTCATACTTTTTAATCACGCCTGGATACTGCTTTTTTCGTAACATACTGTTACGATAGTCTAATTTATTTAGAGTTTAATTATTTAAAACACACTATTTACAATTTATTTCAGACGTACTAATTAATTTATATAATTCTTAGACACTGACTAACAATTCAAATTTATTACACTTTAACTTTTTATTCCAATACTCTGTACTAAACTAAACTGTGCGCCGATTAGTAGGGCTATTTATACCAAGTCCAACTCTGTTACCAAAGTCTCTAGGCGCTCCAGAAAATTCCATCTCTGATTCAACGGCACGCATCGCCCGTTCTTGTATATTCGAGACGCGGTCCGACTGTCTTCACACAGCTTCGATCGTGAATCGAGTAGCAGACTTCCTAGGTCACGCTTACACAGGGTTGGCTCAGCGTACACATTGCCCCTCCTTAAGAAATAGTTCCTCCTGGAACTAAAACTGAATGATTGTATCTGCAACTGGATCTTCTTTTACAAATTCCAGTTGCATGGAAGTAACAAGGGACAGTCTTCGCTATAACCTGAACGCTGGGAGAATGGCTGCAGACCAGTATTTCAACCTTGGTATCTTGGAAGATTACTTCCACCATGTTTCTAATGATCCTCCAATTCAGCTGGTTCCTCCCTATCGTTGGCATAGCTAGTTTCTGCACATTTGACTCCATTACATGCTCCCTCAGACTGAGTAATGCTTTCCATACATCCTGATAGATTGATTGATCTCGGAAGGTATTCTTTGTTAACAAATAGAAGATAACGCGATCCATCTTGAAGTTTTAATGTTTTTCCAGAAGCTGGTAACTGATCTTGAAGTTCTGGCAATCGACCAAACTTCGTTCGGAATACAGATGCCAGACGTCGAGCGTCGTAGATGTTGGCGGAAGTAACGTGAGCAGGTCTTGTTGTTGCTAGGTTGTAACACCATGTCTTGCTTTTCCGGTACCTCCATATGCACCCACAAATTTTTCAAAGACAAAGTCAGGCGTTTTTCGGAGCTGGTTTACTTCTTCTTCCTCTTCATGGTCACCCTCAAATGGCGCTAGCCGGTTTTGGTACACTACCTTTGGTTTACCGTTCGGGATCTTACTTATATGGTAAATGACATTGATTTTTTTCTTGATGAGATATGGACCTTCCCAAGACCTTTGAAGCTTCGGAGAATAACTCTTTTGTCTTTTTGGGTTATGGAGCCAGACTTTGTCGCCTTCCTTGAAACACCCTTCTGTGGCTTGGGTATCGTATCGCTTCTTCATTCTGTCGCTGGCGATTTGAAGATGCGAGCGAACCAATTTATGCATATCGTCCATTTTTCTTCGTACCTGGATCACATAATCTTCACCAGCTACATCTTCTCCAGGTCGGCATCCACACTCGAGGTCGCATGGTAGTCTCATATCACGTCCAAACAGGACCTTTGCTGGTATTTGGCCTGTTGATTCATTGACAGCGGTTCTAGACTTGATGTTTATAGGTATAAGCAGCAACACTCATATCTCATAAATAGTTTATCCCCAATAGCATAAACACAAATCATTCATGATAATGTATGTCCATAAAAAAGGAGAATGATAGGTTACAAATGGTATTTGTCCATGCATTTATAAAATAAAAAATAAAAAGAATAATTGACAGTTAGCACATGCTGAGCTCAGAATTATCTCATTGGCTGACCGAAGGTCTTAAATTGTTAAGTTAAAAGTTCTTAAGTTATGTTACGAACATTTATAAATAAGTATACGTAAATTCAATATTTCAACTTCTTACGTTAAGTTCTTAAGTTACGTTACGGCGGTTATAAATTAAGCTTCTTGCGAATGTCTACCTTCGTTATGTTCCATTAACCTATCGTCTTTGATTTTGATATCATTTTGATTTTACTGATTCATCAGTTCCTTTGCTATCAATATCATTATTCTCACAACGGTCATCTGAGTGGTTTCTGTCGAAAGCGCTATTCAAAATTACATGTTCTGAATCGATTTTTGCATTGATTTTGTCTTTCGGTTCACTCATACTTTTGTATGTCAAAATGTTTAAATCATTTGTCATTCCCACACTTGTAGTGCTTTCTGTTGTTGCTATTGTCGTATCGTCACTTACTCACAATAGTACTTCATTGGAAATAGTAATATCATCGAATGCCACTGGCATTAAATCTAGATCATCTTCTGTAAAAACTAAGTTATTAAAACTTTCGCTTCTATCTATTCTTTCCTGGGCATGATCATTACAAAAATTTCAAAACGTATAAAGACTATCCTCATACAACTGATTTGAAGATTTGAAACTATTGAAATTATTCTTTTAATCATCAGTTAGGTATATGTTAAGAACTTTTAAAGCTGCTTGAATATCGTCGCGATCTATGGCTTCACCTTTTTGTTTATTAAGTTCTTCTTGTCTAATATAAATGCATTTTTCGTATTTCACGGCGTTTAGATCAAACGGAAATAGGCCACAACGTTTGAATCCATTTTTGATGGTTTCCAGTTTCTTGTTTATATTTTCTAACAACTTTTCTCCACTCAGTTTTCTCTGGTTTAAATATTGCCACATCACATGGTTGTAAAATGTGGGTGCCATTTGGATATAGGCAGTACAAAATAATTTGCTTCTCAGAACAAAAATTGGATAGAGCCAAATTTAGATGAAACTTATGTCCATCAATAAATAAAACCATGGATAAAAGCAATTTGCAATATACTCAAAAAAGACATCGGACGTCATCAAGCCAGAGTCGAAACGTCCACTAAAATAGTCGTCTGGGAAAGAGTCTGCAATATCTCTAGGACTTCTTTTATATGGCAGCACTATCATTGGTGGAACTACTTGAGCTGATGCTGAATAATGGCACAAAACTGTAATTGATTGCTTTTCAGATCCCGAGGATATTTCATAAGAGTTCCTATAAGATTTAGGAGCTAACAGTTTCCCAGATTTTGGACAAAGCTGATCCCCCATTTCATCAGCATTATATATCCAGGTAGGTTCCATTAGAACGCCTTCACAGTTTTCATTGACACAAAATTGTTGAACTTTAAAAAACCAATTTCTTAAGGCTTTCTCTGTAACAGATGCCTTAGCCTTTGAAATTATTTCGGCATTTCTTTTAACGATATGAGGGTGCCGTTGCATGAAAAGCCGAAACCATTTTTTGCCCGGTCTGCTTTCGTTAAATGGGGTTTTGGCATTAGAATCCACCAATATCTTTTGAACAGAGTCAAAAACATTTTCTGGATGAATGGGAAATCCAACCTTAGCTTTTGATATTATACAGTCTGCAATTTTCTTTTCAATTTCGGCGCTAAGCAGTTGGTGGGCCCATTTTTCGGGCAATAGGGGTAAGCCCTCTAACTTTTTTGCTTAGAGTACCTTTTGGTATCCCAAATTCTCTCACTGCATTACTAAGCTTGTGTGTTTCAAGCTTTACTGCCTGAACTGCTTCACCAAGGTTTTCTTGGCTGTAATTAAAACGACTGGAAAAATTTGTTCTAACATCTTTTCCAGGCATACCTAGGTTTGTGTTTTTTCTGTTGTAAGTATCTCTGAAATAAGATAAAGTGGTGTCCATTGAAGTACCCAGTAAAGAAACCTTTAGTTTACCCAATAGAAAAACCATTAAAATGACGTTTCTTCACTGGACCTACTAAAAATTTACAGGTATAACGACAAAATGTATAGTCTTTGGACATTAATGTAACTTTATATAAGAAATACAATACTATGTTACTATTTTTCTGAAAATCCAGTTGACACTTTGTTTCTTCACTGGATTTTTAGTGTATTTAGATCCAGTTAAGGAACACTTCCAAAACAACAACTAATTTTCATGATTTTAACTATATGACCTCTAAAACAACAAACTATATTCAAACTTAATCAGCTTAAGCATTCTTGATAATTTAATGTTGACTATACCTATGCTTACCTCAGATTTTGCGCATTCAAAATGGAGTCGCGAAAATGGCACCTTCTTCTACAACGTTTTACAGACGACTAATACAAGAATAAACTTTAAAATCAAATATCACTAAAAGTAGGAATGCCAACTTACATGGCATCAAACTCGCGGGAAATTTAAAACGTACCCATTTCTTAATATATTTAAAAATGTAGATTTTGTTTCTTTACTGGTTCAGTTTCTTCACTGGTGTGCCCTATATAACAATTTTCAAAACAACACGTTAAAGAAAAAGGTAGAGAAAATCGGTTATGATACGAAAACCAAGGTATACCAAATATGGAAATCTGGAATCCATTCTCACAAGCCCAAAGTGAAAACAAAACAAAGAAAAATGTATCCCAGTCAGGAAGTGAACCTCTATCCTCGATGTTACTGCCTTACCAATAATTTTATTATTGTGCTAGATCTTCATATTTTAGCTTTGGGCATTTGTGATAACATTTTGTTGAGACCTTTTAGAGATGAAACATATTACTGAATTATTTTGAATTTGAAAAATGTCGAAATATTGGCACCTAAATAAAAATAGTGTATGAAGAGCTGAATTAAAAGGACGATCCTTAAAGTGAAAAGAATAATAAAGAGATTATCAACCGCAAAAATTTTTATTAAAAAAAATTCTTACGTCCAAATCTATTGAATCCACAGATTCGGTATCCTCTTCATCCTTAAAATTTCCGAATTCCTTGTTTCTATCATCCAAAATTTTCTTCCTCTTAGCTTGCTCTTGTAAATACCTCCATTGCATTTCTGGATCTCCATAGTGCCTTCTTCGTAAATTAGGAATGATGTTAGGATTGACGAGTTTATAACCTTGAGTTTGAACTAGTATTCTGCAAAATATTAAATAAGGAATAATATAAGTAAGCTCGTCATTATAACAAGTGTAGTATTAATAAAAAAAAAAATTTGTCGATGATTAGTCAAAAAAGAACGGATAAAATGTAAAATTAAAGACATTAAGAAGTAAAGTGGAGTCGGAGCAGGTAGGTCCTGAGTAAACAATGTTTTTACATTGGTATTATTATTATTATATTAAGGTTAACACAATGATCCGACCTCGCCATTGATGCCCCTCCTTATTCTAAAAACAGTAAATGTTTGTTGCAATCTGAGGGTCTAAAGTTTTTTATTTTAGCACCAATAACAATAATCTTCTCAGAATAGGAAAGAATTAACTATCTTTTAAATGTGAGACAATCCATTTTTTAATGATAATCCTTAAGTAAACCACTTCCTAGTTTTGGAATATTCTATATTTATAAATGATATTGGAATTACTTTAAAGCCTAATCTGTCAGTTTACACCTAGTTTCAAACACAAAGCACACGTACACATAAACTCATTAAAATACACTCCCATCACATCAACGATAGGGATGTTGCGATATTACTGATATGATACTGGTATCGATACTTTTCTTTCGATACCGGTTAATTTAGTACCCGATACTTTGCTTTCGATACTTTATTCATATGAGTACTACTTTTGTTTCGATACTACTACTTTCGATACTTTATTCATATGAGTACTACTTTTGTTTCGATACTACTACTTTCGTTTCAATATATTTTACTAGGTTTGACTTTTTGACTTTACAATACTGTAACGGTTTGGCTCTACGGACGAGACAGTGCCAGGGTTTGCCACAACAGTACGAGACAACGAACTGTCAAGGTGATAGGAAACCCAACCTACAATCGGGCAGGCTGACAGAAACTTGGAGAAAGTGTGAGGAATGATCGAGAACGGTCATGGAAGCCGTTACCATGGATTATTGATGATAGGACACTGTCAATTTGGAGTGGAAGATAGAAAGCCGGTCAGCGCGTGGCGGATCAACGTTTCAATTGTATATAGTAATAATTGTAAATAGTTTACGCGTTCGGATAGTTATTTTTTTTGTATTTTAATTAAATAAATAGTTTCAACCCACACTCGTGTTACAATTGGTGTCAGGTGTGGGGTCCTGAAGAAAGAAGATGTCTAAGAAGTTAAATCAGTTGCTGGTTGCAGAGCTCAGAAGAGAGCTAGAAGAACTTGAGCTAGACACGACGGGACCCAAGACGGTGTTGGTAGCACGTTTGAGGGAGTACTACGAAAGTCGAGGTGATGATCCTGATGCCATAGAATTTGAAGATCCCTCCCTGAAGGCTGTGAAGTCCTTTGCCGAGCTTGCCGAAAAGATGTCCAACCTGTCTACGGAGATGTCCCTTCAGCGAGATGAGCTTGCTGAAAAGATGACCAGCCTGTCCTCCGAGATGTCCAATCAGAGAAAGGAGCTTGTTGAAAAGATGACCAGCATGTCCACCGAGGTTCATGAGGTTAATGAAGAAGTCTCCAACCTCTCCCGGGCCATGGCTAACCAGGCAGCAGAACTGCGAGCAGAAATTTCCCAACAGGAAGAAAGAATATCCGGTGTGATTGCTCAGCAGGAAGAAAGAATAACCGGTGTGATTGCTCAACAGGAAGAGAGAATATCCGGTGTGATCTCTCAGCAGGAGGAAAGAATATCCGGCGTCGAAGAAGAGATCCAGAAATTACAAGATTTCCTGTCCAATCCGCCACCTCCTGGAAGAAGAGAAGAGGAACCCAACCCCGTGGTAGAAAGGCTGGAGAGCAATCTTTCAATTCTCGAGATCAAGCTCCGTGCGATCGAAGAACGATTCTCCCGCCAGTCTTCAAGAGGTGAAGATCGACGAGACTTCGGCGCTGTAGGTGAGACCAAAGCCAGAATGAAGCCACCTACCTTCGACGGCAAGACCTCCTGGTCCAACTATCTCAAGCAGTTCAACGCAGCGGCCGACGCCAACGGATGGTCCCCTGGGGAGAAGGCAGTAGCACTCACAGTTGCCCTACGTGGTGATGCTCTAGATGTCCTGCAGACCCTCCATGCCGACGAGTCCAAAGACTTCGATCAACTGGTGAAGCGTCTAGAGATGAGGTACGGCCAAGCACACCTGGAACAAGTCTACCAGTCCCTACTTAAGAATAGAAGGCAGAAGGCAGGTGAGTCCATCCAGGAGTTCGAAGCCGACGTTGCACGGATGGTACGCTTTGCCTATCCCTCGGCCCCTGAAAGCGTACTCGAATGCCTAGCTGTCCAAGCGTTCGTCGATGGAATGAGAGACCAGGAGTTGCAGAGAGCACTGCGCCTAGCCCGTCCCAAGGTCCTGGTGGATGCACTGTCAACGGCGTTGGAGTTTGAAGCAGCAACTGCAGCGTCCCGTGCCCATGACCGAGTCCGAGCCGTCACCAGCCACTCCAGCGAAGAGGAACACTATGGAGAGTCCAACAGGGAGATCCTAGAACAGCTGGTGAGCCTGATGAAGACTATGGCGACGAAGAAGAGGAGATCAGTACGATGTTGGAGCTGCGGAGAACTTGGTCACGTCAGAAGTGCATGCCAGCATCGTGACAAGACCACCCTTGAGCTAGTACGGACCAACCTGCAACCTAGCGACCGAATGAAGAAGTACTACGACAGCCGAGCAGCAGAGTCCTGCTATAAGAAAGGTGACCTGGTATGGCTCTACAACCCACGAAGAAGGCGGGGCTTATGTCCAAAGCTGCAGAAGAGCTGGGAGGGTCCATATGTCATCAGGAAGAGGATCAATGACGTAGTCTATCGAATCTACAAGGCTCCCAGAGGAAAACCGATAGTAGTCCATTCTGATCGACTAGCACCATTCGCCGGAGACCACGATGAAGGTGTACGAATACAGCGGCTCCAGGACGGAGAGAACCCTACGTTTGAAGACTTTATGAGAAAGTTCGGAGGAGCTGGAAGGGCAAGGTATGGCATCGTTAGAGAAGTTGAACAAGATCTGTTCCAATTGCCTGAAGAATACTCTCTTGTCCACAGCACTTCTGCTAACCTCGACATCCCACATGGTTTGGCCAAGATCTTCAGGGACAAATACGGTCGAGAAGAGGAACTGAAGAGACAGCAACCAGCAGTGGGAAGTATTCTGAAGCTTCAAGATGGTCAACGCGTTCTCTTCTATTTGATGACCAGAAGTACATTCCACCAACGACCGTCGTATGAAACCCTCTGGAAGACCCTAAAACTGCAGAAGGAGCAAGTTCTAGAGCTCAACCTGTCCAAACTAGCCATGCCGAAGATGGACTGCGGTCGTGATGGTTTAAACTGGAGAACTGTTCGAAATATGGTTGAAGTTATCTTCAAAGACACGGCAGTAGAAGTTTTGGTCTGTAGTTTCTACCTCCGAGAACCTGGACAGAAAACCGTTCCCTGTTACTTCCACAAGACATCTTACTGCAAAGAAGGTACCAATTGCCGGTTCAGCCACAACCTTGAAGACATCAACAGCATTCCAGGAGGAATGCATCTGAGGAGGGGGCAGTGTAACGGTTTGGCTCTACGGACGAGACAGTGCCAGGGTTTGCCACAACAGTACGAGACAACGAACTGTCAAGGTGACAGGAAACCCAACCTACAATCGGGCAGGCTGACAGAAACTTGGAGAAAGTGTGAGGAATGATCGAGAACGGTCATGGAAGCCGTTACCATGGATTATTGATGATAGGACACTGTCAATTTGGAGTGGAAGATAGAAAGCCGGTCAGCGCGTGGCGGATCAACGTTTCAATTGTATATAGTAATAATTGTAAATAGTTTACGCGTTCGGATAGTTATTTTTTTTGTATTTTAATTAAATAAATAGTTTCAACCCACACTCGTGTTACAATACGAAGAAAAAGTATATTGTAGGATCACCTTATGGTATGATATGTCGGCGTACCCTATGACCTTTTTTTTTGTTGTTCTGTACTCTTCCCGATATCGGTATCGATACTTTCGTTCCGATACCCTTTCGATACCGGTATCGATACTTTGGTTCCGTTACTCCTTTCAATACCAGTATCGATACTTTACTAGTATCGCAACATCCCTAATCAACGATATCACAATCACGGTATCACACGAGGCACTAAAGTAATTGGGACAGACCTGTTATCAAATAAAATATTAAAAATAAAGTCAAAGTAAGTAGTAAGTAAGACATCTACATAAATATGTATTTATACAGTCCTAGGCTCTCCTAGATTCATTTGTCTAGAGTGTGCAAAATTATGCAAAATTTGCCTAATTTTTTACCTCTAACCTCACATCTCATGGCGAACTACACTGTCGGCTAAAGCAGAATTTCCTCAGAAAGGAGTACTATCACCCCTCCTTTGGTAAGTCCTAGTGGACGAACTCATAAGAAGGCTAATACTTGCAGATTTCTACTGCCTAGGGTATTCCGATCACCTGCCGATTGGCACCGCTCTAAACATCGTTGATCAGTGGTGAAGAACTTTACAAAACGAAAGAGGTATGGGCATGATTAAAGTGACCAGTACTGAAAGGAGTAAATATTCTGTTTTCCCAAGAGGCCAAATACTTGGGTGTCATCTTTTGTGACAGGTTAACATGGAATCAACACTTGCCAAAATTCATCCAAAAAAGAAAAAAGTACTTTAACTTATGTCAAAGGTTGTGCGGAAAAAATATTTTGGTTGCCAGGTCACCAAGGGATCGAAGGCAAAGAAAAGGCTGACGAACTTGCAAAAAGAGGGTCAGAAGAAACACCGGAACCAGACACAAACCCAGGAGTACCAAAAAGTACAGTCCGGGGTTTCATAAACGACTGGATTCGAGAACAACATATTAACTATTGGGAAAGCACCCCAAAACAGGCACATGGAAAAGTTTTCATAGACAGACCATGTCCCAAAAGAACTAGAGAACTACTCTTTATGAATAGGAACCAGTTGAAAGTGATAACAGTGATTCATGACTGGGCACGCCCCAGTAAAGGGACACTTGAACAAAATTGGCATGTACGATGGGGAACTCATGTGCCGACTATGTCACAAGAAACCAGAAACGGCCAAACACATACTGTGCGAATGCGAAGCTCTAGATCGCAAAAGACAGGCTCTTTTTGTACAACCCCTGGTTGACTCAACAACGTATAGAACCCACTCACCCAAGGATCTGTACAAACTTGTACAAGGTACAAAAGTGACAGAGTGGGTGCTATGAACTAACATGGGGTAAAATACAATAAGCCATTAGGCTTCAGTATTATTCGGAGACATAGTCAGACGAGCCCAGGAAAAAAAAGTGTATCAGAGAGAAAAGCGTGGACGGGAGGACCTCCTATTTACGCAAAAATCACCTGGTATACAGCTCCAAAATCTATAAACGTCCCAGAGTATGTACATTTATAGTGCCAAGTCAAAGACAGTAATCTCACTGAGCTTAGGTAAACATGTGATAATAGCAATACATCACTGCGCAAAACATAAGATAAATAGAAAAACCATTGTCATATTCTCAGACAGTCAAAAGCACTATTTGGGTACATTCAAAACTTGTATGGGACTTAACAGAGCTTGGTAGTCAAAACAGACTAACCTTAGCCTGGGTATCAGGCCAGAGAGGACATAAGAGCCCGTACTATAGACCTATATGCCTAATCAACACGATGAACAAATCATGAAGGATTGATAAGGAACAGACTAGTGAAGGAAATTGAGAATGGGGAAGATTTCTCCAAAAACTAGTACGGGTTTCGAAAGGGGTGGTCTACAATACAAACAGTGCAGAAGGTAAGACAGGAAATCGATGGTGGCAAATGGACAGCATTAATAACTCTTGGCGTAAGAAATGCCTTTAACATTACATCTTAGGACAGTGAACTAGAGAAAAGGGGAATGACTCTGTAGTTTAGAAATAAAGTCAAAAGCGAAAGGAAATTAATGGTCAGCCAAGAAGAAGAGCTTAAAGTTACATCGGGATACCACAGAGATCGGATTTAGGTCCGACATTATGGCTAGCAGTGTATGATGGTGTCCTGAGGCTGGACCAACCAGAGGGTGAAGAGCCATTGGCTTTGCAGATGACCTTGGCATCATCGTTAAAGCAAACGACCGGCTGGAAATGGAACACAAAGCTAACGAGGCTCTGTGGAGGATAGAGCGCTGGATGAAGCGAAACAAAATGCAGCTGGCACATGAGAAGATGAAGGCAATGGGAGTCAAAGGACACGGATAGAGGACGAAAAGATCCGAACACTTCCTCAGTTCTCAGGAAGTAACCGTCAAACCTACTACGGAAATTAAGTACCTCGAAATCACACTGGATGATATAAGTAGTTTTGGAAACATATAAGAACAGTAACTAAAAAGGCAGAAGAGAAGATTTAAATAATGAGCAAAATAATGAAAAACATAGGAGGATCAAATAGTAAAACAAGGGATATACTAGGTAATGTAGTATATTCTGCATTTCTGTACGGGTGACCAATATGGGTCGAGGCTCTGCAGGTAACTAGATCTAGGCAAATGATGATGAAGAGAGTCCAGCGAAAGGTGGCTCTAAGAATCGTTATAGCATACGGTGTCCCTGCAAGTACTGATATCTAAGGTAATACCTATACACATACTGGCCGACGAAAGGAGACGACTGTACAACAGTAAAAATTGGCGTCTAATCAAGATTAGAAATGAAGAAAGATTGGTAAGCCCCGAGAAGTCAGAATGGGAAGATAACACGGAAAAAGGACAATGGACGAAACGGCTTATACCGAACATTCAGAGGTTCTATAAATGTCCACAGAAAGAGACGAACTACTTTCTTAGCCAGGTATTAACGAGTCATGGACCCACACAAAAATAATTGGGAATACACAGAACGAGGATTGTCTGTACTACGGACAGGTTGATACGGCAGAACACACGCTCTTCAACTGTAAAAATGGGAATCATACCGACAGGATACCAGCACCCAAATAAGAGAGGTTATTGATATCCAAAATATTATTGGAATCATTGCGAGTGATAACGAAGTGTGGCATGCGGCAAACAAATTGGCCGAAAAAATATTTTCTAATAAGGAAAAAGATGAAAGACAAGAATAGTCATGGATAAATCCTCCATCCTGCAAGTGCTTGGGTGAAGGGTGGTTTTAGTGGACAACCAGAACTTGCACAACAGAGCCTGGAGTTTCAGACTATTGGTGAAAGGCAGAACCGGAGGCTACTGTTCATCAAGAATTTCCACCCGCAAAAAAAGTGCAATCAAGAGGCTGATATACTAGACCGAACAGGATCCCTAAATGCTCTTATTGGCCCAGAACCCTTCTGTGGTGTCATAGAGTCACCTATCAGAATATGCACAAAGCAGTAGATATTTAAACAATCTCAGGAATGGTGGAAAAATTCACCAGCACAGAGATAGGCCAAAGAGTTCTCAAAAGGATCATCGTCAAAATTCACCAAACATCTACTAAGCCAATATATGAAAAATGCTAGAGTACTAGTAGGCCTATTAATAGGGCATTGAAGGCTTACAAACATACGATTAACATCACTCTAGCAGAAGATACCTTGTACCGATTCTGATAGGAAGAAAAGAACTTGTGAAACTCGAATTTTTTATTTTTGAGTTCAATTTTACCTCGAAAGTATATTAAAATTTCGTGTCGTTATTCCCATGTCCTTTTTGACATAGAAAACTCAGTTTAATAAGTCTATTAGGTCCAGCACTTCACTAACCCCATCATCGCCAGCTTTTTTTTCTTCACGTCTATCTCGGTTAAAGTTTATTCCAAAACTGTTTTGTTCCGCATGCGTCATCACAATCGAACGGTACCACTATTCTGCTATGGCTTTAAGTTGCGATTTACGCATTGCAACTATCGCTACGCATACATAACGTCATCAATAGCTTTGCGAGAGGCTTCGTTTTACTTACATTCGTTAGCTTGTTGTTTTGTGCCGCTATTGTCATATTTGCGTGTTTTTTACAATGATGCAATTAACGTTGCACTGATGGTTGTGTGTATCGGGATGCTGGAACAAATTCTCGGCAAGCACATTCTTAAACAATGTGGCCGCGGGAACCCAACAATTTCTTAATTTAAATTAAATTTAAATAACACTAAAAAAAATTCTTACCTATAAAATTCTTTAAATTCGAACGGATGATAAAACTTTCCACTAGTGTACCTGAGACACCTAAGCGCTTTAATAAAATGTACTACAGGGTTTTGAAGAATCTCATTTAAAACCTTCTGAGCAAAATGAAGATATTTTTTCGGTATATTCCTGAAGTGGTTCTTCTGTTTGATAAAGTAATCCGGTAATTCGCTTTTAGAAAGACATTGACACAAGTTTTCTATCACTTTTAAAATTTTGGTTCCCAATCGGTGCTCCGGCCAGTCTCTGTAATTGGCTTCGCATTCCCAATACATGTGACACCTGATGTGCTCGATCAGCAGCCCGTGTTGTTGAGTTACCGGATCTATGAATGTCCTTAAAATAACAATTTAAAATTATTTAATTTACCAAAATTATGAATTATGTAATAAATTACTTGTGAAGTGTCAATAGAAATAAATAACACCGAATCTGAACATGCGACATTCTCGCTTCCAAGTATCTCTCAGCCTTCGGAAAAGCTATTTCCCATTCTATAGTAGCATCCGAATACTGACCCCTTTTCATCCAGTAGCCCTTCGGTATCAGCATACAGTTGAACGTGCGCATTTCTTTGATCATCGGATCTGTCGGCCATTTGTAGCGGATACCCGTGTTTTTATCTGTTATCGTTGGTCTGTCCTCTCGCATAATGAATTCGTAAGTAAGCTCTGCCGGCCACTGAATAGCTACGGAAGGAATCACCTAAAATACGAAACAACTTTTTAACATTGGAAATGTTTATGATCGTACGAGTTTTTGTTCAAGACCAAAAGACGCTTGATGACGCGATTGAATGAAGCAATACAAATAGGGGAGTTCCAATAGGTTTGCCGATGTAAGTTAAAATGCGCAGTGGAGAGCTCATTTTACGGGAGGTTTCGAAGTGAACACTTAATAATAACAAAATTCAATCAATTCTATTGGCCGAGAAAATATGTACAAATAATGATTACAAAAAAATTAAAAAAAGTTATTATCATGTACAATATCTTCGATGGTTGCAAGGATTAAGAAATCTATGAATTTTTTTTATATAGTTTAGACAGAGAGAATTTATTCATCTAACTTTTTGTCGACTTCAAAAAGGCATTAGACAGTGTACTAGTCCAATCACAAAATAGACGAACACAAAAAGCAAAACAGCGGTCGATCCTTTAAAGTAATAGAGGGAATTGGAATTTCAGACCTTCATGTCACCGTAGAGGTACTCTGAGAAAACTATTCATTGAAACTACACTACGAACACTACATTTATTTCAACTGTACTTTAATAATGCTTTAAAAAATAAGAAAAATTGTACACGCGACATATGTGATTTTTTACAAGGTCTATTTTAGAAACACTTTTTGTGGATCACTCCTTGTTATAATAAATGTCAGTAGGGGAAGGTTGCCTAAAATGGGATACGTGGGTAAACTGGGATAGTGCCACTCACAGATTAATTAAATGTGGTAACATCGTGCCATGACGTCAGAATTGTGCGCGTCGCTAGGGTAAAGGTCGTTAGAACAACATCGGCTAATGAAGTGAATGGTTTTCATTTTTTTATGCCGGAATTGTAAATTTTTAATGTTATATCTTAAGACCTAAAAGCTAGCAGAAGTAATATATCAATCGTTTCCAGTGATCTTTGTGTAGAGTATGGTCCTGGTTTTCATTGTTCTTCTAGCATTTGCTTAAAAAGTGACAACAAAAAATTTGAGGTTAGTTTAAATACTTTAAATCAGGTGTGGGTAAAATGGGAAATTAATATTGTGGGTAAAATGGGGTATCCCGTTTTACCTAAATCAAATGAGCGTAGTATATTTTATTCTATTTTTTTTTTAGATGCCACACGTTTACAAAAGAAAGACTGATCGGCAATCGTGGTCCGAGGAGTCAATGGCTAAAGCTTTAGAGGCCTTAGAAAACAGCACTTGTGGGTATTTAAAAGCTGCAAAAAAGTATGGAGTGCCAAAATCTACTTTAGAGAGGAGATTTAAGGAGAAGAACAAACATGCCACTGGTTCTTCTAAATCGCTGGGAGTAGAAAGGTTACATTTCCAATTGAATTGGGACAACAGTCTAGTATGGTAAGAATATGGAAGGTATGCTGTTTGGATTAACAACAAGAGGTCTAAGAAGCCTTGCTTATCAGCTTGCTATACAAAATAATATTGTTCACTACTTTAATAACACAAAACAAATGGCTGGATGGCATTGGCTTCGTTCTTTTTTTAAAACGACACAATCTGTCAATTCGGTTACCTGAAGCTACCTCTGCTGCACGAGCTAGGAGTTTTAACAAAGAAGCAGTGTCATCATTTTTCAATATTCTTGAGCCTCTTCAAGAAAAAAATATCTTTGCTCCGGCCAGGGTCTTCAATGTGGATGAAACAGGCATAACTACGGTTCAGGGTCGTCCTTCAAAAGTTATTGCACTTTAAGGTCAGAAACACGTGAGTACCCTGACGTCTGCCAAATGTGGGGAGCTGTCTAGAGCCGTAATTTGCATGAGTGCAAGTGGCATATTTGTCCCGCCTATGTTAATCATTCCTAGAGTTCGTATGAAGCCACAGTTTCTTGAGGGTGTTCCTCCAGAAACATTAACAGTTGCTCATAAATCTGGTTGGATGCAATTGGATCTATTTGATAAATGGTTTAATCATTTTCTCTCTCACATACAAGCATCAAGAAGTAATCCAGCATTACTTATTCTCGATGGTCATAAAACACATACGCAAAATATTTCTATCATAGATAAAGCAAGAGAAAATGGTGTCACAATTTTGTCTCCCACCACACTGTAGTCCCTCTAAGCGCCTTTTATTCACAATAAATGTAGATTTGACTTAGAAATCATCCAGGGCGATGCATCAGTGTAAGCGAAGTTCCTTATTTATTTGGCAGAGCATGTCTTCGTGCTTCTACTCCGATAAATGTTATTAATGGATTTGAAAAAACTGGACTGTACTCAGTAAACCGCACTGTATTTACCGAGGATATGTTTATAGCAACACTTCCAACAGACAAACCACAAGAACAGGATGATGTCGTACCATCTTCGTCCGATTCGGAAGATGATCCACCCGAACATAACGCTAATTCGGAAGGTACACGCGAAATTGAAACTAATAGCGAAGCTACACCCGAAAATGACCCTAATATAGAATCTCTACCTAAACAAATAATGGCTCTTCCAAAGAAATGTTCCGAGGTTGTCAAAAGAAGTGCTTTACATGATAAGCCATCCACGAGCAAAGGTATAACTTTGATAAGTACTGAACAAATTGCTCCTTATCCCAAAGTTCGTATTTGAAAAACTACGAGTACAAATAGAAAAAAAGGAAAAGCTGCCATTCTTACGAGCACCCCTTATAAGGAACAATTAGAAAACTCTTTAAAAGAAAGAAATAAAAAAGTTAATGTTAAGAAGATAGCTTTAAAAACAAACATCAACTTACTGAATGAAAAAAAATCTAAAAAGCCTTTAATCAAAACGAAAAAATTACAAAAAAAGAGCATTAAACATCAGAAAGCAATGATGATGCGGAATGCTTCTACTGCAACAACAGGTATTCAAAAGATGGACGTGGCGAAGGATGGATACAATGTGTTAGTTGTAAAAATTGGGCACATGATACCTGTGCAGGAGTCGAAGATAATGAAGATTTCTTCGTTTGCGATTTATGTCGCAACTGACATTTCAAAATTTGTTCTTATTACATTACACAAATTACTTTTGATTTACCTATTTTTTGTATTAAAACATTTTTCACGATTTTTAACATTAATTTTTTATCCCATTTTACCTCAACCATAATTCCCATTTTACCCGCACTAAAATTAACACTATTTTTTTGTGTGCAAAATAATACCATTAATTTTAAATTTTTAATTACCAGCTTAAATTATAACATTCCAAACATGTCGTTTTTAATTATGTCAAAATATGAACCACTAAATATGAAAACTTTTGCTTTTATAATTTTTGAAACCTTAGGTATCCCATTTTAGGCAACCTTCCCCTACTTTAAAACATTACCTCACATGGTATAGGATTATCGTCATCATCAGTCAAATTACAAAACATTTTTCCAGGAATGGACTTGGTTAAATCAATTTCGTGTTGAGTAAAGCCAAGAGATCTGCCTAAAGAACTCGGAAACAAAGCGTTTTTGAAGTAATTCATGAACCCTTTAGCATCTATGTAAATAACATTATCAAAAAGATTGTCCTCATTGAATTCAAACTCGAAATCGCTGTTATTTTCTATATCGTAGATTTCGTGATCAGGTTTCTTTACTTTTCTCGAGGTGAAACATGTAACAGGCAGAGTATCTCTTCGTTCTACTTTTTCTATTGTTTGTAAAAGCTTTGGTGTTCGTAGTTCAGTAATAGAGGTATATTCATAGTAATCGGAATCTGGTACTTGTAAGCCACTGGGTCCGGGTTCGTCTGGATTGAAGGGAATATTTTGTACCTTGTTGGTGTCGATTTGTTTAAGTCTTACGAAACCTGAAATAAAACAGATTTTTTTCTATGAGGAACCCCAATACAAGCTGGACAAAACAAAAACCGTAAAAACTTTGTAAATTCAAATGAATTTATATTTTAGAATAAAAAATATATTTTTTTAATTTTACAGGATTTTTTCTATAATTATATGAATTAAAAATGAATTTTTGTAAATTATCAGATCAAATATATTATTCCTTAAGCATTCATATTAATAAACACGGATTCGTAATAAAAGTATAAATATATTTGGTAGCAAAAACAATCGCAAAATTATTAAGAGACTGTTAAAGAAATAAAAACTTTGTAAATTAAAATAAATTTACAATTAACAATGTATACTTTTAACCGACTTAAAAAAAGGAGGAGGTTCTCAATTCGTCTAGATATTTTTTTTATGTATGTTCAGCGATAATTCTTGAACACGGTGTCCGATTTCAATGATTCTTTTTTTGTTAGAAAGGGGGTACGTCAGGGGTGGTCCCATATATATTTGGTCAAAATCTAATAATTGGGTCCCCGAGACAATCCTCAAATTCTTCACTTTTTATGTATGTTTAGAGATAATGCTTTACCACCTTGTCCGATTTATATGATTTTTTCTGAGGGGTGGTCTTATATAAATTTGGCACGTTTTTGAAGTCGGTTTTTTTAAATTTTTAATTTCTAATACTTGTTTTATTTTGAGTGAAAGATTAAATAAATGATGATTCCTGATAAAGCAAAAATATATTTTTGTTTGTTAAATATTTTTTAGCAAACATAACACCACTGACGTTCTATGATCGGAAAATCAACCTTTTGTCGCACGAAAATTTTTGTGGTAACGAAAACTGCGCTTACGCTCATCGGCGCCAAGATCCAACTTTTGGCGCTCAAAATTTAACCATGCGTAAAATATTATCATATAAAGCCTGTTGCATTTTCGGGACTAACCAGTTGTTTCCTGTGCTTTGTTCGAGATGTTCCAAATTCTTTCTGTTATCGCTGCTTCGTATTTCAATTTGACTACACTTCCCGTAGAGATGTGGTCAACAATCTTAAGGTATCTAGACCCATTGTCTCTACTTAATGTTGCTAAATCAACACCTTATTTACTTGACGTCTGTCAAGGAGATCCAATTTTAAGAAAACAATTACAACGAGGATTAAAAGAAGAGAAAAATCTTGCTATAGATTTGATTGCCAATCCACGAAAGATTCTCATAGCTAAGAGAAGATTGCTTGCAAAAAAAGCATTTCACAATGTTTTCGAGAAAAAGAAGAGTTTTACAAATATTTTGAAAAGAAAAGCTTCAAGGGACTTGGAAGATAATAGTAGACAAACAAAGAAAGTCAAATTATGTAGAATTTGAATCATACAATGTATTAATTATGTATTAGTTAAAGTTAAAATAAATAAGAGTCTGTAGAATAAATGAAAACTATGTAAATTAAAACAAATTTTATAAATTTTAAAATGGTTTCGATAAACTTAAGATCATTATTTTAGAAATAACAATATATTTTTTTAATTTTATAAGATGTTTTCTATGAGTAAATGAATAAAATATGATTTGTTGTGAATAATTAAGTAAAATATATTATTTAGTAAACGTTCATATAAATAAATACGGATTCCCAATAAAGGTAAAAATATATTTTTTAGCGAAAACAAGCGCAAAATTATTAGAAGACTCTTCAAAAATAATTGTACATTTAAATAAATTTTTTAAGTGTGGTGGACACGAAACCTGATTTGCGGCGGAGAGAAGTGTTTTTTAGACACTTCTCCCGCAGCACACCCGCCTATCTTTCGGCATTGGGTTTGTTTTTCCTCCAAATCTCCAAGCGAAACCACTGCCAAGGAAACCCATCCCATCTCCTCACTCCAAAAATGAGCGAGGAAAGAAGATCGTTTTACCCGACTTTACTGATTATAATAGTACATTTGTTTTTACAGTTTTGCTATTTTACAGTTTTTTTTTTTGGTTTTACAATAATTTTTCTTAATATTAGTTATACATTTATACCTTTTGATATGTCGTTGGGGGGTAAAAATGGTGTGGGTTGAGGTCGCGCACTTTTTATCGCGCACTGTCGCTCACTTTTCCCGTGTTTTTATAGGGATTTGGAGCCAGTATCGTCTTGAAATATATTTTTTACTTTATGAGAAAATAAACAAAAAAAATAAAGTTTTGTAAATGATTAAATAAATTATGTTCTTGTTTCATATTAGTAAATACGGATTCCCGATGAAAGCAAAAATATATTTTTGTCTGTTGTACACTTTTTAGCAAAAACAACACTATTGATATTCTATGATCAAAAAATGAATCTTTTGTCGCACGAAATTTAACACGACCGAAGGCTTATTTCCAAACAATTTTTGTGGTAACGAAAACCGCGCTTACGCTTGGCGCCAGGATCCAAGTTTTGGCGCTCAAAATTTAACACTTGACCAACCATGCGTAAAAGATTATCATATAAAGCCTGTTACATTTTCGGGACTAACCAGTTATTTTCTGTGTTTTGTTCGAGATGTTCCAAATTCTTCCTGTTATCCCTGCTTCGTATTTCAATTTGACTACACTTCCTGTAGAAATGTGGTCAATAATCTTAAGGTATCTAGACCCATTGTCTCTACTTGATGTTGCTAGAGTAATACCTTAACGTTTGTCAAGGAGACCCAATGTTAAGAAAACAATTACAACGGGGATTGAAAGAAGAGAAACATCTTGCTATAGATTTGATTGCCAATCCACGAAAGATTCTCATAGCTAAGAGAAGATTACTTGCGAAGAAGGCATTTCACAATGTTTTCGAGAAAAAGGAACATTCTACAAATATTTTGAAAAGAAAAGCTTCAAGGGATCTGGCAGATAATCGTCGACCAACAAAGCTCAAATTATGTAGAATTTGAACCATACAATGTATTAAAGTTAAAATAAATAAGAGACTGTAGAATAAATGAAAACTATGTAAATTAAAACAAATTTTAAAATGATTTCGATAAACTTATGATCAATATGTGACTGTAAAAGAAATAAAAACTTTGTAAATTAAAATAATTTTATATTTTAAATTTAACAATATATTTGTATTAATTAATTTTAGAATCTTACTCTCAAAGTTAAAATTAATAAAAGACTGTAAAAAAATTGTAAATTATATAATATTTAAAAAATTTCAAAATGGTTCTTACAAAATTAAAATTAATATGAAAAATTAAAAACATTACACATGACATGTTTCGAAGTACAACTTCTTTTTCAAATGTGACTAATTTACAATTCGGTGTCCAATATATATGCGAAGTAATTTAACCAAACAAAGTAATTAAGAAAATACATCAATAGCATAACAAAATAAACTGCCTATTTAAAGTAAATAAGGGTACTAAAGTAATTATGATATCAATCAGATAACAATTAGATAGTATCATTACCGGGATTATCTCACAGAAAACTAGGAAAGAGATTTAATAAAGGTGAGTTATTAATATCTAATTGATCATTTAGTAGGTTATCTGAATTTTTAAATCTATTTATTTAAAGTGTTTTTAAATGGTTTAGTTTAATGCCATTATTTTCTATATGTAAAGTTTCAAAGTTGTCTGTAAAAGAATGATTTTCAGCCAAAATATGATTTGAGTAAGTAGAATTATTTTTATTTTTTGTACAGCTATTATAATGTTCGGAATAGCGCTTTTTGAAAGTACGGCCTGTTTGACCAATATACAATTTTGGGCAACTACCACAATTTAATTTATATACCCCCGATTTATTATTAAGATTAATTTTACCCTCATTGTTTTTAATATACTTCTCAAGCGTATTATTGGTTTTGAAAGCTACGTTAATATTTTGGTTTTTTAAATATGATGATACCTTTTCACTAGGAGCTCTTATATATGTAAGAGTCTTATATCTGCAATTTTGATCTTTAATTATGAGATAAACTTGTTGAATAGTATGTTTAAAAAGTTTTTTTCCTAAAATGTTGTCTACTAACTTTGAATTAAAATTACTCTTTACTGCGATTTGTTTAATGATATTTAATTCTTTTGTGAAGTTCTCTTTGGTAAGGGGGATATTAACTAATCTATGGATCATACTGTTGTATGCTGCCAGCTTTTGTTTATATGGATGAGATGAACTATTATTTATTGTAATATCAGTATGTGATGGCTTATGAAATATCCCAAAACTATGGCCTTTATTAATTTTAATAATATTTAAGTCTAAAAAATTAATTGAATTATCCTTTTCTGTTTCCATAGTAAATTTAATATTAGGGTGTATAGTATTGATAAAAACTACTAAAGAATTTAACTGTCTACTAGTACCAGTAAAAACAGTCAGTATATCGTCAACATATCTATACCAATAAATACAATGTCATGTGTGGTGTTTTTAATTTTTATTTTTTTTTAATAAAAGTTTTGTGAAAATCTACCAAATTTGGTTTTACTCATTTAAGATAATATGGATTTTCATCAAGTAAAGGTTGAAACAATAAATAATATTTTTTTAATTTTTTAGGATGATTTCTATGAGTATATAAATAAAAAAATGGATTTTTGTAAATTATCAGGTTAAATATATTATTTCCTAAGCGTTCATATTAATAAATACGGATTCCTAATAAAAGTAGAAATACATTTTGTAGCAAATACAATTGCACAATTATTAGGAGACTGTTAAAGAAGTAAAAACTTTGTAAATTGAAATAAATTTCTAATTAACAGTATTTTTGTTTTTAATGAATAAATAAACAAATTAGTAAAGTTTTGTAAATTTTTAAATAAATTATGTTGTTTCTAGTTTCATATTAGTAAACACCGATTCCAGATGAAACCAAAAATATATTTTTGTCTGTTAAATATTTTTTAGCAAAAACAACACCACTAAAGTTCTATGATCGGAAAATCAACCTTTTCTCACAAGAAATTTAATAAAACCCAACGCGTAAATGTAGGAACAATTTTTGTGGTAACGAAAACTGCGCTTACGCTCATGGCGCCAAGAACCGACTTTTGGCGCTTAAAATTTGACACTTGACCAACCATGCGTAAAATATTATCATATAAAGCCTGTTGCATTTTCGGGACTAACCAGTTGTTTCCTGTGCTTTGTTCGAGATGTTCCAAATTCTTCCTGTTATCGCTGCTTCGTATTTCAATTTGACTACACTTCCTGTAGAGATGTGGTCAACAATCTTAAGGTATCTAGACCCCTTGTCTCTAACTAATGTTGCTAGATCAACACCTTATTTACTTGACGTCTGTCAAGGAGACCCAATTTTAAGAAAACAATTACAACGAGGATTAAATGAAGAGAAAAATCTGGCTATAGATTTGATTGCCAATCCACGAAAGATTCTCATAGCTAAGAGAAGATTGCTTGCGAAGCAGGCATTTCACAATGTTTTCGAGAAAAACGAAAGTTATACAAATATTTTGAAGAGAAAAGCTTCAAGAAACTTGGACGATAATCATAGACCAACAAAGAAGGTTAAACTATGTAGAATTTGAACCATACAATGTATTAATTATTTTTAGAATCTTCTATTAAAGTTCAAATGAATAGAAGACTAAGGAAGATATAAAAACTATGTAATTTAAAACAAATTTTGTAAATTTTAAATGGTTTCGATAAACTTAAGATCAATATGTGACTATAAAGAAATAGAAACTTTGTAAATTCAAATAAATTTATATTTTAAATTTAACAATATATTTTTGTTAATTCATTTTAGAATCTTACTCTCAAATTTAAAATTAATAAAAGACTGTAAAAAAGAGTTTATATTATATTTTAAAAATTTCAAAATGGTCCTCATGAAATTGAGATTATTATGAGACTTTAAAATATACATATAAAAACTTTGTAAATTTTAATATATTTATATTTTAGAAATAAAAATATATTTTATAAGATGTTTTCTATGAGAAAATGAAATATTGTAAATAATTAAGTTCAATATATTATTCCATAAACGTTCATATTACAGTCAAATCGGGTAACTTTGGGACCAATGGGACAACATTAGACCATACCATGAATTTTATTTACTGTTATCGTCTAAAAAGGAAAGATATCCTAATATTTACAATAGGACCCATAACTAATTACAACTTCAAACTTGTCTGTAAAAAAAATAAAAACTTAAATACAAATTAATTATAACTAATAAATAACTGACCTGGGTTTCTACATTAAAACTAATATGGTTTAATCTTACCCGTAGGCTTTACATTAAAAGAAATCAGTAATTTCTCACGATGAAAATACTTTTGTCAATGTTACCCCAAATCCAATATAAATTTGGACCACACCCAAAAATTATATTTTTTTTATATTTAGAATAATTTTTTTTTTTATTATTTAAAATTCATGTAGATCATTTTACAGAAACAGAAACAAAATCATTCAATATAATTGTGCAACAATAACAAATAAATTCAGATTTATAATAAAAAACTGGGTCCAAAGTTACCCGATTTGACTGTAATAAATACGGATTTCTAATAAAAGCAAAAATATATTTTGCAGCAAAAACAAACGCAAAATTATTAAAAGAATGTTAAAAAATAAAAAAAATTGTAAATTGAAATAAACTTAAAAATATTTTTATTTTATGAGTAAGTAAAAAAATAAAGTTTTGTATATTAATAAATAAATTATATTGTTTCTTGTTTTATATTAGTAAACACGGATTCCCGATAAAAGCAAAAATATATTTTAGTCTGTTATATACATTTTTTAGCAAACACAACACCACTGACGTTATATGATCGGAAAATCAACCCTTTGTCGCACGAAGTTTAACACGACCGAACGCTAATTTCCAAAAAATTTTTGTGGTAACGAAAACCGCGCTTACGCTCATTGGCGCCAAGATCCAACCGTTGGCGCTCAAAATTTAACACTTGACCAACCATGCGTAAGATATTATCATATAAAGCCTGTTACATTTTCAGGACTAACCAGTTGTTTCCTGTGCTTTGTTCGAGATGTTCCATATTCTTCCTGTTATCGCTGCTTCGTATTTCAATTTGACTACACTTCCTGTAGAGATGTGGTCAATAATCTTAAGGTATCTAGACCCATTGTCTCTACTTGATGCTGCTAGATCAACACCTTATTTACTTGACGTCTGTCAAAGAGACTCAATTTTAAGAAAACAATTACTACGAGGATTAAAAGAAGAGAAAAATCTTGCTATAATTTTGATTGCCAATCCACGAAAGATTCTCATAGCTAAGAGAAGATTGCTTGCAAAAGAAACATTTCACAATGTTTTCGAGAAAAAGGAAAGTTTTACAAACATTTTGAAAAGAAAAGCTTCAAGGGACTTGGAAGATAATAGTAGACAAACAAAGAAAGTCAAATTATGTAGAATTTGAATCATACAATGTATTAATTATGTATTAGTTAAAGTTAAAATAAATAAGAGTCTGTAGAATAAATGAAAACTATGTAAATTAAAACAAATTTTATAAATTTTAAAATGGTTTCGATAAACTTAAGATCATTATTTTAGAAATAACAATATATTTTTTTAATTTTATAAGATGTTTTCTATGAGTAAATGAATAAAATATGATTTGTTGTGAATAATTAAGTAAAATATATTATTTAGTAAACGTTCATATAAATAAATACGGATTCCCAATAAAGGTAAAAATATATTTTTTAGCGAAAACAAGCGCAAAATTATTAGAAGACTCTTCAAAAATAATTGTACATTTAAATATATTTTTTAAGTGTGTGGGACACGAAACCTGATTTGCGGCGGAGAGAAGTGTTTTTTAGACACTTCTCCCGCAGCACACCCGCCTATCTTTCGGCATTGGGTTTGTTTTTCCTCCAATTCTCCAAGCGAAACCACTGCCAAGGAAACCCATCCCATCTCCTCACTCCAAAAATGAGCGAGGAAAGAAGATCGGTTTACCCGACTTTACTGATTATAATAGTACATTTGTTTTTACAGTTTTGCTATTTTACAGTTATTTTTTTTTTTGGTTTTACAATAATTTTTCTTAATATTAGTTATACATTTATACCTTTTGATATGTCGTTGGGGGGTAAAAATGGTGTGGGTTGAGGTCGCGCACTTTTTATCGCGCACTGTCGCTCACTTTTCCCGTGTTTTTATAGGGATTTGGAGCCAGTATCGTCTTGAAATATATTTTTTACTTTATGAGAAAATAAACAAAAAAAATAAAGTTTTGTAAATGATTAAATAAATTATGTTCTTGTTTCATATTAGTAAATACGGATTAAAGATGAAAGCAAAAATATATTTTTGTCTGTTGTACACTTTTTAGCAAAAACAACACTATTGATATTCTATGATCAAAAAATGAACCTTTTGTCGCACGAAATTTAACACGACCGAAGGCTTATTTCCAAACAATTTTTGTGGTAACGAAATCCGCGCTTACGCTCATTGGCGCCAGGATCCAAGTTTTGGCGCTCAAAATTTAACACTTGACCAACCATGCGTAAAAGATTATCATATAAAGCCTGTTATATTTTCGGGACTAACCAGTTATTTTCTGTGCTTTGTTCAAGATGTTCCAAATTCTTCCTGTTATTGCTGCTTCTTATTTCAATTTGACTACAGTTCCTGTAGAAGTGCGTGGTCAACAATCTTAAGGTATCTAGACCCATTGTCTCTACTTGATGTTGCTAGAGCAATACCTTATTTACTTAACGTTTGTCAAGGAGACCCAATGTTAAGAAAACAATTACAACGGGGATTGAAAGAAGAGAAAAATCTTGCTATAGATTTGATTGCCAATCCACGAAAGATTCTTATAGCTAAGAGAAGATTACTTGCGAAGAAGGCATTTCACAATGTTTTCGAGAAAAAGGAACATTCTACAAATATTTTGAAAAGAAAAGCTTCAAGGGACCTGGAAGATAATCGTAGACCAACAAAGGTCAAATTATGTAGAATTTGAACCATACAATGTATTAAAGTTAAAATAAATAAGAGACTGTAGAATAAATGAAAACTATGTAAATTAAAACAAATTTTATAAATTTTAAAATGATTTCGATAAACTTATGATCAATATGTGACTGTAAAAGAAATAAAAACTTTGTAAATTAAAATAATTTTATATTTTAAATTTAACAATATATTTGTATTAATTAATTTTAGAATCTTACTCTCAAAGTTAAAATTAATAAAAGACTGTAAAAAAATTGTAAATTATATAATATTTAAAAAATTTCAAAATGGTTCTTACAAAATTAAAATTAATATGAAAAATTAAAAACATTACACATGACATGTTTCGAAGTACAACTTCTTTTTCAAATGTGACTAATTTACAATTCGGTGTCCAATATATATGCGAAGTAATTTAACCAAACAAAGTAATTAAGAAAATACATCAATAGCATAACAAAATAAACTGACTATTTAAAGTAAATAAGGGTACTAAAGTAATTATGATATCAATCAGATAACAATTAGATAGTATCATTACCGGGATTATCTCACAGAAAACTAGGAAAGAGATTTAATAAAGGTGAGTTATTAATATCTAATTGATCATTTAGTAGGTTATCTGAATTTTTAAATCTATTTATTTCAAGTGTTTCTAAATGGTTTAGTGTAATGCCATTATTTTCTATATGTAAAGTTTCAAAGTTGTCTGTAAAAGAATGATTTTCAGCCAAAATATGATTTGGGTAAGTAGAATTATTTTTGTTTTTTGTATATAGTCATTATAATGTTCGGAATAGCGCTTTTTGAAAGTACGGCCTGTTTGACCAATATACAATTTTGGACAACTACCACAATTTAATTTATATACCCCCGATTTATTATTAAGATTAATTTTACCCTCATTGTTTTTAATATACTTCTCAAGCGTATTATTGGTTTTGAAAGCTACGTTAATATTTTGTTTTTTTAAATATGATGATACCTTTTCACTAGGAGCTCCTATATATGTAAGAGTCTTATATCTGCAATTTTGATCTTTAATTATGAGATAAACTTGTTGAATAGTATGTTTAAAAAGTTTTTTTTCCTAAAATGTCTACTAACTTTGAATTAAAATTACTCTTTACTGCGATTTGTTTAATGATATATAATTCTTTTGTGAAGTTCTCTTTGGTAAGGGGGATATTAACTAATCTATGGATCATACTGTTGTATACTGCCAGCTTTTGTTTATATGGATGAGATGAACTATTATTTATTGTAATATCAGTATGTGATGGCTTATGAAATATCCCAAAACTATGGCCTTTATTAATTTTAATAATATTTAAGTATAAAAAATTGAATTATCCTTTTCTGTTTCCATAGTAAATTTAATATTAGGGTGTATATTATTGATAAAAACTACTAAAAAATTTAACTGTCTACTAGTACCAGTAAAAGCAGTCAGTACATCGTCAACATATCTATGCCAATAAATACAATGTCATGTGTGGTGTTTTTAATTTTTATTTTTTTTTTAATAAAAGTTTTGTGAAAATCTACCAAATTTGGTTTTACTCATTTAAGATGATATGGATTTTCATCAAGTAAAGGTTGAAACAATAAATAATATTTTTTTAATTTTTTAGGATGATTTCTATGAGTATATAAATAAAAAAATGGATTTTTGTAAATTATCAGGTTAAATATATTATTTCCTAAGCGTTCATATTAATAAATACGGATTCCTAATAAAAGTAGAAATACATTTTGTAGCAAATACAATCGCACAATTATTAGGAAACTGTTAAAGAAGTAAAAACTTTTTAAATTGAAATAAATTTTTAATTAACAGTATTTTTGTTTTTAATGAATAAATAAACAAATTAGTAAAGTTTTGTAAATTTTTAAATAAATTATGTTGTTTCTAGTTTCATATTAGTAAACACCGATTCCAGATGAAAGCAAAAATATATTTTTGTCTGTTAAATATTTTTTAGCAAAAACAACACCACTAAAGTTCTATGATCGGAAAATCAACCTTTTGTCGCAAGAAATTTAATAAAACCCAACGCGTAAATGTAGGAACAATTTTTGTGGTAACGAAAACTGCGCTTACGCTCATGGCGCCAAGAACCGACTTTTGGCGCTTAAAATTTAACACTTGACCAACCATGCGTAAAATATTATCATATAAAGCCTGTTGCATTTTCGGGACTAACCAGTTGTTTCCTGTGCTTTGTTCGAGATGTTCCAAATTCTTCCTGTTATCGCTGCTTCGTATTTCAATTTGACTACACTTCCTGTAGAGATGTGGTCAACGATTTTAAGGTATCTAGACCCATTGTCTCTAATTAATGTTGCTAGGTCAACACCTTATTTACTTAACGTCTGTCAAGGAGACCCAATGTTAAGAAAACAATTACAACGAGGATTGAAAGAAGAGAAAAATCTTGCTATAGATTTGATTGCCAATCCACGAAAGATTCTCATAGCTAAGAGAAGATTGCTTGCGAAGCAGGCATTTCACAATGTTTTCGAGAAAAAGGAAAGTTATACAAATATTTTGAAAAGAAAAGCTTCAAGAAACTTGGAAGATAATCATAGACCAACAAAGAAGGTCAAATTATGTAGAATTTGAACCATACAATGTATTAATTATTTTTAGAATTTTTTGTTAAAGTTCAAATGAATAGAAGACTATGGAAGAAATAAAAACTATGCAATTTAAAACAAATTTTGTAAATTTTAAATGGTTTCGATAAACTTAAGATCAATATGTGACTATAAAGAAATAAAAACTTTGTAAATTCAAATAAATTTATATTTTAAATTTAACAATATATTTTTGTTAATTAATTTTAGAATCTTACTCTCAAATTTAAAATTAATAAAAGATTGTAAAAAAGAGTTCATATTATATTTTAAAAATTTCAAAATGGTTCTCATGAAGTTGAGATTATTATGAGACTTTAAAATATACATATAAAAACTTTGTAAATTTAAATATATATATATATATATATATATATATATATATATATATATATATATATATATATATATATATATTTTAAAAAATAACAATATATTTTATAAGATGTTTTCTATGAGAAAATGAATTATTGTAAATAATTAAGTTCAATATATTATGTCATAAGCGTTCATATTACAGTCAAATCAGGTAACTTTGGGACCAATGGGACAATATTAGACAATACCATGAATTTTATTTACTGTTATCGTCTAAAAAGGAAAGATATCCTAATATATACGATAGGACCCATAACTAATTACAACTTCAAACTTTTCTGTAAAAAAAATAAAAACTTAAATACAAATTAATTATAACTAATAAATAACTGACCTGGGATTTCTACATTAAAACTAATGTGGTTTAATCTTACCCGTAGCCTTTACATTAAAAGAAATCAGTAATTTCTCACGATGAAAATACTTTTGTCAATGTTACCCCAAATCCAATATAACTTTGGACCACACCCAAAAATTATATTTTTTTTATATTTAGAATAATTTTTTTTTTATTATTTAAAATTCATGTAGATCATTTTACAGAAACACCAGTAGGTAAATCATTCAATATAATTGTGCAACAATAACAAATAAATTCAGATTTATAATAAAAAACTGGGTCCAAAGTTACCCGATTTGACTGTAATAAATACGGATTCCTAATAAAAGCAAAAATATATTTTGCAGCAAAAACAAACGCAAAATTATTAAAAGAATGTTAAAAAATAAAAAAAATTGTAAATTGAAATAAATTAAAAATATTTTTATTTTATGAGTAAGTAAAAAAATAAAGTTTTGTATATTAATAAATAAATTATATTGTTTCTTGTTTTATATTAGTAAACACGGATTCCCGATAAAAGCAAAAATATATTTTAGTCTGTTATATACATTTTTTAGCAAACACACCACTGACGTTATATGATCGGAAAATCAACCCTTTGTCGCACGAAGTTTAACACGACCGAACGCTTATTTCCAAACAATCTTTGTGGTAACGAAAACCGCGCTTACGCTCATTGGCGCCAGGATCCAACCATTGGCGCTCAAAATTTAACACTTGACCAACCATGCGTAAGATATTATCATATAAAGCCTGTTACATTTTCAGGACTAACCAGTTGTTTCCTGTGCTTTGTTCGAGATGTTCCAAATTCTTCCTGTTATTGCTGCTTCGTATTTCAATTTGACTACACTTCCTGTAGAGATGTGGTCAACAATCTTAAGGTATCTAGACCCGTTGTCTCTAATTAATGTTGCTAGATCAACACCTTATTTACTTGACGTCTGTCAAGGAGACCCAATTTTAACAAAACAATTACAACGAGGATTAAAAGAAGAGAAAAATCTTGCTATAGATTTGATTGCCAATCCACGAAAGATTCTCATAGCTAAGAGAAGATTGCTTGCGAAGCAGGCATTTCACAATGTTTTCGAGAAAAACGAAAGTTATACAAATATTTTGAAAAGAAAAGCTTCAAGATACTTGGACGATAATCATAGACCAACAAAGAAGGTCAAACTATGTAGAATTTAAACCATACAATGTATTAATCATTTTTAGAATCTTCTGTTAAAGTTCAAATGAATAGAAGACTAAGGAAGAAATAAAAACTATGCAATTTAAAACAAATTTTGTAAATTTTAAATGGTTTCGATAAACTTAAGATCAATATGTGACTATAAAGAAATAAAAACTTTGTAAATTCAAATAAATTTATATTTTAAATTTAACAATATATTTTTGTTAATTCATTTTAGAATCTTACTCTCAAATTTAAAATTAATAAAAGATTGTAAAAAAGAGTTCATATTATATTTTAAAAATTTCAAAATGGTTCTCATGAAGTTGAGATTATTATGAGACTTTAAAATATACATATAAAAACTTTGTAAATTTAAATATATATATATTTTAGAAATAACAATATATTTTATAAGATGTTTTCTATGAGAAAATGAATTATTGTAAATAATTAAGTTCAATATATTATGTCATAAGCGTTCATATTACAGTCAAATCAGGTAACTTTGGGACCAATGGGACAATATTAGACAATACCATGAATTTTATTTACTGTTATCGTCTAAAAAGGACAGATATCCTAATATTTACAATAGGACCCATAACTAATTACAACTTCAAACTTGTCTGTAAAAAAAATAAAATCTTAAATACAAATTAATTATAACTAATAAATAACTGACCTGGAGTTTCTACATTAAAACTAATACGGTTTAATCTTACCCGTAGCCTTTACATTAAAAGAAATCAGTAATTTCTCACCATGAAAATACTTTTGTCAATGTTACCCCAAATCCAATATAACTTTGGACCATACCAAAAATATATTTTTTTTTATATTTACAATAAATTTTATTTTTTATTTATTTAAAACTCATATCGCTCATTTTACAGGAACACCAGTAGGCGCATCATTCAATATAATTGTACAACAATAATAAATAAATTCAGATTTATAATAAAAAACCGGGCCCAAAGTTATCCGATTTCACTGTAATAAATACGGATTCCTAATAAAAGCAAAAATATATTTTGCAACAAAAACAAACGCAAAATTATTAAAAGAATGTTAAAAAATATAAAAATTGTAAATTGAAATAAATTAAAAATATTTTTATTTTATGAGTTAGTAAAAAAAAAATAAAGTTTTTGTATATTAATAAATAAATTATGTTTCTTGTTTTATATTAGTAAACACGGATTCCCGATAAAACCAAAAATATATTTTAGTTTGTTAAATACATTTTTTAGCAAACACAACACCACTGACGTTATATGATCGGAAAATCAACCCTTTGTTGCACGAAGTTTAACACGACCGAATGTTAATTTCCAAACAATTTTTGTGGTAACGAAAACCGCGCTCACGCTCACTGGCGCCAAGATCCAACTATTGACGCTCAAAATTCAACACTTGACCAACCATGCGTAAGATATTATCATATAAAACCTGTTACATTTTGAGGACTAACCAGTTGTTTCCTGTGCTTTGTTCGAGATGTTCCAAATTCTTCCTGTTATCGCTGCTTCGTATTTCAATTTGACTACACTTCCTGTAGAGATGTGGTCAGCAATCTTAAGATATCTAGACCCAGTGTCTCTAATTAATGTTGCTAGATCAACACCTTATTTACTTGATGTCTGTCAAGGAGACCCAATTTTAAGAAAACAATTACAACGAGGATTAAAAGAAGAGAAAAATCTTGCTATAGATTTGATTGCCAATCCACGAAAGATTCTCATAGCTAAGAGAAGATTGCTTGCGAAGCAGGCATTTCACAATGTGTTCGAGGAAAACGAAAGATATACAAATATTTTGAAGAGAAAAGCTTCAAGAAACTTGGACGATAATCATAGACCAAAAAAGAAGGTTAAACTATGTAGAATTTGAACCATACAATGTATTAATTATTTTTAGAATCTTTTGTTAAAGTTCAAATGAATAGAAGACTAAGGAAGAAATAAAAACTATGTAATTTAAAACAAATTTTGTAAATTTTAAATGGTTTCGATAAACTTAAGGTCAATATGTGATTTTAAAAGAAATAAAAACTTTGTAAATTCAAATAAATTTATATTTTATAAGATGTTTTCTATGAGAAAATGAATTAATGTAAATAATTAAGCTCAATATATTATTTCATAAGCGTTCATATTACAGTCAAATCGGGTAACTTTGGGACCAATGGGACAATATTAGACAATACCATGAATTTTATTTACTGTTATCGTCTAAAAAGGAAAGATATCCTAATATATACGATAGGACCCATAAATAATTACAACTTCAAACTTGTCTGTAAAAAAAATAAAAACTTAAATACAAATTAATTATAACTAATAAATAACTGACCTAGGATTTCTACATTAAAACTACTATGGTTTAATCTTACCCGTAGCCTTTACATTAAAAGAAATCAGTAATTTCTCACGATGAAAGTACTTTTTTCAATGTTACACCAAATCCAATATAACTTTGGACCATACCCAAAAATATATTTTTTTTATATTTACAATAAATTTTATTTTTTATTTATTTAAAACTCATATCGATCATTTTACAGGAACACCAGTAGGCGCATCATTCAATATAATTGTGCAACAATAACAAATAAATTCAGATTTATAAAAAAAAACCTGGTACAAAAGTTACCCGATTTGACTGTAATAAATACGGATTCCTATTAATAGGAAAAATATATTTTACAGCAAAAGCAAGCGCAAAATTATTAGAAGAGGGTTAGAAAAATTGTAAATTGAAATAAATTAAATATAGTTTTATTTTATGAGTAAGTAAAAAAAAATTAAGTTTTGTATATTAATAAATAAATTATGTTATTTCTAGTTTCATATTAGTAAACACGGATTCCCGATGAAAGCAAAAATATATTTTTGTCTGTTATATATTTTTTTAGCAACAACAACACCACTGACGTTCTACGATCGGAAAATCAACCTTTTGTCGCACGAAATTTAACAAAACCGAACGCTAATTTCGGAACAATTTTTGTGGTAACCCAAACCACGCTAACGCTCATTGGCGCCAAGATCCAACCTTTGGCGCTTAAAATTTAACACTTGACCAACCATGCGTAAAATATTATCATATAAAGCCTGTAGCATTTTCGGGACTAACCCCACCCTGAAAAGGAGGATAACTCCTATAGCAGGGAAATAGGAAAACAATATGTCCTAGAAAATGTAAAACACTTAAGATTTCCACTAATAAATCAAAAAAAAAAAAAAAAAAAAAAAAAAAACTAACCAGTTGTTTCCTGTGCTGTGTTCGAGATGTTCCAAATTCTTCCTATTATCGCTGCTTCGTATTTCAATTTGACTACACTTCCTGTAGAGATGTGGTCAACAATTTTGAGGTATCTAGACCCATTGTCTCTACTTGATGTTGCTAGATCAACACCTTATTTACTTAACGTCTGTCAAGGAGACCCAATGTTAAGAAAACAATTACAACGAGGATTGAAAGAAGAGAAAAATCTTGCTATAGATTTGATTACCAATCCACGAGATTCTCATAGCTAAGAGAAGATTACTTGCGAAGAAGGCATTTCACAATGTTTTCGAGAAAAAGAAAAGTTTTACAAATATTTTGAAAAGAAAAGCTTCAAGGAACTTGGAAGATAATCGTAGACCAACAAAGAAAGTCAAATTATGTAGAATTTGAACCATACATTGTATTAATTATTTTTAGAATCTTCTGTTAAAGTTAAAATGAATAAAAGGCTAGAAAGAAATAAAAACTATGTAAATAAAACAAATTTTATAAATTTTTAAAATAGTTTCGATAAACTTAAGATCAATTTGTGACGGTGAAAGAAATAAAAAATTTGTATATTTAATTAAATTCATATTTTAATTTTAACAATATATTTGTGTTAATTTATTTTAGAATCTTACTCTCAAAGTTAAAATTAATAAAAGACTGAAGAAAAAATTGTAAAATATATTATATTTTTTAAAATCCAAAATGGTTCTTAAAAAAATAAATATGTGACTTTAAATTATATAAGAACTTTGTAAATTCGAATAAATTTATATTTTAGAAATAACAATATATTTTTTAATTTTATAAGATGTTTTCTATGAGTAGATGAATAAAAATTAATATTATTTCTGAAGCATTCATATTAATAAACACAGATCGTAATAAAAGCAAAAATATATTTTTTAGCAAAATCAAGCGCAAAATTATTAGGAGACTGTTAAAAAATAAAAAATGTAATTTTTCATAAATTTAAAATTAACAATATATTTATTTTAATTTATGAATAAATTAAACAAATTAAGTTTTGTATATAAATAAATAAATAATGCTATTTCTAGTTTTATATTAGTAAACACGGATTACCGATGAAAGCAAAAATCTATTTTTGTCTGTTATATAATTTTTAGCAAAAATAACACCACTGACGTTCTATGATCGGAAAATCAACCTTTTGTCGCACGAAATTTAACAAAACCGAACTTTAATTTCGGAACAATTTTTGTGGTAACGAAAACCGCGCTTACGCTCATTGGCGCCAAGATCCAATAGTAATTCTGTGATTTTGTTCAACTCATGTTCTAATTGGTTATTTGGCACGCTCCTATGCGTTATCGTCATGTTGACTGAGCACAGATGGGCAATATTTGTTTATCCAGTGTTGTTATCACATTACTGTTTGGATTTTTGGTTTATAAAAAAAATGGCTTTTTGGAGGCCCTTTGAAAGTGATGAAAATAATGTAATCCCTGAAGGCATGTAAATAATTATAATTTTGATTGACTATTTTTTAAATAAATAGGATCAGTTAAACCTCAAAAAAACTAAATTGATATTTAAATACTCACATAAATTGAAAAATTTAAACAGTTCAAAGTTGGCTTTGGCAGTTTGTTTATATAGGGTGTTTCACAAAGAAAAGGTTATATTTTACTTGCAAATTCTATAGTGGAAAATGTTAAGATTTGGTTTAAAACTGGGGGTTAAATATTAATATATACTGGGAAAATTTATAAAATATAAAATCTGTACGAGAATACTTTATTAAAACAACGCGCTCTTACCCCTAGTGACCCTACATAATTCTATGCAGAACGCATCAAAGTTTCTTCTGAGAGTAAAGAAGAATTGGAGGAAGAAGACAACGAGGACGAGAGGGATGATATTAACCAAAAATTTGGTATGTAGATGTCACCCTCAACTCAAAAAATTATTCGAAATATGTACCACCAATTAAAATTAGAAAATAATAGATCTAATTACGGTGTCATAGAAAGAATACACATTTGACAAAAATTGCAAAACCTTCAATTAGAAAAGTTATTACGAGCCAAGAAAAAAGCGGAATCAAAGATCTCTAGTTAGAATATTAGAAGAAAAGTTTTGATAATATCGTGCCGTATTTTCAAAAGATTAAAAATTAAATAAAGTTGTTTCCCGGTTTCTCTTACAAATCTGACAAAACCACTTGAAAAGTGCTCCATTCTTTGAGTTTTAGATATCCTACCTTAAATAGAAGACAGTATATTAGGGAATCTTAAAGAATTATAATTTTACGTAATGAATACGTCACTAGAGTAGAAGAAGCTCGACAAGATAGATTCATACTGTATATTGATGAGACTTGGTACAACACTCAAGATATTGTGAGAAAAGGATGGAGTGATCAATCTGCTAAATGTTCTGTGAATGCTCCTCCAAATAGAGAGAGGAAAACGTATTATAATATTACATTCCGGTAATGAAAACGGTTTTGTGTCGAATTGCTTGTTATTATCAGCAAAGGATATTTTGAGTTGTTTAATAGATTAGCACCAATATTATGACATCTAACTTGTTCGAGAAATGGTTTGATGAACAATTAATTCCTAATTTGCCACCAAATGCTGTTATAGTAATGGATAATGCTCCTTACCACTCTCGTCAAACTAGTGAAATTCCAAAAGCGAAAGCTCGAAAAGAGGAAGTTTCCGCGTTTTTGTACAAAATGGGTGTATTATATCCACCTACAGTTTAAAAAAAGATTTTCTTGCAATATTGAAAGGCTTAAATCTCAATCCTAGCCATGTTGTAGATTAGATGGATACGGCATTCGTTCAGACCGTAATACATTTACCACTGTATTATAGTACATTAAATGCCATAGAATTAATTTGGAATAATATAAAAATGGAGGTAAAAAAAATTAATCCTGCGTTGTCTGAAACCGTTTTATATGTTATCAGAGAAGTTGTTGGAAGTGTTCATCTCAAGAATTATGCACCAATTGCGTTCTCCGTCTTACCAAAATTGAAAATAACCATCGAATATTTACGGCTCATTCTTGCATTATAAACCTGATGACACGTCAAGTGAAGATGATAGTCTTGATATAACCATATATAACGTGTTGAGAGGGCTTGGATGCTTCAATCTCTTTAAAAATTAAAGCCAGACTAATAAGAGGATACTAGTAACAGTTGTTCAAGAATTTTTCGTAACATCCTTCATTGATTTTTAATATTCAATGTAATAATTAAATACTTCAAGTAACTGAAATTTTATAGTTTCATGGCGACTTTTATTACAAGTCGCGAATATTTATTTCGAATCAATTTCATAAGTGTTGCCTTTAAAACTAAATTTAGTAATATTTATTAAATAATCGAAGAAGGATATTATGTGAATAATGTGACAATATTTAAATACGTATAACATTTCCTCTTTAAAGCGTAACATACAGCTAATAGTCCGTCCCTGGGTCGCAGTTAAACGTGTTTTTATACGACATCCTTTGTTTTGCCGAAAAAGAAAGAATATCTTTACCTCCAACTATAGTGTAAGGAGTTTTATAAAAAAGTAGTTAAGAAATATATAGTTGCAGTTTTAGTTTTAAGTACCGTGAAGGGCCCTTTTTGTGTATCGGTTGAAAGCGGTTTATCCTACCGGTCGAAGAAAATGTCTACTACGGCTGAGTAGAGTTGAGTAAGGCTTTAAAATTTTTTTAAAAGTATCATTAATACTAGATAACTTAAAACTCACCTTTTCTGCTAGATTCCTCTAATCTAACTTGATAGGCTGGCTTATCTATTGAGGTATATTGGACAACGTCCATACTATTGACTACTTCAATGGAATTGTTTATGACAAACATTCTTTTGGGAATCAATGGCTCCGAAAGATGTTTCTTCCGACCATGTAGCGGCCTATACCGCAAATTGTTATTCACTATTTCCATAGGTAAATCCGGGCAGATGCATTCCATATTTTCGTTTTTCAAAAGAGTTGTATTTAAATCTTTTTCTATTTTGTTGGTTGTTAAGGGGGCTTGATCTCTGTCTCTGAAATTGGAAATATTTTTTGTTAATTGCGTTATTTTTGAATTTACGAAAAATATTCATTTTTCTATTAAAGATTCTACCTACGTATAAATTTTAGAGAATAGCTTAACAGTATTTTTAGAAATGTTTCTGGGATGTTTTGTAATATTTATAAAACATTGCAAATGTTTCAATGTAACATTGTTGAAATATTTCCGAAATGTGTTTGTGCTGTATGGATACATAGATCATAAGCGAAATTAAATCCTATTTATAAACAATGAAACAATACCCACTAGAAAGATTGGGATGATTAAAAAGATAGGCAATACATTATACATGATACGCAATTCTATTTATACATATACTGTTATGAATAGTAGGCTATTTAAAATTTTCATGAATAATGAATAGTTATTTTGAATAAATTTGTAGGTATCTAGCTATTAAATCGTTATATGTTTTGGTCATTAAATAAACTATGTTTTTGTTTTATTATCTATTTAACATTAACTTTTAGTACCTAAGTATTAACAGCTTACTTCAAATATCACTTTTGGCTCTTAATACACAAATACCTAGCTATTTTAACTAAAAGTGCTACAAATATGTTTTCATTATAAATAAAATTGAAGATGTTTTTCTTATGAATTTAGACATTCAAGGCGTTAGAAATAAATAATACACTATACACTTACTTTCGATGATTCTCAAAAAACTGAGGACACATGAGCAAATTGTTTAACAAAAAAATCTGTGGTGTCTCCTTGAATTCCCATTTTAGCACATCGACAATTTGTTCGTCTTCTCTAATAGCAGAACCGACTCTAATATCCGAAAAACCATCAGTATCCACTCTACTGGGTCTTTTGCTGCCGGGTGGATCGTAATCTTCCTCATTTGAACAACAATTATTACCCATTTTTAGAAAATATGTTTTGGAAAACGTCGCATTATAAGTACTATTTCTTCTAACAATGCAATTTTATCAATATGAATCAGATTTGTTTCTAATACTAAGTAAAATATATTAGGTATATCGATACTTAATCCGCTGGGTAATGGAGATAAGATAACATAATTTTTGATTTCTGAATTATCTCTAGTTTTTAATATTTTTATTTTCATTTTGATTGTTGTAGTTTTGATAAAAATTAAATAATTTATGTTTATGGGTGTTCCAAAAAGGTTGTGCCAAACTTAAGAAGGCTATGGGGGACATTGTGCTGACTATTTTTGCACAGAGACCCCTAGTCAAAAATGGGCCGTTTTGGCTCCAGAGTCATTTTTGCTTAAAAGGTCAATTATTTTGCTTTAATTCAATATAATTTTTTACGGGAAATAGTTTAAGTTATAGATAATATATTAAAGCGAAATAGATAAGAAACAATAAGCACTTGTGTCTAGATACAAGTTTATCAGTATTGCATTCCTTGACAATTTAATTTTAGTCGAAATCACAAAAGTGCTTCAGATTCGTTTCTTTTGAGAGAATGTTCTGCGTTTCAACTGTGAAATTGTTTGATTTTACGTATGAAGAGTATGCATATATGCATTTATGGTGAGGCAAGATGAAATACTAGAGAAGCTGAGCGGCTTTATGCTGAGCATTCTCTAATCGCCGACACCCTTCTCGAAACACATTTGCGGCAGTCCATCGTCGATTATGATAAAAGACAGTTTTAAACCATCAGGAGGAACCGGACATCTACGACTTACACAAACAGTTGCCTTTGAGGGAGAGGACATCCACGAACTACACGAACACGGGGGGTTTATATTTGCCGCGTTTGAGAATCCACATCGATGCATTTTTTACATCTCGAGCGTTTTTTTTATCCACATCGGATACATCTACTACATCTACATCTGCGTTTGTTTATCTCAGATGTACCTGTTCAGATTACATTTTTTACATCTCGATTTGAAATGAGATGTGAATGAGATGTTCATTCCATGCCAGAAAGTAAGTGTTCTGTGAAGCCAAGTTTGTCAATTTATCCTTTGTTTATGCTAGCATGAATATATATATATTTTTTTTTCTCTCCTGGGCTCGTCTGACTATGTGTCTCCGAATAACACTGGAGCCTATTGGCTTATTGTGTTTTACCCTATGTTAGTTCATAGCACCCACTCTATCACCTTTGTACCTTGTACAAGTTTGTACAGATCCTTGGGTGAGTGGGTTCTATACGTTGTTGGATCAACCTGGGGTTGTCCAAAAAGAGCCTGTCTTTTGCGATCTAGAGCTTCGCATTCGCACAGTATGTGTTTGGCCGTTTCTGGTTTCTTGTGACATAGTCGGCACATGAGTTCCCCATTGTACATACCAATTTTGTTCAAGTGTTCCTTTACTGGGGCGTGCCCAGTCATGAACCCTGTTATCACTTTCAACTGGTTCCTATTCATTAAGAGTAGTTCTCCAGTTCTTTTCGGACATGGTCTGCCTATGAAGGCTTTTACATGTGCCTGTTTTGGGGTGCATGAATATTAAAATGATTAGTTTGTTTAATTTTTGTTTAGATTTCAAATTTAGATTGATTTGTAGTCTCAAAAGTCAAAAACTTGTCATTGACATTTTATCACGTGACCAAATAAAGTCTGGAGCGTTTGTTTATTACATCTACATTCAGATCTAATTCTCTATCACGTGATAAAAATTTCACATCTCAGATGCATCCGATGTGGATTCTCAAACGCGGCAATCATATGCACAATACGTAAACACGTTTCTGCGCATGCAACTCCGCGCTTGGGTGCACTGAAGTCCGTTTTACAATAACAAAATTGTATTAAAATTGAATTAACATTGAATAATTTAATAAGATCTCGCTTAGTAACACACAAAAAGTATTGTTTCAAAAATTTTAATTCATATTTTACAATAAATTAAAAAAACATGCATTCACTTAGTTATTTGTACACTGTAAACCTGGCTTTCTGTCCGCTGCATGACTGCTGGCTGCCCGCTGTCGCGGGCCTCGCGCGCCTTTACTGTCGAAAATAAAAAAATATGGTTATGGTTGTCGACGAAAACATGTGAGTCAGAGTATTTTTATTTATTTTAGTTTAAAGTTTTAGATATAATTTATTTAGGATTATTTAAAATTAAGTAAAGGTATTTTGATGCTTTAACATGTTTTCACCAGGCAGAATTCATTATAAATGCATAATTTCCAATTGTAATAGTATATTTTATAGGCCCATTGTAATGTATTGCATCCACATACTTTGATTTTCTTTAACTATACGGAGAATGGTCGCACTGCGCAGCTTTCTGAGTGCCTTTTAAAAGAATATAGAAAACTCCGCCATTTTGAACCCTTATTACGTGTTGCCTACATCTTGGCGCAATATTTTTAATAGGTGCGTTTTAATCATCCGCTTCTGCTTCTGAATTGTCAGTTTTCTTGTTTTAATCTGACAGGTTAAAACGACTAAACCGACAATTCCGGATGCAGAAGCGGATGATTAAAACGCACCTGATATTTTGCTTGCTGCTGTCAGTGTCAGTGAATATTATTTTTGAAGTCACAGTTTATTAGGCATTCCAACGACCTGTCAAACAATAGGTGCCAGTGGGAAATTCTTGTATATTTAAGGGGGTAGCGACATAGTCTTGCAACTTGGACGCTATTTTTATTCGAAGTAGTACTCGCCAAGCCTGCCAATTTATGAAGAAATGTATAGGTGGGTTTTTTAAATATTATTTTTATTGTGTTTGACATAAAATATTTAAATGTAATCCATTATTCATGATTTTACGTAAAGTAGATAGAATACACCATATGTCGCCACCCTTAGATATACCAAACCTGCCCACTGGTAATTCATTTGTTTGGAATGCCTAATTGCTAAAGAATCAGTTAGCTCACTCGGACCAGTTGAAAGTTCTAAAATAACATCCACTCCAGAAAACTGCTGTTTTATTATAGGTGGTTGTCATATATTGTATTATCCGAGTTGCACAGTGTATAAACTGAAACATTGAGATCAAAAGTGCCGACGCAGAGTGAGCGATCTGATTCTTTAGCTGTAAACTGTGTCACAGGATTCAAAATGACCGCGCCCTATGTTGGGCATGTCGGACCTCTCTCTTGCCTCGTATAGTAATCAAAGTATGTGATTGCATCTCAAGTAATTTAAATATAACGCCTAAAGTAGTAAACGGAACAACCCAACACGAGCCGATCTTCGATGCGCACTCTACACATGGTGGCAGTTATGAAGGTAAATCGAGCGTGTGTAGACACAAGGCCGTTTGATGGCAACCATTTTGTGAATAGTAAATCATATTAATGTTAAATGTTTAAAAGAAACCCAGTGACAATAAAAGTTATATACCAGTTTAAATCGTGATTATTTATGCCAAACCTAAATACATAACACCCATTTCAAACGTAAATTTTAAGAACAAACATTTTTTTAAATTTCCTTCTGATATTAATAAAAAAAAAAAGGAATGGTGCCGAATTTTAAACAATCCACTCATTTCACTTACAACCAATCATTATAAATTATGTGAAAATCATTTTGATACAAAATCATTTACAAACACAAATCGTTCAAGACTGCTAAAATTTGCTTTGCCTTTAGCACCCTTAAAACCAGATACACCAAAGATAGTAGTACTTAGTAATATTGTCATCACACCTCCAAACAGATTACCTGTGAAGAGAAAGTTAAATTTTAATAATGTAGATCAAAATTTCAACGACAGTCATTCATCAAATGACTTTGAATTATTACCTAAGAAACAACGTTTAGATAATGGATTTTTAAGTAAAATTAATGAAACTCGAGTTAATAGTTTATCTCCTAGAAAGAAAAAACTTTATTTTTTTAATAGAAAACAAAAGGGTCAAATTTTCAAATTAAAAAAGGCCCTAATTAATTCAAAACGTAACATTAAAAATGCAGTCAAAATTTCAGAATCAAAGATATTTCAACAACTAATCTAATTCAAAAAAGATGAAACCTTCTTGGACAACATCAGATAAATTTTTTAAAACGTTTTATCTCATTACCTAGTAAATCCACTTTACAGTCACTTTTGAGATCAGTTCCATTTGAAACGGGCATTAATAAATCATTTTTAACAGGCTTAAAGAAAGGGATGCTAAAATGAAGCAAATTGATAGAAATTGTGTTTTATTATTTGACGAAATAGCTCTTACAGAACAACTGACTTTGGATGTAGCTATACTCTGTTTTTAAACTAAGAGGAGCGATTTAAATTTAAGTTGGCAATTCTGTAGACTTCTTATTGGTCAGATTGCAGTCAGTTTCACACATTACTTTTTAGCATGAACATCAGCCTCAGAGTAAACATCAGCTAATAATTGATATTGTTGACAGTTCTGACATTTAATAATTTGATATCTCATCATTACTTAGTTTTTTACTTTATTTCGTAAATAATAGTTCTTCAGTAAGCAATTGTATTGAAAATCTACAATTATGGATCCTTCTACACTGAGTATTTTTAAAGGTAGCAATTCGTGAAAAGCCCTATAAGAAAGGGAAGACACCTTTTTATTATACATGTTGATTCTGAAGGTTTTGTAGAAAATGCATTATTGGTTTTTGTAGGTAAAAAGATGGGAGATTACCTTGAAGAGATGAATTCCGAAGTATTTTAGATAAAACTAACATTATTACTGATTTTTTAAAACTAAAAATTGATGAATTTCTAACCAAAATGATTAAAATGTAACTAAATAGTCAAGTAAATTTTATTTATTAGAATAGAATAAAACCATTTACAAAATTGTTATAACATTTAAAACACCATCTACTACTTTAGGGATAATCTTAATTTAGCACAATGAGTTAACAATACTTTCACAAAAAATATTTTAAAAATACTTAAGGACCGATTCCACCGTTGTGTTAAACGAAGTTTAAAATTGCATTAACATTAACAATGCCATTTTAATCTCCGTTTAACACAACGGTGGAATCGACCCTAAAATACATAGGTATGTATGAATAGTCCACTTTACAATTAAAAAATATATGTTGACATGTAGTGTTTGTTATAAAAATGTTGGTTCCAGTTTTCAAAACAAATTCTCATAGGCCTGTAAACTTTTGAATGCCTTTATTTGCCCTGTAGCGTATTAACCATGGGTTAACACCAGGTTAACACTAAATAAGCCATAATATCCACATTGCTCGTAGGAGAGATACCAGTTACTGTGTGATCCATTTGTCATTCACTGATTAACTTTTACTTTTTAACAATTTTCTTAAATATTTAATATCCATTTTAAAAAGATCATAGTTATTCTCAAAAGTCGATTTCAGAAGTAAGAAAAAAAGTATTTCTGACATCAATCAACAACCATATTGAATTTTATTTGACAGTGACATTTCATTTTAGGCACACATTTCAGATCACAATAATCTGAAATTTGTTACTGTTGTCTGGGACCAATAAAAAAATTACTTCTATGACATTTATTCATTTCTTAATCGCTCATTGGCCGTTCACCGACTAAGGCCGTTAAAGATAACTATTTCATAAATTTTGAACACGAAAATATTTCGAAACTCGTTCTTAGTAACAAATCTAGTTACTTTTCCCTGTGTAAATGCGTCTTTTCAATTCGCTCCTCCTAGTTTAAAAACAGAGTATAGTGATAAAGCAGTGATAAAGTTGTAGGGTTCGTAGACCTCGGTAACAATTTAGGAAGAAAATTACAAACAGCTGACCACGCATTGGCCTTTGTAATTAATGGGTTACGAAAGGCTAGGAAGCAGCCAGTGGCTTATTATTTCACTAAAGATCAGGTTAAAACTTACTATTTGAAAATCATTCTTGTAGAAGTAATTTTAGAGTTACAAAAAGTGGGGTTAAATGTAATGGCAACTGTTTGCGATCTTGGGAATACGAATCGTACTGCACTGAAACAATTACGAGCAGATAGTAATAGTAAAAAACCTGGTCCTTATTTTTTTGTCAATGGAAAGAGGATAATTACCTTGTATGATCCTCCTCATCTTTTAAAATGTACCAGAAATACCTTGTTTAATTATGATATTTATTTTGATAATAATTCGAAATGTGCTAAATTTAACTATATTAAGGAAGCTTTTTATCTTGATAAAACTAAGAAATTTCAAGCATTACATAAAGTTAGAGAATCTTTTTTGGATATTATTAGAAATAGTAAGTTAAAAATAAAAGTTTCAGCTGCTGCAATAGTAATGAGCCACACCATGGCTGCTGCCATCGAAAGTCTAATAGTACCTAATAAATTACCATCTGAAGCTATCTATACTGCTGAATTTATTGAGGACATTGATAAGCTCTTTGACAGCCTTAATGGTAACAACCCAAGTGTCGTTGATGGTAAATCTCTTAGGCAGTGTGCTTCAAGGAGATCTAAACATCTAGAATTTTGGAATTCTATATTGCCAAAAATAGAATCTTGGCAGTTTCTACCAAAAAATGGTAAACCTATGAAGAAGGTAATGCCTTTTAAGACCGGTTGGGGTGTCAAACTACTTATGAATGAATGTTGGAAAAAGGGATTCAAATTCATCAGAACCCGCGCTTTAAATCAAGATTCCGTTGAAAATATGTTTGGCACAATTCGGCAGTATGGTGCTGCCAATACTTCTCCAAATTGTTACCAATTCATAACAGCTTTTAAAACATCAATTTTAAATAGTTTAATTACAGGAAGAAATTACAATTCCAATTGTGAAGCTAATGAAACCAGCATATTAGACAATTTAAATTCATTTTTAAAAATTTCGACAGAATCGAAAGAATTAATTTGTAATATTAATAATGAGTTAGACAATATAGATTTAAACTTTTTTGATACAAAATTATTAAATGATGCAGATTTGAGAGTCAGGCTACTAGTTATGTTGCAGGGTTTGTTGTTAAGAAACTTAATAGTTTAGAGTGCAAAGAGTGTGAAGCTAATTTGCAAACAGACATGTTAGAAGACCATAATACTTTTACTTATTTTAAAGAAAATGATGATAAAAGACGTTTGATTTATGTACACAGAAATGCTATTGAATTTCTTTCAAAAATTCATGAAATTATTTATACAATTTTACCACTTTTGGGTCATATTGACAACATAATTCAGAAAATTAAACTTTTTTTGCCAGACCATGTTGATTTTGAATGGTTTACATGTAAATAACATAAAACAGACATATTTTTTCATTTATTCAAAACTTGTCTACCATTAATAATAAGAAAGTATTATAATGATAGTATGAGGGCTGCGGCAATGTCTAAAAGACAAAAAAGACAAACAAAATGATTTGAAGTTACTGCGTTTAATTTTTTTTCTGTTTCAGTTTATATGGATGGTTGCTTTTGTTTTATTTCCCAAGATTCAAGAAAAATTTTTTGTTTTGTTATTTGTTTATTTTGAAAATTTATTAGGCATTAGTTTCCATATCAAGTAAATTAATTATTTATTGTGCAATTTCTGATTTTCATTTTTTTAACCAAAGATAGTTAATGTACCTGAATAGTAATGTAATATTTGTGATATTAGAGTGACTTTCTTAAACATAATAGATATAGATATATTTGAAGACAATTTATAATAAGAATTTGTTTTTAAGTCATTAGTTAAACTTTAGAGATTAACATTTTTGTGATATTAGGATTATTTTTAATAGAAACTAGTAAATATTTGAAAACATAGATTGTACTTTGTATGGAAATATACTAATATATATGCAAATAATGATGGTGGGTGGGGTTTTCCGGATTTTCCTCATCTGTAAGTCAAATGCCACCATCATCTGTAAGTCGTCCTGGAGCGCCATTGCAAATAATAATAATAGCCTTTCTTGCCTCGCACAAGCTCTGCTTGGGGTTTCACTCGTAGGGGGGTGAAGTGTAGGAACATCTGTTATTATTTTTGTATTGCCATCTCTTTGATATTGTTATGTGAGCCATGTCATTATTCAGTCATGCTCTAACCCTACAAGTCCCTCTCTGTCTTATTTGGCCTTTGAGGCTCAACTTGTTCCATTATTATACATAATTAAACCCCTTAAGACCAAACCTATGGGACGACTATGGTGGAGACACTTTCGCGAACATTCCAGGGTCAACTAGATACTATTTCTAGAACGTGATAACGTTTCTGGTACATACTGGCAATTTTGGTGGGGGAGCATTCTAGACCACCAATTTGTATATAAATTGGTGGAGGAGAGCCATCAGAATCAGTTGATATATGCACAGTGAAGATAAATAGTAATTAGTAGATAGACAGTGGTGAATATAAATAGTGATCAGTCTATAGACATTCGAAGTTTATATAAATTAGAATAGTTGTGTTATAAAATAAGTGTCTAAATAAATTAATAATTAATAAACTGTTGTTTTAAAGTAAACAAACATCACAATATATTTTTTATTTATTTTTCTTGGGAATTTTTAGTAAATATAATTATATAAAACTTTGTATGATATTTATTTTATCCCTCATAATTATTTGTCATAGAATTTTACATTTTTATTGGGCATTTCATAATTGTTACAAACAGCTAATAAAAAAGGAAAATTTTAATTATAATTAAGAGGAAAATTTACTTAAGCAATTATCTTTTTCTAAACAATACGAAATAAAGCCATAAGTATTTCTATAGTTTAATTTTACTTTTTAGTGAATGAAAAATATGTAGCTTCAGATAAAAGTGAAATGTCCGTTTATCTGGAGCCACTCTTCCTAAATTTGATTTAATTATTTTCTCAATTTTTGAAATCTTTATAAAAACAAAATTTTGCGATTTATTGCCATCAAAATTTGATTAAGAGGAAAATTTACATTACAAACTGAAAGACCTGCGGGGCAACGGTAGTTTAGTAGGTATAAAAATTACAACTTAAGGGTGGAGCCTAAATACTAAATACTACAAAATTACTTCCGAGACTAAACAAAATCCGCATTCAGTCATAATTTTAACAGTGTATGTAGATACGAGGGATACGTATTCCAAACTCTAACGCGTGTAGTTGAGACAAAGGAACCGAAAAATCTTACCTCGGCTGCCGACGTTCTTGAGTGAGTCAGAGTTACCTAAATTAGGGGAACCAAAATCGTATTTGTTTTTCTTGGTGCATTGCGAGATATTGTTATAACGCAGTTCTATTTTTTTTAGAGGGTTTTACATTATTTTTATATTTTAATTTAGTGAATAGGTTTAGTTAGATTAAATTACATTTAGGAGTAAAGAGTTGTGAAATATAAATACAAATAACGAAAAAATAGACGATTGGTTCGAATAAGGTAATATCAATTAATACAGGGCATTTATTAATTGAGTGCCGATACTTAAGGGTGTGAATCCTTGGGTGTTAAAGTTTTAAGAAAAAAATAACTATTTTATCATAAGTTTCTTATCACTCTAGATATTTTTATAAAATTTTGACCAAAAAAAGTGTTTCCACTCATGGTGGGTTTCTACCAAATTTCAACAAAATATCAGAAGCAGTTTCAATAAACTGGTTTTTATTTTCTTACGCGAAAAGGGTGCGTCGTACGAAAGTACGTCTATAAACTAAATTTGCTCCAAAATAAATAAGTTTTAAAGATAATTTTGGTTTTTAGAAAAAGCAGTGACGTACTATATTTTTGTTCAAAAATATTCAGTTCAAACCCAGTACGGACGTCACTAGTAAAAATATAGAAGTCTTCTACGACAAAAAGGCGGGATTGAAAGTGAAAGTTGGTACATAATATACTATATTTATATATCTAATTTTTATTATTACACTGAATGTGACATGGCTTTTTTGTTTGCCTTTTTTGGATCAACAAAATATTATTTTAATGATTTAAAATAAATTGTCAGTAATAATAATTATCTGTACTTAAACATATATACAAAGTAAAATCATAAAACGACGCATCAAGAAAGCACCAAATTATTAAACTTTTAATTTACGTAACATGTATTAAAATTAATTTTAAAAAACCGACTTTAAACTCGCGCAGATGCCATCACCACATCTTAACCAAATTTATATGGGATCACCCCTGAGGTACCCCCTTACTAATGAAAAGAATTATAGAAATCGGACAAGGTGGTAAAGAATTATCGCTAAACATACATAAAAAAAAATATCGCGACGAATTGATAACCTCCTCCTTTTTTGAAGTCGGTTAAAAAAGGTCCTCACCTTTATTTTACTAACCTAAAACGGAAGTATAAATTTGAATATGAAAAAAATGTATAAAAATGTACAGTATGGTAAGTTTTGTCTTCTAATTCTACCAATTCCACCCCAGACATTGCGAGGATTTTCTCATGGACCCATTTATTAGATTTTGACCAAATTTATATGGGACCATCCCGGAAGTACCCCCTTTCCAGCAAAAAAGAATCATTTAAATCGGACATTGTGTTAAAGAATTATCGCTAAACATAGATAAAAAAAATATATACAGACAAATCGAGAACCTCCTCCTTTTTGAAGTAGGTTAAAAAGGATATAATAATCTATATTAATTGTATTAATTAAATTGTTAAATTAATCTTATATGTAAAAATGTGGGTTCGGTTCCTAGAAAAGTACCTACCTAGTTCACTGTGCAGCCAAATTTATATTTATGATACAGATTTTTTTGAATAAATAAAGTTTTAGGTTTAATTAAATACCAAGTTTTATCAGGAATAACATTTTCTGAAAAAAGTAACATATAAAAAGCAGACTTTTTGTGAGCCACTATATATATTTTAGAGGAAAATCCATATTATTTTAGAAAAATAAATAAAATTTTTGTTTCTTAAGAGGAGTATTTACTTGACTGTAAAGCGGAGCATGCAAGGGTTTCGTAGTACCCCACTTTTAAAGTATATTTTTGACTTATTCTGAAAGAAAAAATATGTGCGTGTAGGTAAAGAATAAATCTATGCTCCTCTGAAGACACTTTTTTAAAATTTGAAATTGTTTTTTCTAAAAAAAAAAAAATACAAATTACCCATTTTCTCAATTTTTTTTAGAAAAAATTAAATTTAATTTTGAAAAAGTGGTTCCAGAGGAGAATAGATTTAACCTATACCTACACGTAATGTGATTTATCTTTTAGAATATTGTACATGTTTGTCAAAGTTTACTAATTTAAAAAAAAAAAACAAATAGTCTTCAAAATTTTTCTTAAATTTTTTAAAACGGTACAAAATACCTTAATCCGTTTATAGTTATTGATTTTAAACAAGGAGACCGGACATCGTCGAAGAGAAAGAGCGAAATTAGTAAAGAATTTTAATTTAATTAAAAAGCGTTCTTTCTCTTTCCATTTCCTATAAAAACCAATAGACCTTTTTGAAATCGGTATTCAGTGACTTTTCTTCTGTTTTATTGCCTTGAAAATGATATGATTTACATAAAAAACAAAAACTGACTTATTATTTTTGTGAAATAAAAATATCTGAATCAAAATCTTGAAACTATTATTTGGGGACTTAAAAGAGTGGTCCACTAGTTGGTGTAGCCTTTTAAAACATTTGGTATAATAATAATTATATATCATCAATTACCACTTCCACTAGTAAAATCCTAAATTTAAAATAGTGTATTATAATAATAAGACATTAATCATATCTTAAATAGATCGCTTACTACCATGTTTTATAAATAAATAAAATGTAATTCTTAAAACAATAAAAATATTCAAAATAATTTAAGATTCCTTGCGTTATGTCAATAAACATTAAACAAAATTTCTCACGAATTATTTAGTATTCTGTCCTGTACTTCCATGTCTATATTAGCTTCGCTGTCAACAAGTTCTGACAAGGCATATTGCATATAAAAAAATTTTAATTTTATTTTGTATCTTTTCTTCCCAAAAGCTGTCATTATGAGATATTTTCTCCACTTTTATTCCTACAGAAAACCAAAAGCACAAAATGCAAAAATCCATTTGTGTTATGTGCAGCTAGCCCTGAATTTGAAAATACCAATAGTGGTTATCCTTAATGGTATGTCCTTTTTCCAAAAAGTTATTTCTCTACTGCGTATTTCTTCTTCTACAGTCAGCACTTCAGCTCCATATGGACATTTTAACTCTATCATAGTGTTTTGTTTTTTTTTTAATTCCATCCTGACTGGCAGCAACATAATCAAATTCGAATTCAATAAAATTTCCACATTGAAAAACTTACTTGCAAATAAATTTTCAAATCTCATTTTGCTCTGAATTTATGGTCCATGTCATATCGGGTGGCTTTAGAAATAAATAAAAGATTTTAGGAGATTTTTACAAATTTCTCTAAATTTTAAAGCAGTGACTCGTTTCCGACTTTTATTGTGCCACAATGTACAATCAGCTTGTCACAATCGTTTTTTTCTCATTTATAGACATTGGCTAACTCTTTAGAAAAATTTCTCTTGCAGCACGCCTCAAAGGGTGCGACAGATCAAAGCCATGCGCGAAAGCAAGAAAAAATATTAACATTACTTTAACGGATTGAAGAGATATTAACATGCTGGAATTAATAATTATTGTTAACTTGAAGAGGTATTCATTAAACAAAAACATATTTATAATTCATATCTCAGTGTATATCTTCCAATTTCGGATATATATTTTTTAATAAATAAATGATAAAATTAATTTAATGTAATTGAGCGAAATTACTGTATGTAAAAAATACCATGAATTCAAATCACTTATGTACTGTTTATCACTAAATAGTAGAAAAAAAGATATATATTTTGTTGGTGTCACCCTCTAGACGAAAAAGCTTTTAACGTATTTCTATTTTTATTGTTATAAAAATAAGTGCTCCTGTAGGCAAAAATTAAATATATGGTTCTCTTCTAGCATTTTTTAACATTTCTATTTCTTTTCGTTTCTTTTCTTAGATATTTTCAAAAGAGACTGTTTCATATTTTTAAAGTGGCTCCAGAGAGGTATGGGTTAAGCCTTTACCTGTACTTACATAAAATTTCTTTTAGTAAAATTAAAAAATAATCCGTAAAATTGGTCTACTATGACACCCTTGCATATAATATATATACCAATCTTAGTATTACAGAAATAAATTACGTAAAAAAATAAGGTGTAAAATATGTAAAATTTATTCATCCCTCGTAAAATATGAGTAAAATATATTATAAATTATTTTCATTCACAAATATTAATTTCTTGAAAATCTAACAGAGGCGCCACTTTCCAGACGAAAAATCTTGCAATGTAAGGGTTTCGTAGTACCCCACTTTTAAAGTTTATTTTTGAGTATTTTTAAAAGAAAAAATATGTTTGTGTAGGTAAAGGTTAAATCTATGCTCCTCTGGAACCACTTTTTTAAAATTCAATTTAGTTTTTTCTAAAAAAAATTGAGAAAATGGGTAAAAATAGTCAAGCTTTGTATTTTTTTTTTAGAAAAAACAGTTTCAAATTTTAAAAAAGTGTCTCCAGAGGAGCATAGATTTATCCTTTACCTACACGCACATATTTTTTTCTTTCAGAATAAGTCAAAAATAAACTTTAAAAGTGGGGTACTACGAAACCCTTGCATGCTCCGCTTCACAGTCAAGTAAATACTCCTCTTGAAAAAAAAAGAAATGATTCTACACAACTTTGGTCCTTAATAAATAAATTAACAAAAAATAGAGGAAAACAGATTATAACATGTATTAAATCTGAAAATGGAAATTTAATCACTGATCCAAATCGCATAGCAGATTATGTTAATAACTTTTTTACAAATGTAGGGACAAATTTAGCAAAAAATATTAAAAAAACAAAAAATTATAAAGAAAAAACACGTCTCTAGCAATTCAATATTCTTTATTCCCACAACTATAACTGAGGTAAAACATATAATAACAGGTTTAAAAAAGAAGATAGCTCCAGGATCGGATAAGATAACTGCGGAGATATTGCAACTCATTTCAGACTTTATAACTGCCCCATTCACAAATATTATCAATACAAGCATCTCTACAGAATTAACGGGGATTCTCATAGCAGCAAAAGAAATAACCAGAAACAATATCACTGAAAGGAACATGCTCATCTATACAGATAGCAGACAAGCACTACTCACCCTAAGTAGAGTTAGTACTAGAATGTCACGAAGCTTTGGCCAAAGTATCCATCAACAACGTGGTCACCTTAAGATGGATTAAAGGTCACGTTACATCGAAAGGTAACCGTCTTGCTGATTGACTAGCAAAGAAAGCAGCCAACCAAATACTTTTTGGACCTGGCCCTTCTATTGGCCTGACAAAATCGGTAGTGACAGACCTAATCAAAGAACATTCCCTTGTGAAATTCAAGGAAAGATGGGATGAAACAAGAAACTGCAGAGTTGCCAGTTGCTCTTAAGTTATCCTGATAACACTGCAGCAAACAAATACTTGACTATGACTAGACAGAATCTGCGCCTAGTCACAGGCATTCTAACTCGTCATTGCCAAGTACGAAATCATCTCCATATCATGGGGCTGTCAGAATCCGCACTCTGCAGAGGGTGCGAACAAGAAGATGAGACCATCGAGCAAATCCTTTACGATTGATCGACGCTCTCATTTATTAGAAGATTTGTGTTCGGCAAGTATCGGCTAACACCGGCCGATATAAGAAAGCATCTCTTGGCGACGTTGTCAACTACATTAAATCTGTAGGCTGGCTCACGAGCTAGGAGGATGCACAATGGGTCTAATGAGGCCTAAGTGTCGTGGGGTAACCCACCCTCCACACGTTACAGATAAGCCTCTCTATAGGCATCTTTTCTCAACTTTTTAAGCAGTCTCTAATTATTCCTATATATAAAAATGGCGAAAAACAGAAATAACTAACTACAGACCAATAGCCCTGATTTCTTCACGAGAGAAAATTCTAGAAAAAGTGATGAAACATCGAATATGTGGCTTTCTGTAAAAAACAAATTGTTATCAAAAACACAATATGGCTTTAGGGAGGGAAGTTCAACTCAAGACGCAATAAGGGAACTAACTAATAAAATTTACTGTTCAATTGACAATAAAAAACCAACAATCGTTTTAGACTTGGCTAAAGCTTTCGACATCATCAATCATTGTCATTTATTAAATTCCCTTGTAGATATGGGTATAAGGAGTACAGCCAATAATTTTATTTAATGAAGTCAAACTTAACAAATAGAAAACAGAAAATCAAAATACAAAATGTCACCAGCATCGATCAAATAGTCTCATGTGGTGTACCTAAGGGAACAGTATTGGGGCTTCTACTATTTATAGTCTACCTGAACAATCTCTTTCTAGTTGAAAGTAAAGCAAATATTACTAGCTTTACAGATGACACAGTAATACATTACGAAGCTACTAGTCATTTAAACGAGATTTACAAATCTGGATTAAAGTTTAAAACGGTGCATATGGGCGTTAAAATGCAAAGCTATTACAATAAACTGAAATGTAGTTTTTTGTATTTAATTGAGTACTAAGACTAAAAAAACTATAATTTATTTTATGAAGACATTAACATAGATAATCCATTTATAAATGCAATTTTCATTCGGTATTAATTCCATGGTTGCGTTGTGCCCATTCGTTTTGGCTCAAATCGGAAAATTGGTTGATTCCTTCGGTGTAACTGACTTCTCCTCTTGAATATCTCGCGTTGTTGTCGTCAATATGCCTCAAAGTATTCTGGAAGTTTTGGAAGCGGATTTGTTCTTCTTCTGGCGTGTATTGTTTGTTGAAATTTCTCTAAAAAAACACTTCTTTAAAATCGACTATAAATAAAAATGAAACTAATAGTTGGGCTCGGAACAATACCCAGGAAGCCAGGGGTGCTATTTTCAAAGTCGAGAGAATTCATTTCTCTCGAGAGAAATGTCATACGTCAACGTAAAACAGTATTTTTAGGGTCCTAAGGGCCAGTGTAAACTCACTGATTGTTTCTCACGGTTTATTTAGAGATAATTATTATCCTCCTAAGAATTTTAATCCTCGAGGCCTTTAAAAACAGCGTTTCCACATTGACGTATGACATTTCTGATGAGAATCTTGAGAGAAATGAGTACTCACACGGTTTGAAAATAGGTCCCCTGGTGTGTTCATAACATTTTTGTTAGAATACTTTTCAGCGTAACCACAGAATAATTATATCCCAGAATATTAACTTTCAGGCGGCCTCTTTGATGTCGCGTGGCCCAGTTCTCGTTAGTCGTTGGAGTAGAAATCAGGCGTGTACTTGCTAATTGTGATCATGACTGCTCAGGCCGGTACTTAATGAATCGCAGTAATGTTTATAATATACGAATATATTAATTATTATACAAAAAATGTTCTAATCATAAATAGTTATTTGTTTAAATAGGCAGAGAAGTAACAGATTTACTGCCGCTGCTAGCATTTCATTCAATTAAACTAGCCAAGGCAGTGAATCTAATTCTTTGCCGTGCGAAACATATAATTTTTTCTCCGATTGTTTGTACAGTGTGATTAAAAAATCAAATTAAAATGAAAACTTTTTTTATAACAGATACAATAATTAATATTTTTTCTAATCGTATGTTATAGGTAATAATTAAATCGTATTTTCTAATTATTATTGTGTTAGAGTTAAAATTATAATAAAATTCTGAATTTTGTCTTTCTTTTTATAACTATGTACTTATTTTGAACCAGTAAAAGTCATCGCTAATAACGCGACAATTATCGTTATTTTTTAACTTATTTTTAACCGGTCCAGAATGTCCCTAAGATAGTTAATTTATTATACAGTGACTAAATTTACTAGAGTAACTTTTTTGGTCGGATACTCATGCAGAGCAAGATTTAAAAAAAAAGAAACAAAAAATTTTATTTTCAAGAATAATTTAAACCCTGAACTTTTTATTAAGGACGTTTACGATGGGGAGGAAATGTATAGTGTGCCGAAATACGCAGAATAAGAATGTTATTCGGTCAGTTCATAAATAAGATTATGTTAGCATAGACGTAGGCATATACAGGGAATAAGGCTTAATTTATTTAACAGTGTAAAGGCATTTAGCACTAGCATTGTTTATTTAAATAATAATGTTCTATATTTTCTGATCAGGTTTCCTAGAGAAATTATTCAATTATAAAATCATTGCTGATTACTGTCCTAAATGAGTTATTATATCATTACACAAATAATTCTAAAAATAGGTGTCGTGACATGCAACCCAAATGGTATGTAATAGAAAGATCATATTTGTATATTTATGTATCTGAAATAAAATTGTTCTGTTTTTAATAGCTTTTTATTTCATAAAAAAAGGTAGTCCGGCAATATAATTATTCTTTTTTCGACCTGTAATAAAGGTTTTCAAACAGTACCCATGTAAAAATAATAATAAATGGCTTTATATTTTTACTTGCTCTTTGCTCTTCATGTATTTAAAAAATATATATATAATAAAATACTAACAAAAATGTTCTTCCACTTTGAGCTACCTTACTATTTTAATCTATAAGAAAAAATATAAAATGACTTTTGAATGCCCTGTATAAATTGAATATGTTTTCTTTAAATTTACCTTTGATTCCGAAGACCCATAGGTTATTGATTTGGTCATTAAATAATTTTTACTAAAAATATATGTAAACCCTCCCGAAACACTACGTCAATGTGCGACGTACGATTCCCCTTTCCCCGTCTGGTAGAACATGCGGACAGAAGGTGTATTGAGTATACAGTGTGTAGGGCGAGTCTATCTTAGATAATATGATGTCTATGGTTTTTTCTAATAATATTAATAGTATTTTGAAAGTATCAAAATTACCATGATAAAAATATTAAACTAAACTATGTTGTCCAAAATATAATACAAATTTAAGTTCGCATCTGATTTACTGCAGTGAAAATTGTCACTGCCTGTATGTATTGATTTAAGGTTTTATTTAAATGAGTAGTAAAATAAAATAATATCTGCTGATTCTGGTAGAATTTCATGTCTACTATACCTACCCTAATAAGCATTTAAACGACAGGAACGTTATAAAGTGTCGATATTTTTTTGCTAATAATAAAAATAATTATATAACAATGAGAACTTACTTTAAACTCCTCAAACTGTTCATGATCAGTGAGAGCACTGACCACAACTACAGAAGACGCCACCAACAATATTACAGTAAATTTGTTGAACATTTTGAAAATATTATGCTGACAACTAGTCGAAGATTATCTAATGCAGCATCATCCCAGTAGTATTTATAGGTACCATTAAAGTACCTGTCACTAGATACAAAAAAAACGATAGTTAGATAGGTAATTGTCCATTTTGTTTGGAATATTATTTGACCTAGAGAACCTTGAAATTACAATAAATAACGAGCGTTCTAGTAATTAATTTTCAGTTGTTTGATGTGTTTTCCTTTACTTGATGACATATCAAATGGAAAACCCTAAATGTGCAGGAAGTAGTAGCAAATATTTTAAACGTTGTTGTACGATAACATCATTAAAGTTATCAAGAGCCCAGGTGATAATTACTACTTATATTTAATGTCATCTAATAGTCCAGGATCCGTAAGTAGGGTCGACCTTCACCCATCTGTTTAATGGAAAAAACTTATTTTTTATTAAATAAAATATGTTTCTAAATATATTGCAAATGGGTTGCCTAAGAAAATACGATCACGGCCATTTTTTACTTCCCTTTCTGTGTACAGATAAGAAAAGTATATAAATCATAATAAAACTTGTTTATGATGTCATTATCTATTATTTTATTCCTATACATGATTTTCCTAAAATGGACCTAATTCGAGATATTTGAGGTAAAGTGCAAATTTCGAATTTTGTAGACAACTCAAAAACGGATGATTAAAGTTTGGGCATAGTTGAAGCATCTGGGGAATACTTTACAGGGTGTCGTTTTCTTTACTTTAAGAAAAAAATACTCTGGACCGTATTTTCTTAGGCAACCCATTTCCGGTATATTTATAAATATATTTTATGTAATAAAAAGAAACTTTCATTCATTAAACAGATGGGTGAAGGTCGACCTTACTTCGGATCTTAGACTATAAGATCAACTTATGAAAAAATATGTTGCATTTATCTGCTATTTCTGTATTTTTGTCCCTTTTTGCGTTAACCTTCATCGAAGAGCTAGAAGTTCTTGAAGAAGATTTGTTGAAATGTGCTTAACACATATAAGTTTTATTTAAATTATTAATACTACACGGTTTTATACAGTATCGGATTAGAACCTCTAAGGCTACCTTCGCAGGAGGCGATTTTACGTTTCCGTGTTCAGTTCAAACCACATCCCCAACTAGCCATTCATAAAAGTGAAGTCCTCATCATCATCTATTGTATAGTCCAGGAGACAGTGACGATTTTCGGTATTTATTTTCCCAGTCAGCAAGCACGAGTAGAGAATTGTAGGATTAGCAATTCTAAGCGAAATTCATATATATTTAGAGGGGGGATCCGATGGGCTGAGGCCGAAAATGCGTCAAAACATACGAGAACACGGCCCTTTTTTTCCATTGATAAAAATAGTTAAGTAAGAGATGTACTGAAGTTAAGTAAAAAAATAGTCTGATTAATCTGTATGGATAATATATTTGGCAAGTGCATAAAATACACTTTTAAACGAGTTATGCACACAATTATTTCTACGACCACAATTATTTAAAGAATGTTCCAGGTGTTTTGTATTAAAGTGTACGCATAGGACACATAAATAAAATCATATATCACAATGTTTCACCTAACCAGTTGGTTTATTTATAGAAATTAAACATAATAATTGAAGATATTACAGAAGAAAATAGTGAAATAAATTACATTTCCTTTTTCACTTTTATATAATAATTGTTTTATTTAGAATTCACGAAACACTTATTACTCTACATTAATTATAATTAATGTTAGTTTCGTGTCAAATCATTTATACTAGAGGTGTGAGGAAAATACAGTGAACTGTGGAACGCCAATATCGTTGGATGCGCGTGGTAGAAATGGTCCAATAATACTGCTAAAAACATAGCTAAATTTTCATGGAAACACTGTACTTTTGACATTTGCGATACTCCGATGCATATGCATTATTGATGTAATCTCATGATTTTACAGTAATAGTTTTTGCAATTTTAGTGTGATTTTTATGGTTATTCATTTTATTTGGTTCTAATCTTTTGCGCTTTTAGAGTATTTGTCTTTTATATAGTTTCTAATTTGAATTTTAAAATTGTGGTCTATTTATATTTGATTGCTGCTTTTCGACTAGTGCTTTATTCTTTTTGTGTTAAAATAAGCTTTATAACCATTAAGTACATGCTTCTAATTGATATCTACCTAATCGTCATCGGGTGCTTGCAACAATGGGAAAAAGTGTATGGTTTTTTGTAGTTATTTTTTACTTAAAAAGATAGCAATACGTCCTGGTTCGGGGTGTAACTTTTGGGTTTTAGCTATCTGAGCCAAATTGTCGGCTAAGTGTCCTCTTTTAGGGCACCCAGAACCGAAAACTATATAGGTATATAATATGTTTTTTTTTTAATTATTTTTTAATATGTATGCAGCTTGGATGAGGGCTTTAGGAAAAGATTCTAAGACTGAAACACTGACTGCTATAAATGCCGTTTTTAGAGCACATTTCATAGTAAGTGATTTCATTCTAGCAGGAATGAGGAAACGTTTAAAAAACATGCTGAACCAGCTATTACTTTAAGACCTCGTCTCTTTAAGTTATTATTACTTCATTCTAATGCATATATTAAAATGGTTTTTAACTTGTGCCCTTATGATTAAAAGATGTAGGTATTTTAGTTATGTTATAATAGAAATATATGATACATTGTATTGACTGACCTACTGGCCACTGGTCATTCCACTTTTACTCCCTTTTTTCATAAATTATCAAATTATTTTAAAACAAATACATACCTAGCTATTTTCTGTAAATTACATTAAAAATGTAAAAAAACGTATTTCTCATCTATTAAATTGTTGTTAACGATAAAGAATACTTTTAATTTATTAAAACAAAAATAAAACCTGACTCGATAACTTAAATCAGTGAAAATAAGTTGCTTGAGATGGGGTCGTTTTTATGGAAAATTTTAGTGTTAATATTTTACTAATAAAACTTCAGTTAATTTATCTTATATATATACACATGATGGTAACAATTCGTTGTTTGATTTTTTGGAACATGTCGAAATGTTAAGATTGTCTAGAGGTCTTTCGAAACAACAAGTGTTTCAACGTAGCTGTGATCTTTTAAAAGGTGATGTTCTCTTTTGGTATATGAATAATTGTTCTAAATTCAGTGACTGGGATCACCGGGTTGAACAATTAAAATTACATTTCTTACTTTGTGACTATCAATATAATTTAGAATTAGAGATTCAAAATAGAAAACAACTTAATTCTGTAATATGATCTTATTATTTTATCTATTTTTATAGTGTTTTAAGCTCTATGATTTTGGGGAGTGGGTCAGGTTATTAAATGACTCGTATTACTTTGAAAAAGAATGTTGGACGCCACTATATTTAAACTTTCTAAACTTTAAAAGCGATTAGTGATGAAAATATAGAAAATAACTAACCATAATGATATTATAATTAAATAAGGTAGCGACAAATTCTAATTCACAGAGACTTAATTATTCAAATTTAAATGATTTATTAATAACTTATTTGTTGAATCAGAGGTAACATTTAAGGAGTGACTGTAGAGGCTTTCTTGTTAAATTGTCAAAGGTAAAGTGAAATCTCGTTAACTTCTGTCGGTGGTTGAACTAAACTTCTTGATGTATTCTAAATAGGCAGCTTGTACGTTCTTCTAAAGTTCATCTAGATACAGCTTATATTGAACCATCTATATAGTTTCTATCGAACCACCTATATAGTTTCTATTGAACTTCTACTGAAACCATCTATATACAGCCAGGCTTTTTAAAATCAGACGGTCATTAAAAATATTTAAGATAATTAGTACATCGGATGTCCAAGATAAAAGATATTTAAAATTCAATACTCAACTTGCTTGTCGACAGAGATAATAATAAAAATGACAATCCATTACTTCTATTACATTACTTCTAGTTTTTATATGGAAAAAACTTACACATTTCGAAAGCCAGGTACAGGTACAGCTTTTGGTATAGCTCCTTTTATTAATCTATTGCTACCTTTGTAATAATGTTCAGTTAAAAAATGGTCTGAACATAGACATGTGTTGTTAGACATGGTATTAATGCTCAAACTGAGCACTTAACACGAAGCCAGTTTGGTTGTGAGATCAGTAGAAAATCTGAAATAAGTAAAAAAATATTTAAAAAGTTAATGGCAAATAAATATGTACAATATAAAAAAGTATCTAATCCATTTTACAATACCCAAAAAAACTAATTCATTAAGCATTATATCGCAAAGAAAACAATTATTTTCTGTCGAACGCAACCAGTTGTGGTGATTCTCAAATGAAGAACTTTCTGCAAACATGTTTTCATATTAATTTGCCCATTTCCCATTTTAAGTTACGTTTATGAAATATAGAATACTTGTGAAACGTCAACCGGGATCCATTTAAGAATTTTTTATTGCAAACTATACAAACTCTCGGCATGATTAGCATTTATTTTAAAATAAAAATACACTCAGAAGTTAATAAAAGAGGCACCGCGTCCAAATTTTCTTCAGTAGCCCCAAAAACCGATCTTTTTAAAAACCAAAACAAGACGTCTAATGAAATGTCATTTATCACAAATACGCGCGCTATTTAAATTCGCCAATCATAAATCGTCGTGTAACTAACTCGCAAATCATAACGCGTCGTGATCCGCTTCTGCTTCCGGAATTGTCAGTTTAGTCGTTTTAACCTGTCAGATTAAAACAAGAAAATCGACAATTTCGAAGCAAAAGCGGATGATTAAAACGCACCCACATACTTTGATTTTCTTTTACTATACGGAGAATGGTCGCACTGCGCAGCTTTCTGAGTGCCATTTTGAACCCTTATTACGTGTTGCCTACATCTTGGCGCAATATTTTTAATAGGTGCGTTTTAATCATCCGCTTCTGCTTCGGAATTGTCGGTTTTCTTGTTTTAATCTGACAGGTTAAAACGACTAAACCGACAATTCCGGAAGCAGAAGCGGATTATTAAAACGCACCTGATATTTTGCTTGCTGCTGTCAGTGTCAGTGAATATTATTTTTGGAGTCACAGTTTATTGCCAAAGAATCAGTTAGCTCACTCGGACCAGTTGAAAGTTCCAAAATAACATCCACTCCAGGGATACAAATTCAGGATACGCAGAAGACTGCTGTTTTATTATAGACGGTTGTCATATATTGTATTATTCAAGTTGCGCAGTATATAAACTGGAACATTGAGATCAAAAGTGCCGACGCAGAGTGAGCGATCTGATTCTTTAGCTATAAACTGTGTCATAGGGTTCAAAATGGCCGCGCCCTATGTTGGGCGTATCGGACCTCTCTCTTACCCCGTATAGTAATCAAAGTATGTGGATCCAGTCCAATCAAAGTATGTGATCCAGTCGAATCCGCTATCAATCAAAAGTTTTTTTCGTTTCCATAGACACTATAGAAATTTAAGCAAACAAAAATATAAGTAGTGACATTGTATGTCATCGAAAATAAGTAACTTTCAAAAAAGAATATTTTCTGAATATATTGAAGATATTTTGAACTAAAAATGCTAAAACTGGGTCCAGATTTTTTAATAATCTCCTCATGTGTTCTAGTTATACTGTTTACCTTGCATTGTTCAATATGTGTATTGTACTGTGCCAACGAATCATCAAAATCATTTATCTGTAAATCTATAAAACTAAATGTGAACTTTCAATCACTGTTCTTACTAACATGTTTACCAACGATAGGAGTATATGCCTATAGAATTGTCAAATATGGAAAGCAGACGCCGTTTGTTGTAGTAGCGTTGTATTTATTGCTGTTGAACGCCATTTGGAGTATTGCTTTTGCCATTGGAATTATTCACTTAGGAAACAACATTTTCCACATATATGTATTCATATATATCAGCATAAGTATGTATTTGGTGTTTTCATTTTATACCGTCGTACTTTGGAGTAACCTACGAAGAAAAATCGTTGAAAAACAGAAAATGGTAAACGATTTGGGGTTAAATAGAAGTGAAATTTATACCATTGCTTTATGTGACGTTTAGATTTTTAATAAATACGAGTGTGATATTAGAGAAATTGAGAATAAATATCATTTCTACCGAATGAAAATCATTTTCAATTTGCATTTTAAAATGTTTTTGATAAATATTAAGTTTGATGAATAAACCTTTTCAATTAATACGTTTTTTAATAATATTCCTGTCTTGGAAATCTGCTGGATAATAAAAGTAGAGGCAGGGGCGGTTTCTCTATTGGTTCCTTTGTGCAGTGAACACCCAGTTACATTTCATAAAAAAACAATATTTTAAAATAAAAATATAAATTATTCTCTATTTTGTGGTAGACACTATTCTGAGTGAGCCCGAAGGAGCGAGAGGTTTTTGCGAAAACCTGTAGCTAAAAAGAGTGGTCAACACGTCAACAGATCCGTAAAACAGGGTAAGTTCGGGATGACGCCCTATTGAGTGGGCAGGGCATGAGCAGAGTCCTGTCGAGTCAGAGAGCGAACGTATTAACATCTCGAACGCGCTCTGTCACTCAGAGTAAAAATCATAACCTGAATCCCGTATGTCAGTCAACGGTCACTTTATTATTATGCATTACAATAGAATAAAATAAAATAAACTTACAGAATTTACTTATAATAATCTATAAATAATTTTAAAATACAAATATTACCTAGTACAAACCTACAGAACAATTAGGCATTCCAACGACCTGTCCAAATGGCTACCAGTGGGTAATGACAGTTTAGATATGGCAACCCTGTTGTCAAGTTGTCATTAACAGGGTCAATGATACATACATAGTTATATAGATTGCTCAAAGCTGGTCGTTTACGAGCGGCCATATTGCCTGGCAAATATGTATTAATTTGAATCGGTTTAGCAAAAATGTGTTTTAAAACCAATTATTAGCCTTTAGATATTTAAAAAAAATAATTGCTTACATTTTTACTTCAAGGCATAAGCTTATGTTTATTTTGAAAAAATAAATGATGATCAATCTATGTAACTATCTATTTCATTGACCTTGTCAAATCACCAGGCCTACAAGGTTGCCATAATTTTGCCATATCATAACCCGTCAAAACCCACTGGTAGCCATTCAGTTTGGAATGCCTAATAATAGGTTTGTTCCAACACAATAGCAAATCGGTTTCCGTACTGTCGGGATTCTGCGCAGTCTAGATTTGGTGTTCCAACATACTTCGGACTCAAAACTGTACAAAAACCTAGTGTTCCAACACACCCAAACCTAATCACAAACCAGTTTCTGTACTGTCAAATCAGTTCCTGGGTGGGAATATGAACGAATTGTAAAGATATGCGAAAAACGAAAGTGAGCTCGTAAATAAACCACCACCAACTCTAAAAATCGAATAATCAAAATTTATAAATATTTTCATGAGTTTTATAATTTTTTTAGTTCCCAAATTCAAAATTTTACATTTGTTAAATTTGCCTTTACTTTGACGTTATTAACAGAGTGTGTCTGACAACACAAAAATGTGTTCCAACACATCCAAGTTCCAAATCGCGTCCCAATCCTCGACAGGTCGTGGACAGGTCGTCGACTATCAGTCGTCGACAATAAGTTGTGGACTGGTTTATGTATGGTCCCAAAATTGTTGTTGGAACAAACCTAATATGTGCCGTTCATTGACATAATTGACATTTCATTATTTAACTTCCCGACAGATCTCGATCTTCTAACACAGAGTTAAAAGAGTGCACTCGGAGTCCATACTCAGAGTCATATCAAACGCGACAGATCACACTCCGAATCTCTAAAAAAACGCGAAAATGAACTCAGAGCAACCTGAGTTTCTATTCGAACTCACGGAATGTACTTCCTTAAAGGGCCCCACTCACCTCGTTCTCCTCCGCCGTTTTTAACTGACGGTTAAAAACGTCAAGGTAAAAATGTCACAAAAACAAGGTGTATGGGCAAGAACGTCGTTTATGAACGTCGTTCCAAAATTTCAGGCGAGTCTTGATTTTTGACGGTTATCGTGCCAACCGTTCGAGTAAACACGAGGTGTATGTTCTCAACAGTTTGACTGGTCGGGCATTTATTAGTAGCAGTGACGTTCAGCATGTTTTTGTTGATTATTATTATTATTATTATTATTATTATTATTTACAATAAAAATGTCGGATATTAAGCAGTGGAACAGAGATTTTTTATTAAAGTTTATCGAGCTTGGCAGGTTTCGGGTATTATGCGCCCTAGTGCCTGCGGTGAAATAATAACAGAACACTTCAGATCCTCGTAGCTGCGGCCAGTGGCCAGAAACCGCAGAGTAGCTGTTAGGCGTTCGTGAGGACTGATGCATTCCCGTAAATGGGTATTATGTCTATCAATGTGTTAATAGTTTTAACAGTTTCCGATACGTATCCTCGTCCATCCTCAAGTAATTGTGCCAATCACCAGGCTCCAATCTTATCTCCTCCAGTAAATTTGTTTGTGACAGTGTACTGCGTTTAAGTAGCCAGTCTTTAGTCCATTTTCTTCGAGATTTTATTTTTTCACGATTTTTTTTCCACTGCCAAAACCGCTGCCGCTGCTAACAAGCACGTAGGGTCCATCGTGATAAACTGGCGCACAAAAAACTGTTGTGTGTGGACATATCAGTCAACGTTTTTCCTTCCAACGTTTTTAACCGTCGGTTAAAAACGGCAAAGAAGAACGAGGTGAGTGGGGCCCTTAAAATCAATTAAATCGCGTTATTTTGTGCATCGCAAATAATCAAGGCGTGACGTCACAAAGTATGGCGGGGCCCATCACCATGGGCAGGGCATACGCATCTTTCCAAGCATTGATATAGAATAAAGAGGAGATTCTATTGCGATACTGAAAGTGCATTAACACTTTTACGTCATATATCAAGTTTGAGATAGTGGAGCTAGTCAGTTTTCGTGAGAATAAATACCATTTTTTAAAATAGCATGATTTAATTAATATAAAAAACATTTTTGTTTACCCTAAGGTACCCTTTAGGGTTGGTTCCACTTATGGTGAGTATGTGGATACATACCATATTCTCAAAGCTAGCAGTAAAACAAAAGTGTAGAAGATATGAATATAAAAGGCTTAGTTGCGAATGGATGTCCACAGGAATGCGACCTAACACCCCTACTGTGGAACATGGTCCTCGACGCACCCTCATCAGCAGCCTCAATAATTACAGTCTCTACACAATAGCGTATGCAGATAACCTGGTCATTCTGCAAACAGGGTATTTTAAGAATACACTCTGCGAAAGAATGCAAAAGTAGCTCTCAAAATTATAAATCGGTGGTGCAATAACCATTAACTGTCTATCAATCCCAAAAAGACAGGAAATGGTGCTTTCCACAAGACAAAGGATAAAAATGGAACTAAAACCTCCATAGTTCCTAGACACAAAACAACAGAGGTAAAGTACCTAGGTATCTAGGATTCTTATAGTAGCAAAAGAAGTAATCAGAAACCAGATAACTTGAAGGAACATGCTCATCTATACATATAGTAGACGACAAGTACTACTCGCTCTGGATAGACCACAAATTTACTCAGGATTAGTACTATAATGCAAAGAAGCTTTGACCGAAGTATCCATTAACAATGTGGTCACCTCAAAATAGATCAAAGGTCACGCCACAGCAAATATAACCGTGTGGCTGATCTACTAGCCAAGAGGGCAGCCAACCAAATACTTTTTGTACCTGGCCCTTCCATTTGACTGACAACATCAGTAGTGACAAACCTAATTAAAGAACATTCGAGGAAAGATGAAACGAAACAAGAAGCTGCAGAATTGACAAGGCGCTTTTAAGTTGTCCCGACAATACTACAGCAAACAAATATTTGGAAGACTAGACAGAATTTGCGCCTGACCACAAGTAATCTGACTAGTCACTGCCAAGTATCTCCATCTCCATAGCACAGGGCTGTCGGCTGTCAGAATCCAAACTCTGCAAGGGGTGAAAACGAGATGAGATCTTCTAGCATATCCTCTATGATTGTTCGAAGCTCTCATTTATTAGAAAATCAGTATTCGGCGCGTATTGGCCAATACCACCGTTTTAATAAGATCACCTCTCGGTGACGTTGTCAACTACATCAAATCTGTAAAATCTGTAGATTGGCAGACGTGCTAAGAGGGGCCTATCAAGTTAAGAGGATGCACAATGGGCCTGGCGAGGCCTAAGTGCCGTGGTGCATCCCACCCGCCACACGTTGCCGACAAATATACCTGATAAACCTAAGCTGCAGATAAGTTTGACCAACAGAATCTTATTTGGAACTCACTGGGTTCTTCTTATAATGTTCTATTAATTTGCTGATTGTCACTTAATAAATCAATTAAAATACATGTATTATCTAAATCTAAAATGTAAATCTAAATTTGCTGCCCCTTATTTCTATATGACTTTAGAAGTCTTTTGTAAATTGATTCAAATTGTCTTGCAGTAGAGTTGTTGTTTTCATCCAGTCTTCTTATCGCACTAAATAATAGTTCAATGTGGTCTTTTAAATTTAGTTCTCTTAATTTATAATGTGTATATTTTAAATTTAAGTTTACGACTTTATTATTTGCATTAAATGTATTTTCTTTTTAAAAAATATTAGAGACGATAATGGCTGCTTGTGAAATTATAATTAGACATGACGCGCAAATCAAAACCGACCAATGAGAATACTGGACGCTATATTTTTCTCCCGGCATCAAAATATAAGGTCTGTTCCAACAACAGTCAGAAACCAGTCACTGACACCAGTGGTGCGTTTGATTTGATCATCGGAGATCTCCGAGCGCTGCAAACGTGTTTGAATTGACACTCCGAGAGATCCCTAAAGTGTTTGTTTTGCTTTGGAGCGAGAACATAGAGCGAGCTCGATGTTCTCAGAGCAGATGGATCGAGAAGAGGGAGAAATTTGTCTTTGTCTCTACCTATCTCCTTTTAACTAACTTACAAACAAATTTGAATCTCAAAATTAAAGACCAGACAAGAAGTCAACAAATTACTTAGCCGCTTTTGTCTTATAGCTAAAATTATTCGTAATAAAAAACACAAAATGTGTGTTTGGAAAATACATTTTCTCTGTCCAGATCTAATCACCAGTAATGACAGGCTAGGAGTATGAGAGCGAAGCGGGCATTTGTGGTAAATGCTGCATTTCAGGGCCATTACCCCTTATTATTAAAAAATTTTTCCATTTTCTTTACTTTTTGCTCACTATTTTGACACACAAACCAGAATCACAAAAAAGCGAGGTTATGTTTTTTACTCTGTTTTATTTGATTTGATTTAATGCTCTATTGTGACGTCATCACTTCTCGGTCTCCTCGACGCTCGCTCGATCGAGTTTCAAATCAAACGCCCCTCAGGATTCTGCGCAGTTGATTATTTCGACCGCCAAATTATGTACAGCGCAGAATCCTGGTATCGGTGACTGGTTTCTGATCGTTGTTGGAACAAACCTATAGTGTATTTGGATGCTGACTCTATATGCTCGAAGATTTCACTTAATTTTTTTATAAGTTTCCAATAAATATTACAAATTAATGAATTACTCACTTTCACCACTCTTACCTTGATCTTCCTGTAGCATATATTTATGACATGTTTGACAACCATCTTCCGTTGTTTCGTGAACATTTTTTTGGAAGAGTCAGTGCAAAATATAATTTTCAGCGAGAATAATAAAAAAAAAATTTTTGTGTGCGTTTGAAATATAATGGTAAAAAGTTTTCCCAAAAGAGAGCAGGTGAGAATCAAATATATTTTTTTGTTGATGCATGTTGATGTCTGTTGTTTTTGACGTTTAAGGAGGATTTTAAGTTTTCTGAAGAAAGGGGCGGCGAATTTTGTTTGGGGAACATTGATTTGTTGAATTTAAGGTAAGGACATTTTAACACAGCTTAATTTATAATTAATTATCCAATATAATACTATAAAATTCAAATACAGTGTGTCACGTCATTAATTGCTCCAACATGATAATATCGTGTAAGCCACAACATTAATCGCCACAACCACAAATTGTTGTGTTGCCAAAGTGGAGAAAAATATGTAATTAACCTCTTAAATATGGCAATCTCCTATGAAATAAATGAAACTCGAAATCTATGCCATATAGGTTATGGACTTGTAAAAAAAGCTTCACCATTTGCAAAACTCGAATTTGGCATGAGTTCTTTTCCAATTATTTTGTTTAATACCTACAAATATATCTAAGGGTGTGTTAAGTAATCACCCTGTCTGGTATAAAACGTCGTCTAGTACAGTGATTTCCAAACTGGGGGGCGCGCATGACCACTTCTAAATTTCAAAAAGGGGGCGCCATAGAAGTTTGGGAACCACTGGTATAGTGAAGAAGAAAACCGACCAACATGATTGGGACAGGGATTTTTATGTGCAAACTTAACACTTTACGTGTAAAATAAAGAGAGAAATTACATTAGAATCGCATTCTGTCGAACGAAGATAGGCGTCTCACCACGTGCCGTATTGAAAGATGATAATCCCACTGCAGTCATCTGTATCTGTAACATGTGGAGGGCGGGTTACCCCACGGCACTTAGGCCTCATTAGGCCCATTGTGCATCATCCTGAGATGATAGGCTCCTCCTAGCTCTTATATTTAATGAAGTTGACAACATCGCCAAGAGATGCTTCTCTTATATTGGCCACAAATCTTCTAATAAATAAGAGTGTCGAGTAATCGTGAAGGATATGCTCGATGGTCTCATCTTCTTGTTCGCACCCTATACAGAGTACGGATTCTGACAGCCACATGATATGGAGATGCTTTCGTACTTGGCAATGACCAGTCAGAATGCCTGTGACTAGGCGCAGATACTGTCTAGTCATAGTCAAATATTTGTTTGCTGCAGTGTTGTCAGGATAACTTAAGAGCTCCCTGGCAACTCTGCAGTATCTTGTTTCATCCCATCTTTTCTTGAATTTCACAAGGGAATGTTCTTTGATTAGGTCTGTCACTACCGATTTTGTTGGGCCAATAGAAGGGCCAGGTCCAAAAAGTATTTGGTTGGCTGCTTTCTTGGCTATTGAATCAGCAAGACGGTTACCTTTCGATGTGGCGTGACCTTTAATACATCTTAAGGTGACCACATTATTGATGGATACTTCGGCCAAAACTTCGTGACATTCTAGTACTAACTCTGAATAAATTCGTGGTTTGTTCAGGATGAGTAGTGCTTGTCTGCTATCTGTATAGGTGAGCATGTTCACTTTCCAGTGATATTCTTTCTGGTTGTTTCTTTTGCAGCTATGAGAATCCCTGTTAGCTCTGTTTGAACTACACTGGCACTATTGCTCACAGCTCATTTTATGTTTTGGTTTAAGAATCTGGAATATATACCACATCATGAGCCTTGTTTTGTTTTAGAACCGTCGGTGTAAATATGAATCATACCTGCCACTTCCGGCTCTTCTATTTGTTCTACTATAACTTTATATGGCTTATGAAAGATATATTTAGGTGAGATGGGGTCCATGTTTTCTTGAAGCAGTGGGAGCGCTCGAGCGCCTCCTGCCAAATGTGACGTCTCGCCTCACCAGATCCTACATCGGGTTCTATTCCGACCGTACGTAGGCGTATCATTGTCCTCAGAGCAACCTACTTGATGTATATATCAAGGGGAGTGAGACTAAGAATGACTTCCATGGCTCTAGTCGGTGTTGTTTTCATGGCTCCTGTTATGATGAGACATGCTGTTCTTTGAATTTGTTCTAGTTTACGGTTAGCTGTTAATTTTTGGGTTTTCGGTACCCATGCATACAACTTCACCGTATGTTAGCATAGGTCTTATGATAGCCGTGTAAGTCCATGCGACGACTCTGGGGGAGAAACCCCAGGTGCGCCCCACAGTTCGGCTTCATTGTTCATAAGCAATGTATGCTCTTTTAACTCTGTTTTCTAAATGCGAGTTCCATGTTAACTTGCTGTCAAAGGTGAGACCTAGGTACTTCACCTCTGTTGCAAAGTTTAGTTTTGTGTTTAGGAGTTCTGGAGGTTTTAATTCCATTTTCATCCTTTTCCTTGTGAAAAGGACCATTTCTGTCTTTTACATTCTTTCGCAGAGTATGTTCTTAGAATTCCCTGTTTGCAGAATGACCAGGTCATCTGCATATGCTATTGTGTAATGGCTGTCATTATTGAGGCGGCTGATGAGGGTGTCGAGGACCATATTCCACAGTAGAGGTGATAGCACCCCTCCCTGTGGACATCCCCTTGCAACCAAGCCTCTTATATTCTCATCTTCTACACTTATGTTTACTATTGGTACTTTATAAAAGTTTTTGGTGCTGTAGTATTCGTTGAGATTGTAAAACGGACATGACAAGGATAAAAATTAATTACATAATAATAATAATAATATAAAAAAAGGATTTCAAACATTTAACAAATATAATGACACACCCAAACATGTACTTAAGAACAATTTTGACTGTAAAAAAAATGTACAAATATTATTAAAAAAAAAAAAACTACTGAAGAAGGCACTGATCAGTGCCGAAAGCTTTACCCACATACACGAGTTTCATTCCTCAACCAATACCTAAAAACCCAAGAACTACAACCCAGCAAACCATTCTGTTACATGTTCCCTCCTGTTACATAACTAAGAAGGGTAAAATATACTTAGACTGTCTTGTATGCACTTTTATGTGTTATTTATGGAACCGAACACCTAAGTTCAAACTTAGCACCATAGTTATATACCATGTATATAATTAAAATATATGTTACAAAATTACATATCCGTTACATAAATTTCTTCACGTAAAGATTATATCCATTTATATATCTATATGTAATCTACATTAAAGTAACAATTTGTACTAAATTATTTCGTTCAAAATGTTACAGAGCGTATATATAAATAAATGCTGTTGACCAAACGGTCCTTGAAATACGCATGTTTTTAGGTAAGTAGGTATATCTGGTGCATTATTTTTAGTAGCGTTTCAATGTTCAATGGCGCCTATAGGCGTTTTATGGTGGTACCTGTGGCATTTATGGATTTATTGTGGAAAATAGCAGGTATATTGTGTTTTTATAATGAAATTGAATTACTATATGTGTGTACTGTATTTCGATGATACATTTGAGGTGTAAATATTAATTTTTGTTCTCTTTTCAGGTCATGCTTGATATGGGGCGCTGAATTTTGAGGCCGTGGATGGTCGTTAATTGCAGATATTTTGTGATTTTTATGATGAATTTAGGTTATTATATTTGTGTGCAATATTTTTATAATACATTTTTGGTTTCGGTTATGAATTTGTCCAATAAAATTATTGATATACCTAACAAATACGTTTAAATTACTTTTCTTTATTCCTCCAAATATTTTCGACGTTTTTTTTTGTAAGTATTTGTCATACAGTGTCTCTACTTAAGAACCATATAGAAAAACTTTATTATTGGTTATGTGAAAAAATTTATTCTAGATAAAAAGCCATGTATGGTCCAAAACTTAAAATGCAACCATCACTGTGTGCCAAAAAATATGAATTTTACTCAAGAATAAAGTACGTTTATGTTTTACAATACAGAAGAATGTTATAAAGTAAAATTATTTTAAATTAAAAGATATATTTAAATATGCAATTACAGCCATTTAGCATTAAAATTTAGGTTTGGTGATTAATTAATTTATAACTACAAATTATTTATAATGTAAAACGTAAATAATCACCTAACCTGAATTTTCATCCTAAATGACTGTAATTGCATATTTTAATATAACTTTTAATTCAAAGTACTTTACTTTATAATATTCTTCTGTATTGTAAAAAATAAAGGTATTTTACTCTTGAGTAAAATTCATATTTTTAGAAAAACCTCGTATACGGATTATATCTGATGGTTGCATTTTAAGTTTTAGACCATGCAGAACTTTTTATCAAGTATACATTTTTTACAAAGTCAATAATACAAGAGTTTTCCATATTATTCCAACTTAAGTAGACACACTGTATAACTAATACCTACATTTACATACCTTCATTTATATAACATTTATAATACTAATGTTATATGAAAAAAGTAATGTATATGTGCTGTAATAATGAAGCATATTAGATGTTACAATGGTAATATAAATGTTACATGTCTTCCGATATATAACACTGTTCCTTACATGTACTTAACCCATTACATCACATATAAGGAACCTGCTATATAACAAAATTAGGTCATTTTTCACAGTAATCACATGGGTTATTATGTAACATGTAAGTTACTTTGTTATGTAACACGGAACTAGTACATGTAAATGATACATATATGTTACATGTTTGTGTTTGCTGGGAAGGAAAAACTTATGTTTACTGCTCGGTTTGAGAGCATGTTATGTATCCACCCACTAACCATTTGTGGAACATTCCTGTTGGTTAGTAAGTGTATTATCTTTGGGAAGGTGGTTTTATTAAAAGCACCTTCTATGTCTATAAAAATACCCAAGGCGGACTCCTTATTGTCCAGGGATCTTTCTATCCGGCCAACAACTAGATGAAGGGCTGAATCAGTAGATCTGCCTGGGGTGTATACATGTTGGTTTGGGTGTAGTGGTGTTGTTGTAATCACCGCATCCCTTATGTACCTTTCGCATAGCCTTTCCAATGTCTTCATGGAAAACGATGTCAGACTAATTGGTCGGTATGTTTTTGGGACAGTGTAATCCATCCTTCCAGGTTTGGGTATAAATACCACTTTTACCTCTCTCCATTTTTGGGGGATATACCTTAGAGCCAACGAGGATCTGAATATACCCATCAGGTGCGGTGTGAGTTCTTCCAGACCCCACTGAAGGAGGGCTGGATAGATACTGTCAGGTCTTGGAGATTTAAATGGAGAGAAACTGGATATTATCCATCTAATTCTTTCATTGTCTACAATGTGTTTGACAATTTGCCAATCATAGACAGATGCTGCCCAGTCAGCCACGTCCGTGATGACTGAGTCAGGGAAGTGTGTTGACAGCAGAAGTTTGATGCAATCTTCGAGGTTGGCAGTTTTCGTGCCATCCTCTGATTAGCGCACCAATGCTTTGGTATGGATCTTTTGAGAGAGCTTTTTGAAGCCTCGCTGCCTGCGGGAAATCTTAGATTTCTTCGCAGTAGGATCTCCATGTATCTCTCTGTTTTTGTCTGACGATTTTTTTGTATTCTTTGAGGTGAGATTGTAGTCATGATTAATGATGAGTTGATCGATCAGGATCAGTAGAACGGTAGAAAATTTTTGTCTGACTGGTAGTTAAAAATCTTTAACTACTTAATATCAGTGAATTGAGGGTTGTAAGACTTAACATAACGTCAATCCAAAAATATGGATAAAGGTTTACCGTTAACATAACTTAGCCTTAGTCCGTTTCTTTGTGGAAATCAAAATAAATGAATTGTCTCGTTACATTCTTTATTAACACAACCGCAACATCACTATAACTTCGTACACAAGAATTTATACTATTATTCTGTATTTACTCCACAATATACTTCGATAAAGTTTAATAATTGGACTCATTACACAAAGGACCCCCCACAAATCTTATGGAAATTGGGTCCCGGTCAAATTCGCTGAATTTTTGATATGTGATAGAGTTCATCATACTGGTCAATTGTCTTAATTGCCACAAAGCTTAAAAATGGATAGTTTGGCCAGTACAGAGCTTTAAAGCTCCGAGTATCCTCCACGGATTTATGTATATGCACAGTGTGTATAGACTTTTGAAATAGCCTATTTCATTTTTTTTTATTATCTAGGTTTATATTTTTGAGGTTGTTGAAATCAGATCTGTTATTAGATTTTCAAAATTGACAGTTGGTAGCTGTCAAATAGCTGTCAATGTGCTATAATAAAGCCAAAAAACTTGTTTTTTATGTTTTATCTTTCTTTTTTTTTAGTTCGATAAGTTCAAAGATGATATCAAATCAATAACAATGACTATCGGCAGCTGTCATTTAGCTGTCAACAATTCTTCAAAGTCCAATAATAAAGTCAAAAAATTATTTTTTGTTTAAGTTTTAAAGATAAGTGAATATAAATATGATATAAAATTATGTAGTCATCAGCTTACAGCTGTCAACAAGCTGTCAACTAACTGTCAAAATGCAATAATAGAGCAAGTAACTTATTTTTTGTGCTTAAAGTGATCTAAGCTACTTAAAGCTTTTTAAAAAAAGTAACTTTTTGACTTTGTTATTGCATTTTGACAGTTAGCTGATTGATAGGGGACAGCTGTAAGCAAAGAATTTCCAAATAGAAAAAACATGCTTCTTGTTATTGTTAAAGTTTATTCCCAATTATTTTTTAATGTTGAAACTTTGGCTTTTACTCTTTTAGTAATGCTTAAATTCACTTTTCTACCGTCGCCATTTGGCACCCGATTTGACACCTGACAGCTGTCAAAATGCACTTTTGGCCACCAGCATCGTGTTCAGCAATCTTCAAAACATCGGTACACGCACTAAAATCATATACTAAAGTACCAGATTTCGAGTGGACGATTTTTTTCCGAAAAAAAGCAGTTTTTTCACTTTCAATTGTTTATAATTAAATAACAATAAACAATTACGTGGAAAATCACTAGGACTAATTTCAGGAACCTCTTAGCGACATGAAATGCCCATAGTCAACCATCCAAAGTCCGAATTGTAGCAGATACGGGGGTAACAAGCAAAAAATCTAGCCGGTACAAATATGTACCGGTGCCTCGGAAAGGGTTAATGAGAAAGAAAGTGTAAATCTATTTTTTAATATGAACAAGTTAATAACATAATAAACCGACCTTTACCTATATATTATTATTTGCATGTGGCAACATTCGAGGATATTCTCGGCTTACAGCTGTCACCTATCAATCAACTAACTGTCAAAACCGAGTTGTGTAAACACAATTGACGGGCATAGAACATGTTTACGGATAACCAATAATCAAGTTTAATAAAAAGTATTATTCTAAGTCCCTAAAGCCGAATTATCCTAAGTCCCTTTAACGAAATTATTTTAAGTCCCTAAATCGAAATTCTTCTAAGTCCCGTTTCACCCCCCCCCCCTTCCTAAAACTGACCATTTTCACCCCCTCCTAAGTGGAGGCCTTCGCGAAGTACCCCCTCATTATGAACATGTTCCATGTTAAAAGTTACTTTTTAAAAAAACTTTAAGTTGCTTAGATCACTGAGTTCAAAAATGATGTCATAAACTTATATCATGTTTGATTTCTTATCCACAAAGTTAATCACAAAAATAAGTTACTTGCTCTATTATTGCTTGTTGACAGCTTGTCGACAGCTGTAAGCCGATGACTACATAATTTTATATCATATTTATATTCACTTATCTAAAAAAACTTGAAGTTATAAACAAAAAATAATTTTTTGACTTTATTACCGGACTTTGAAGAATTGTTGACAGCTAAATGACAGCTGCCGATAGTCATTGTTATTGATTTGATATCATCTTTAAACTTATCGAACTAAAAAAAAAAGAAAGATAAAACATAAAAAAACAAGTTTTTGGCTTTATTATAGCACATTGACAGCTATTTGACAGCTGCCAACTGTCAATTTTGAAAATCTAACAACATATCTGAATTGAATTCAGCAACCTCAAAAATATAAACCTAGATAATAAAAAAAATTAAATAGGCTATTTCAAAAGTCTATACACACTGCGCATATACATAAATCCGTGGAGGATACTCGGAGCTTTAAAGCTCTGTACCGGCCAAACTATCCATTTTTGAGCTTTTTGGCCATTGAGACAATTGACCAGTATGATGAACTCTATCACATATCAAAAATTCAGCGAATTTGACCAGGACCCAATTTCCATAAGATTTGTGAGGGGTCATTTGAGGACCTGCAAGTGAAGTGACCTTAGCAAAATTTCAACAAGATAGCACTGAGTGATTTTACTTCTCGTTTACCTCTATACAGTGGTACAATTGTCTCAGACATTACTCATACTTTTATCTTTATGTCATTGCCAACTGGGGAGAAAAATGTGGCTCACACGTCATTATTGCTTATTATACAGTATTTTTGACCTATATCCCAGACATTGACGTTGATATTGAAAATAAAGAATATAATCATATGAACAAACATTGTCTTTAATCTAATAAATAACTACAAAGCAGGTGTTTTAGTCTTAACATTTTTAGGCTTTTTCCTGCTGAGAATTTTGAAGGTAAGAAAGAAAAAGTTTCTAAAACTCCCAAAAGTTCCTTTCCTAGAAGTACTGAACCTGGATCAGGCGATTCTAATTTAACCAGGGTAATACTTCCTTTTGAAACAAATTATTTACAATTATATAGAGTGAAAAAGATAGATATTTAATTTATTAAAATTAATCACAAATTAACTCTTTGAATAATGCTATAATGCAGAAAATGCTAAACCTTATTTTATTTAATTTTTTATAGCAACGTCATTCTTTAGAAAGGAATGAGACCAAATTGATTCCTAACATCAAGAAGTTGCCAAAGGGTGAGTTTTCTGGCTTTTAATTTTATTATTACGAACGTCTTCGAACGTCTTTCTCTAATTTTCTTTCGACCGATTATCACTATAGGCTAAAATACTTGACTCTTTGTTCTGCAAGATCAATGGAGAAGAATCTCAGTGCTCAGATTTGACCTAGAAGACATACCAAGTACTGTCTTGTTCTGTCCTTGAATAATCATGTTCCAATGAAAAGTCTTCATCAAAAAAGTATCTGCGAACTGGGCTATTTATACTAAATAACATGAATATCAACACCAATTTAGTCTAATTTACGAGGGTAGAAAATCTGTTTTAAAAATATTGGAGTCAGTTTTCGAAAACACAACGATCTCGCTAGAGGAGATTGATTTGAAGTGCTCCCATCTGCAGGGTTGAAAATAAAATGTAAGTAGGTCATTGACCTGTAACAGGAATAGAGTTGACTTCAAAGCTGGATTATATAGTACCTACTTCTGCATTGACCCTGTGGAATGAAGAGAGGATTAACTATAAACAGTAACAGGTATTAAATAATATAGGCTCGTTTTTCGCCTTCCTATAGGAATAACGGGCGTGGTTTTACAGAAATCAATAATATGGTCTGAGGTGGCTCTGCGGCAACGCAGCTGCCACGCATTAAGAAAGTAGTGGGTTCGAGCCACTGTTTCTTGCCATCTGGCCTGCTATGAGTTTTTCTGAGATTTTCTCGTAGCACTAGGCAAATACTGGGTTAGTAACATCCTCTCACATACCCTACCATCATTCCTTCTACTACATTTTCTCAGATTCGATCCCTAAACCCTCCAATGCGGCTGAAGAGGTTAAAAAAGCCTATAGCGCTACCAACTCTGAGAATAAAATTCATATCCTTTACCTTAACTTTTTTATCTATTGATACATAACTTACAGGTTATGGTAATACCCATATCAATACATCAAGTGTTCCTTCCGACAATTTATTATTGTTGTATTCGAACAGAGAGCGCGGGCCCGATTACGTTAGTACCGAGCCAATAAGCCAAAGGGATTTTCTGTTTCCGAGCAAAAAGAAAACCCACACGCAAGTAATTGACGTTATTTCCGAGGAGAGAATGCCCAAATCTATGTGAGTTTGAAAAATTAAAAATTTCTAAAAATGTAGGGCAAACTAGATAGATTTGAGACTAGTGCGTTTTACTCGTAAATTATATGAAAACCAAAACAATTTAATAATTATTTTAAATAGTTTTTCACTCTTTGTTGACAAATAGAAAACTTTAACTAAGGGCTTACTTTTAACTCTCGATATATCTAAAAAACAAAACATTCTAGTAGTACAAAATACAACGCATGTCAAATATCTTTGGTATGCCCTAAAATTTGTAATTATTTTTCAAAAAGTCACTAAATTTTTTCAAAAACAGAGTTTAATATAGCTCACGGAACAACAAAGTAGACAGTGGTTTCCCATTTAAATTGACGCCAAGTGGAAACCTCAAGGTTGAATCATCACAAGTGAGTATCCAATTTTGAATTAAGTACATATTTTAGTATACGAGTACAGTTATAGAATTTTCAACATGGAAGGTATACTTTACAATGAGTTGAACAAAGTTTAATAGGATCATGCACATAATCATCGATACAACTTCTACTTTTGCTCGCTCCTCTATATACCTGCCTGATATGTGCACGTTCCTATTACATCTTGTTCAATTTATTGTGAGGTATAGTTTCCGTATTAAAAGTAATCAAAATTACATTAATGTGAAATGTGTTGTATAACTTTGTGATTTAAAGCCATTCAGCATTTGTGAATTTGTTGGGCAAATGAAAAAATAATGACTGCGTATGCTTCATGTGAACATAGTTTTCTGTTTAATAAAGAAATGTTCTTGATTGGCAAAGAAAATAAAGTGAAGAATAAATATAAGACCAACGACGAAAAAATACTAGACTAATCCACTCATTCATAATCAAGCCCTTTTTTATTGCAATCATTTATATTGTTTATTATTACGTAGACAGAGCTGTCGCATTAGAAAGGAGACAGCTGCTAGTTTGAGTGGGAATGGTTTGTGCTGTAACGACCCACCCCCCGGTACCCCCATTTTGTTCGTTATTTTACTCTCTGAAATGTTATTATTTACCTCACAAGTTTTTTTACTTTAAATTCTATACTTACTGTAATGGGCCTTTTTTCCTCTAGTAGTAAAAATGATCGTCTAGTTAATTAATTGATAATTTATATACTCACGTTGTGATAATGTTAATTTAGGTAAACCAGAATTCCATGCAAAGTTTGGTGCAAATTCATAAATAAAACATACAAATTCATATTTAAACTCTTTTATGTTTCATGCTTTAAATGTGATGCGATAATTAGCAAAGTATATTACAATTGGTACTATTTACTGATATCTCACTTGAGTTCTGTTCAAACGCAAACCATATTCATTTGCTATCTATATACAGGGTGAGGCACCGAAAACGAAACAGATCGCATATTTTGAAGAAACATTTTTTTTGGAGAAAATGCAAAAAGAGGTCGATTTTTATTTCAAAGGGGACATCTTTCGATCATATCCTCAACTATCCTACATCCCTCCCCACCCCTTTGTCACTATTACCAATGAAATTGAAATAGGGAAAGTACTAAGTGTGATACATCATTGAAAAGGTAATTTTATAAGGAAGTTGACTGTGTGACAGTTTATTACGTAACTTTTGATTTTGGCGCCATCTTGCGGGAAAAATAATGATACTTCATTTGAAAATAAAACTCATTTAATAGACAATTCATAATAAAAATTAAAAAATTATAGAAAAGTGAACATAAAAATTAAATTGAAAAATTTAGGACAACTCCCATAATTAAAAACTAAATTACTTCAAAGTAAATGCTCAAAATGTTGTCCATTAACTTCCATACACGAATATAAATTGTTCTCAAATCTTTGTCTGACGTTTTGGAGCATTTCTGGAGTTATTTGACTACATAGAAAGATAAGCTAGTTAAGTGTTTTAATGATAATTACTTCGTGAAAAGAAATATGTTTTATGGTGGTTTCTTGGTCTAGATTACCAGACACGTGCACGAAATATGGATCTTTTAGGGACGTGGTTATAGGTACTATTTATTAGGTGTCGTAAATAAGATTTAATTATCTGGGAGATTTTTCGTTAAATGAAGCATTTTTAGTTTAATAAGAATGCAATATTATATTTAATAAATGGAATAAATAAATTATTAAGGTAGGTTACAGTGCGAGTATGTTTATCTAAAGAGCGAACATGCGTTCTGTGAATAAATCCGTATTTACGTCTACTACGATTGCTTTACATTGCTGTTACACTTCAAAATTAATTTAGTACTTTCCTGAGAAAGTATTTTACAACTACAATAATTGCAACGGGAAAAAATATAGTGCAAGCCTTTTTTACGCTTTAGAGCCTTATGTTAAGTCAATGCCGTATTATAATCATAAACAAACCTTGTAACGATATTCTTCCGTACTCTCTCATAATAATTTGACAACTGCGTGGATGACATCATGAATGTTTGAAATTTGTATTTTGTAAAAAAAATTAGTCTAATAGTTTTTCGTCGTTTTGTAGGAAACTAAATAGTAGCCCAAATAAAATTAGTGTTACGATAGTCAAGAAATAACGAATATACTGTATTTTAGGTTGTTTTTTCTACAAATAAATTAAGTGTACTAGTAGCTGATCCGAAAACTACCAAAGTTAGCGTACATCCAGAGACAAATTTTAGTAAAAGAATGGCGCACGATACGGATCTATCGAAAACCTCTGCAATGGACACCATCATGAGTCAGGTAAAAAAATTAAAAGAAAAGCGATGTTTTAAAATGATTTTATTAACAATCAATTTATTACATTCCGTCAATATCTGATGCTTTTTATTGATCTTCTTGGATCTTCCCGTTCTTTTCCAGTTGATTGAGGATTTCCTTAGTCCTGTTTTAATTTATAATCTCAATTTCTTTCACTTATAAATATCAATTACGATAATATAGCTGATTTTTTTATAGGCAGGCTTTTCCAGTCTAGGTACCTTAATAGGAAATACCCCAGTCAGAAGCGGCAATAAGGAAGCTTCCGAATATGAAAGTAAACAAACATCAGAAATCTTAGACCCAGAACTAAATCTTGGAAGGTACAATTTATTCCAAATGAAATACAATTTCAGTCTAAACACGTGTAATTAATTATTTTAGGTTAGGTTATACCGGTGCAGACGACATCTGTTGGCATAAAGTTGCCTTACCCGAAAAGAAGAACTTGTATCTCGAGCTTTATTCGCGGATAACAAATTACACGTAAGTCAAAATATATTTATATCTATCGATCTGGTACTATTTGGCTTGGGTGTTAAAATTACATTTTAACCTTAGATAAAAGAGACCAGAGATATAACATACACCGGTGTTTAACCTGCGCAAATGTTGCCAATTTCTAAAGACAGGTTAACGGATTAGGGGAACTGGGCGGAGACCCGAACTGTGTGACAGAGACGGACAGGGACAGTCTTTGTTTATTAGCACCATAATGAACTATTAGATTTATTTAAGATGTTTAATTGAATTTTGTATTACGAAATAAAATTAACGTGATTTTTTAATATCAAACAGATGCCACGACATTTTATGTAAAGAGAAGACCTTTTATAAAATATTTTGTTAGCGTTTATTTACTACGGACTTTTCTTCAAGAGACTACAGTAAAATATTGAAATAGAATATTGTTAATAGAGCAAGAAATGGTACTCATTGTCTACGAGTATTATAAAAAAAAAGCATGTGCGAAGGCGAATACTGCAAATCAAACCTTGTGAGTTGAACAGTATATTTTTTCTACGGCTATCACATAATATTAAAAATTAGACAAAATGAGAAAACCAGAGAAAACCAGATAACATTTTAAAATTTAAACCTATTAAGTCATTTGGTCGCTAGGGGGTGGGTGATTATCGAAATAAATTATCGATTCGATTATTTTCAATCAATCGATTATTTTAAAAAAAATCTATTTTTTTTGTCGTATTTCCTTTAAAATCGACTACTTGATTATCTTTGAAAAATCAAAAATAATCGATTAATTAAAAAGACAATTAACCCATAAATCAGGGTTTACAAAAAATAATAAAAGAATTATCGTTTATTTTAAATAATTGATTATTTTCAAATATTCTTTTTTTTTTCGTTCATTGAAACAGATTACTAGATAATCTTTGAAAAATTGAAAATAATCGATAATTTAAAAATAATCGATTAATTAAAAAGTCGATTAGGTAACTGATAAATCGATTTTCAAAAAAAAATCGAATTATCGATTATTTTAAATTATCGATTATTTTCAATCAATTGATTATTATCAAATAATCTATTTTTATTGTATTTCTTTTAAAATCTACAATTCGACTATCTTTGAAATACCGAAAATAAACGATTATTCCAAAATAATCGCTTAATCGAAAATAATCGATTTTCCAAAAATAACCGAATTGTCGATTATTTTCTAATAATTTTTTTTTTCATATTTCCTTTAAAATTGATTATTCGATTATCTTTGAAAAATCGAAAATAATCGATTATTAAAAAGCTGATTAACCGATAATTCTAAAAAAATAACCGAAATATCGGTTATATAAAATAACCGATTATATTCGATCAATCGGTTATTTTCATATAAAACTTTGAAAAAAAAATGAAAATAATCGATTAATCGAGAAAACCGATTAAACGATAAATCGACTTTTCCAAAACAAATCGATATAGATTATAACATTATCTTAAAAAACGAAAATAATTTATTAAAAATAACGGATAAATCGATTTTCATAAAAAATATCAGAATAATCGATAAATCGATTATTTTTATAACCCCTAGGTCGCTTGCTTTTATCCGAGCATTTAGCTCCAAAATTTAGAAATTCAGATTATTTGATCCCATTATCTTTGAAACCACATTCGATTGTAAAATAAATAATAAATATTTCTAGAATTTGAATTTTTTAGTAAACGAAAATTTTGTTCGAGTTGTTTAGTGGTTTATAATGTAACATTTTATTAACAATGTGACTAACTCCCGTAACTTTAGTATTTTTTTGCTTATACTAGATCATATTGTGCGTTTTACTTAAGATTCAAATGTCACTTCCGATTTGACCGCAAACTATGCTTCTTTACTTATGTGTTTTCTGAAATATGTATTTGACTTAATATTTATTGAAACCCCTTAATGCGGATCTGAAGTATTCAGCCCAAAGGATCATGGCGCTTTATGTCAAAACGTTAATAAATATTTACCGCTGAAAACGAATATATTTTTTATCGTTCATAACATTGGTACTTGTATTATAAGTATATACAATTTTTCAAGATAAAAACATCGTGGCATTTTAAACTTGAAATTGAATAACTAGTACACTTTAAATTACTAATACACCAATAAATAAATCAAAAAACAGCTGTCAATGGTGATTGAACTCAGGCGTACCTAATATCGGAGCAATTCGGGTGACGTCGTTCAAACAATGATTTTCAATGGGTGGCTTACTTGGGGTTAAAATAGACAACATGCGCAGTGTGCAATGTTACATCTTCAGTCTCTTTAATCTAAGAAACTGAAAATTTGATATAATTGATATAATTCAGTTTATTTCTTGAACCACACGTGGCCAAAATGCCGGATTAATCTTTTAATATTTCTTTCCAACTGTATTAGTTCCTTCATAATCCATAAAAGTATTTATTTATTGTCCTTCAGGACGAATAAATTTTAAATATTTTTCCCTTGTACCATATAATAATCTGTGGCTGAAAAAAAACTACTGGACTATCATTGGGAAAACCTTTGATGGATGAATGCCGTTTAAACAGCTTCTAAGTAATATACAACCTATTTAAAAACAGTATGTTAGTTAGTTGGTTACCAGTGGAGTAGCCTAAAGATTGATCATTTTTATGCCTCTTCTTTGAAGGATGCAGACTCTACCGCATTCTAGAAAAAGATATAATAAAGCCTGTGGGGATTTTAAAATCCCAAACAGGGGAATACACTAAAACTGGAATGAAAACATTAGCATTACTTCTCAAAACTCATTTTCCTGACTGCACAACAAACCCGAATGCAGCAAACCAAACCCACACGAAGTGGAACTCTCAAAAAAAAATCTTCTGCCAAGTGTGGGAAACTGTAAAACGGGTAGTCACTACAAAGAAAGTAACATGGACAATTTCGCACCTTCAATCGATACAATTCACCGGGACCAGATGGGGGTATTGTCTCTGCTTCTGCAACAAGCAATAGAAACATTGGCTCGCATAGTTTTAGGCCCTACATAGCAAGTTTGGCGCATAAACATGTAGGTACCAAATTAGGCTTTCCAAATAAAATGGCTGCCAGTGGGTTTTGACAGGTTATGATGTGGTTATATGATATGACAACCTTGTGGTCCTGGTGATTTGATAGGGTCAATGGTATAATTATATAGATTAATTATTCATGTTTTTCAAAATAAACATAAGCTTATGCTTTGATGTAAAAATGAAGGTAATTACTTTTTTTACTGTATTTAAAGGCTGAAAATTTGTTTTAAAACACATTTTTGCTAATCTTGTTCTGATTAACATATTGACTGCCAAGCCAGAATCGTGACAATTTCCCCCCAGGCCAACCATCTGTTTTCCGGCGTATTTATATTCGTTTTGAACAATTTTGATAAAAAAATTGTATTTTTTCTGTTTTTGGCCTTTTTTTTTTTAATTTGATACTGTCATACATATATGAATGCCGCGCCTCCCCAGGGAAAATATTGTAATATTTACTCGGTGGGGCCATGTCATGGATATATACTTTTTGTGAAAAATGCACGGAGCATTTCATGTCATGTTTCAATTCCAAACATAAATAAATTTCAGTTTATTTTATGTTCTTATTGTAACTATTATTATTATTATTATTTTGATTAATTTAGGTTTTCAACCTTTGCAAATTGAGATGTTTTCTTCAATTTAAAGTTGTAAGTTAGTCAACCCTAAAAGAATAAATGCGATTCTTTACACTATATATATACTTCAATATTTTTTGAGGCCCAGTATACCTAAACATCAGTGGGAGGCCAGCGTACCAAAAACCCCATTTATAAAGCGTAGGCTGTAATATACGTAAACGACGCAGCTTGCACTAAAATATTGACCGCCATACATATATGAATGACGCGGCCGTAACGGAAAGGTACCTGTCATGGATATATGTATGCCGTGGCAGTCAATGTGTTAATGAGCACTTGCGAAGTAATATGGCCGCAAAACGACCCACTTTGAGCAATCTATACAACTATATAGGTATCATTGACCCTGTCAATGACAGCAGGCCACAGGGCTGCTATAATTAAACTGTCAGTTCCCACTTGTCAGCATTTTGACAGGTCGTTGGAATTAGGCATTCCAAACTGAATGGCTACCAGTGGGTTTTGACGGGTTATGATATGGCAAAATTATGGCAACCCTGTAGGCCTGGTGATTTGACAAGGTCAATGAAATAGATAGTTACATAGATTGATTATCCAAATTTTTCAAAATAAACATAAGCGTATGCCTTGAAGTAAAAATGTAAGCAATTATTTTTTTTTAAATATCTAAGGGCTAAAAATTGGTTTTAAAACACATTTTTGTTAAACCGATTCAAATTAATAAGTATTTGCCAGGCAATATGGCCGCTCGTAAACGACCAGCTTTGAGCAATCTATATAACTATATATGTATCATTGACCCTGTTAATGACAACATGACAACAGGGTTGCCATATCTAAACTGTCATTACCCACTGGTAGCCATTTGGACAGGTCGTTGGAATGCCTAATTAGGCATTCCAACGACCTGTCCAAATGGCTACCAGTGGGTAATGACAGTTTAGATATGGCAAGCCTGTTGTCATGTTGTCATTAACAGGGTCAATGATACATATATAGTTATATAGATTGCTCAAAGCTGGTCGTTTACGAGCGGCCATATTGCCTGGCAAATATTTATTAATTTGAATCTGTTTAGCAAAAATATGTTTTAAAACCAATTTTTAGCCTTTAGATATTTAAAAAAAATAATTGCTTACATTTTTACTTCAAGGCATAAGCTTATGTTTATTTTGAAAAATATGGATGATCAATCGATGTAACTATCTGTTTCATTGACCTTGTCAATCACCAGGCCTACAGGGTTGCCATAATTTTGCCATATCATAACCCACTGGTAGCCATTCAGTTTGGAATGCCTAATGCCTAATTAGGCATTCCAAACAAATGAATTACCAGTGGGCAGGTTTGGTATATCTAAGGGTGGCGACATATGGTGTATTCTATCTACTTTACGTAAAATCATGAATAATGGATTACATTTAAATATTGTATGTCAAACACAATAAAAATAATATTTAAAAAACCCACCTATACATTTCTTCATAAATTGGCAGGCTTGGCGAGTACTACTTCGAATAAAAATAGCGTCCAAGTTGCAAGACTATGTCGCTACCCCCTTAAATATACAAGAATTTCCCACTGGCACCTATTGTTTGACAGGTCGTTGGAATGCCTAATACCTGGAAATACAGCCTTCGAGCATATATTACTAGAGCCATCGTCCAAATGGACTTTGTTTTGGTACAGGGGGGAAAAATAGTGTCCAGCATTCCCATTGGTATGTTTCGTTTTGCTTGGCATGTCAAATCGTTCAAAATTGTCAGATCTATCATTTGATTTTCATTAATTTCTAGCTTATTTTTGTAGTTTATAAGTAATTTTTTTGTATTTTATTACTTTAGTGATACAAATGTAAACAATGGTGAGAGTTTGTGTAAGTTTTAAATAGAAATACAAAAAGGCATCGTCAAGGTCATTTTACAAGTAAGTAATCATTAGCGTCTCTACTATTTTTTTAAAATAAATATAAGTATCTGCATTCTATGCAAAAGGCCGTTAAACATGAATTTAAAATAAATGGTAAATTTAGTGACTTAAATTTAAAGAACTTGTATTATGTATGAGGAATATTGTTTTAGATTTTGAACTCTACTAAAAAGTTGTATGTATCAAATTTATTACATATTTATATTAATTGCAAACTCCGTAAACATGATGCGACACTGGAAATAGTGTCTACCTATTACCCCTCTTAACCCAAACAAACGCTGTTGAATGCGGACTCTATGAAATATATATGCTCGAAGAATACAGCAGAGTGGTTTTTATACCTACAACATATGCCGTGGCAAATGCCTTACAGATCAATAATTCTTACGTCATTTCTATTGAAAGGATTAGAAAAACTGATTGATCAGCATGTCCGGAAACCCACTCTAGTTTATTTGAAAATAAATGATAGCAAAAATTTTATGACCAAGAGATAAACCCCAATATAACATCATATATCAGTTGCAAGGCACAACTCCTGACCTTTAATCGGAAAACAAGGTTGGAGGTCTTAGAAACTCTGTTTTGGGCCCAATCTAACACTACCTGCTTATAACCAACAAAGATAACGAGGTACTGTGTTAAAGTAACCCTTTCTAGTCTTTAATTCTATTGACACATTTAAATTTCGCTTCTTGGGAGAGAAAAATAATGAACCATTACATTTAAATCGTGATTCTTCTTATAGAAATGCTGACTGTAAAGTGTACATTGATAACGAAGAATTTAACTGTCACCTTATTGTTCTTCAATGTTACTCCGAATTGTTTGATGCATATATTGCTGTGAAGAAAGTGGAATTGCCATCCGTAAGTCTGTCATCATTCTACTACGTACATATATCCCAGATGTTAGAATTAGATTAGTATTATTTTTGTTAATTTTGTTTTAAGGACAAGTGCAGTGCAGCAGCTTTTGCATTTATATACGAATGGATGATAACGGGGGAACCCTCTTATAAAGAGTTATCCAGAGACAATGTTTTAGATATCTTCAATAGTGCCAAATATTTGAAAATTAAAGGTATATCCTTTCAACTAATAATTACTTTTGTTCAATTAATATCGCCGTAAATGATTCAATTCAATTAAATATTAATTGTTTTTTGAAGATTTGGTGGAACAATGTTGGGCATTCATAGATCACACTGACGTGTTTTCTGAAGACACTGCATTCTTACTTTACATGGATGCCAAAGAAAAAAATCTGCCCGAAGTAAGAGAGCTCATGCTTCCTAGAATACAAGGCTTCTTCCTAATGTTAGTCAGTTCTCAAAATTGGCTCGAATTAGAATTAGATGATGTCAAGAATTTCCTCAAGTCTAATTATATTTGTGTTAATTGGTAAGTTCGTTTTATATAGTATCTTTTTATTTTAAATTATGGGGCATGAACTGAATACAAAGTATATATCCCAGGACTCTTGCCTTGTGGAGCGGGCGAATAGGATGGCATCACCCAGGCCATTACCATCGGTGTGATGGAAGCCTACCAAATGACCACTTTCAAAAAAATGGGGCATCTAGAGACACCTCTCGGCGACAATATTAATATTAACCTACAGAACTTTGACCTGAAAGGCTGACTATCCCTTGACACCCCCTATCGACAACCAGTAGGTTTTTGATGAGTTAATATCCTGTAGGACATGACGACCTGAGTAAATAGCTGTCAGTAGATACCCCTCAGCGCCAACCAGCAGGTTTTTGACGTGTTGATAACCTGCAGGATTTTGATTAGCTGGGAAGATGGATCTCTAGATACCTTTGAGCGGTAACCAGTTGGTTTTAACAAGTGAAGATGTAGGTTCTATGCTCTTGGAGGATGCACAATGGGTCTTTTGAGACCTAAGTGCTGTGTAAAAACCCACCCTCCCCAAACTTACAAATACAGAGAGATCCAAAGACCTCGTATTCTTAAATCACACCCTATTCGTATCAAGTCAATATAATTTCAGTAAAACCTCAATCACAATTAAGTCCAATAGAAAATCATCCCTACGCGCGGTTCCCGAATACCAGTTCAGATAAGTTTTGCGTATAGTAAAAGACGAATAATCACTAAAGCAGCATAGACAACTTTCGGCAACGTTATACGTTTAAACAATAATTAAAATGTTCATTTTAGTGAAATGGAGGTGTTTATGTCTGCTGTAAGGTGGCTAAAGCATGATTGGAACGCAAGAGATCACTATAAATATGAAATACTAGATTGTGTGCGATTCGGCAATATTGCACCCTGGCAATTGGTCGACATAAAGAGGAATCCGGAAAATCCAGACTTTATGGAGCTGGCTAAAGATCCCAAAATTTGTAAAATGATCGACGATGGTTTAGCGTAAGTCTACAAATATTACAATTTTATTTAACACATCCTTTCGTATTTGCGTCATCTTTAAGGGTTAAGTTCTTCAATTTCATTCCTCATTTTTGGTTGTTCGTATGTTCAAAAACTTATATCCATACTGACATTTAGCATCCTTTGTCGTTTAATTCCATGAAGTGCTTCTTTCTATATTCTCAGTGTCGTCAAACCACTTCAAAACTATGATTCCGGAACCATAGAACGAACTGGAATAGGAGTAAAAGTTTGAGTAGATCCCCAAACATCTTACAAGCGGAAATTCACGTCATTGAGAAGTGTATCCAGTTCAACATCGAGGGAAACTATGGCAAACAAGAGATTATCATGATGTCCGATAGCCAAGCAGCCATCAAAACGCTGAGCTCAAAAATGGTCTGAAGATACCTAGAAAAACTAAATTAGCTAGACGAGAAAAATACAGTTACTTTCACTTGGGTCCCGGGACATAACGGGGTAAAGGCTAACGAGATTGCAGATAGTCTCGCAAGGAAAGGGACTCAAACACCCTCTGTAAGACCTGAACCGTTCTGCGGTCTCAGCAGTAACACAATATTGGGAGAGATTTAAAAAAAGAATTGGGCAGTAGAAGAACCGATAATTGGATTAAGACAGGCTAAGATACTTTTCAGTGAATATAACCAGAAAAGATCGCGAGCCTGTATCAGCCTGAGCAAGAACAGATTACGCATTGTAACAGAGATCCTTACCGGGCATTGTCGACTTAAAGGACACCTTTAAACTGAGAGTCGTAGAAGATAGTGGGTGCAGATTCTGTGAGGAGGAGAATCACATTCTGACTGAATGTGTAGCACTTCAGAATCCAAGGGCACTAGACTTAGGAGCATACCAAATGGAAGAGGTCGATCTACCTAACTTGAAGCATACTCCAAATCCTACACTTCCTTGAGAAGATATAATTGAAAGGGTCGTTATAGGCATCGAGACTATTTCCTCGATGCATTAGCGACAGAAGAGGACACAACAGATCTTTTAGCTTGCAGTGAATTAATACCCCATGCCCAACATAACATAGTTGTCTTCCTCTTGTATTCTTTCTTTGAACTTTTGTTCTATGTCTTCCTTCTAGTACATGATAAACATGCCATCTTAAATGCCATTCTATTTAGTGTTTATTAAATACTATTTAGTATGGAGAAAGAATAGAGTAGGAAAATAAACGTGACATTTCTATTTATTGTATAGTTTTCCATCTCATATATTGTTAACGGAGTATTTAAGTTTTGACTATTCTTGATGGCAGAATGGAAACAAATTCCTTCTTCACGGTCTTAATTGTTTATTTTAGGTACGTCATCATTAAATATTGGTACGGACAAGAAAACGACGACTTCCAACACTGGAACGCCGTTCTAGGTCTTCAAGAACCGCCTCCGCGCAATTGGAGCGGTTCAGACAAGACCTACTTCACATACAGAGAATTCCTCATCTACCTCGACCAGTACAGAAGGAACCAATTGATCGAAAAGAACAAGCCAAAGATATCCAGCGACAAAGGTGACAGCAAGGAAGCAAGAAAATCGACTACGGGTTCCGTAGAGAAAAATTCCCCGAGGGTACCCACAATGGAAGAGTTTTTGTCCAAGAAGAAAGTAAGTACGACTTACGGACAGCAGAAGAAGGTTAACAAAGTGGTATCGTAGTGTACGCATGAAAGTATTTTTTGTTTATGTGTAATGAGAGATTACGGACTTTTGTGTTATATATATTTATTTATATTTATACATATTTGAAATAATATTTTATAGAACTTTATTTGGATTATTAATTGAATGCAAAACATGTGCAACAATAACAGTTGGGTAGGTATTTGTATTATAGCCAAATAACAAAAAAGAAAATAATGTAACTCTTACTATTATCTACTGTGACAAACGATATAGTTGTAAGGCAAATAACGAAATAATAACTGAAAGGCACCTTTAACTGCCAAAGTAACAAATCTTTTTAAATATAGTACCATGAAGGTATTTGTTTCAATGCTTGGACTATAAGCCACTCATATTGAAATTTATTCTTTCATTTAAAGCCTATTACTATTTCGTTTACCACTACTAAACTCTCTGAAGCTTTAAGTAAATGCAGAACTGCAATTCTATCGCATTTGAAGGAAACTTCAACAATTTGTTTCATGGATACTTCTGGATAAGAAATGATGATTCCTATTCCTGTATAAGGACTAACTGTTCACACCTGGGGAGCACCAATATCTATTTCTATTCTTTGTGCTATTCATAGAAGAAGCAATTACCCTAATAACGACTCCAAACTTATTAAAAACCTCGCTCATTTTGGCCATAAGCGTACAGCTGGTGATATATCTTTGCTCTTCCGATCTTTCCTGCATTATCCCACCTCTAGTTAGACCTCCAAGAACAACACGCCAGTCTCTTAACTCATACCGGTATGGGAGACCTAGATTTTGAAGTTTCCTCCATAAAAGAAATTCTTACTATCCCAAAATCCAATCCTATAAGACCAGAAGTACCCAATCTTGGGATCCTAATTTTATTTTGTCACAATTACAATTGTACCACTTGTACCATTTTTTCTTTATCCACACTTGGTTTCGTCTCTAATTTATAAAGGTTTCATTTTTCACACTGGACATTGAAATACTTGCAGTTATTGATGTTGATAAGAGGTAAGTTTCATATAAGAAAAATTAAAATTACTGACTAGTGTCTTTTAACAGGATATCCGAGATTTGAGGAGTTCAACAAGAGGTAAACAGCATGTAAGTGCTTTTAAAATTAATATCAACGGGCCAACAAAAGGTAAACAGCACTTGCAATGCGTTTACCTATTGTTGACTCTGTATTTCTTAATTCCTATAGTATTCCAACTAATCATTTTAACTGATATGTCATGCACCTATAGAATTATTATTTAGATGATTGGTTTTTCTAAAATATTGTCAGTTTTTAGACCAACCCCAATGTCTTGTCTTTACGGCTGTTAGAGATCAAGGTACCGAACTTAATATCAATGGATACAACGATAAAAATATTCTTCTTAATATCACATAAAATGTACCTAGTTTATAATTATTATTTCAATATTTGGATATTTGTTTATTAATTCATTTCTTAGTCAAGAGGAATTATTCATGATTTGCGGTTTTATTTTTAGCAACCAGTAGTCACTTTCCCAGCCCTAATCGACGAAGAAATAAAGCCAATGAAATCTTGTAGGCGATGGCTTACTCGACCCCAGGCTGCTGTTATCATCCAAAGGGCCTATAGAAGATTTCAAAGGCAACAATTACTTAAAAATATTCCCCTCGATAAATCAAAAAAATCTAAGACGAGCGAAGTTTTCAAAAAGACCAAAAAGGGCGTATTAAATATGTTTAACATGGTGAAGAATCATTTTGATGATCAGTAAGTAAAAGATATAAAAAGAAATTGAAAAAACTACTGATGGATTTGTTCTAATATTTTTTTAGGAGACAATCAACTGATCTTGTTTGGACGCCAACTAGAAGAAACTTGTTAGACGAAGGATCTCTATTTCACGAAATTAGAGAGACCGTGTTAGTTTTCGGTGGTCTAGACCCTCACAATCCGTACGGATTTGGTAAAAATACAGGGAAAGAAATCTTCCGTTACATGCCTGTCGGAAATTTTTGGCAATTCGTAGCAGAATTGCCTGAACCAAGACATCATCACTGCGCGGAGTTTTACAAAGGAAGAATCTTCTTAGTTGGTAAGTATGATCTCTAATTGGTCTACTTTTTAAAATTATTCTTTCTTCTACTTCAGTTAATACTTACTCGGGCAGAGGGGTACAATATATACATGGACTTAAAGATGAATGAGACCAACTTCTCACTTCTCAACTTATTTGTAATCAATCAAGCAATCTTAAAGGCCCTTGGTACCAACAAAATCAGTCAAAACTGGTCTGGAACTGTCTTGGTACAACAATGAATGAATTGGTTACCCCAGAATGAGGTATCTAATACTAGTATAAGTACCTGGACTTAAAGGTAGTCAAGGAATTGAGGTTATCGTGCCGATGATAGTGTGTGGTGTTTTCCTCGTCCGTAAATTAATTAGCACCACCAATCATCTGTAAGTCGCCCCGAAACGCCATGGCAAATAATAATAGCCGTCCCTTTTGACACAAGCTCTTCTGTCAGAGCTTCAGGGATTGGCGCATAAGGGGGTAGATTGTAGGGGTAGTATTATTATAGAATTTAGTTTTCTACTTCTGTTTAAAAAGCGATGAATATTTAAGAAATAAACTTCCATCAGTAAAAAAGGATAATTCAACATACTATAGGTGGAAGTGATCCTCGCGGAAGCCAAATCTTCCAAGATGCAGGTGTTACTGCCACTGTGTGGAGTTTTGACCCGGTCGCTAGAAAATGGTTTAAAGAAGAACCAATGTTTGAAGTTAGAAAAAATTTCGGATTGGTTGGATGTAATCAAGGTCTATATGCCATTGGAGGACAAGGAGGACAATATGAGTAAGTTTTATTTTATTTATAAATAACTTTATTGTAATTCTTTGGTGTTTATTACAGAGTTTTAAACAGTGTTGAGAAATATGATATCGAAAAAAAGATCTGGAATCAAATGAAACCCATGTTGACTGCGAGAACTGGTTTCGCCTGCGCTAAACTAAGGAATCATATTTGGGTGGCCGGTGGTATAACTGGCAGTGATAGTACGATCGATATATTGGAATCTGTCGAAACTTACGATATCAGATCTAATCAGTAAGTAAACTCATCATGCCATCGTATATGATCTATGTATGCCATACCTTACATTAGGCACGCGTATCTATGCGTAATATCAAGTCAATGCTCACGCTTGCTTGTATAGATTACTATCTTATACTAGAATCCATTTTATTATTCTATCCACTCCTGGGCTAATATGTCACAATATCGCCTACTTAAAACTGGCAATTAGCTTTAGTCTCACCAGCATTGATTTAGTAGGTACGCTATTTATTTTTAACATTTTTAGATGGACAGAACTGAAGTACCCACTACGATTTCCACGATGTTTTTCCTCGATGTTCGTTCTCTCAGATAAACTTTACCTGATTGGCGGCGCAGGGAAATCTCCAGATAAATTCAAAAGGGGTAGTACGACTAGCATAGGAGCCCTGGATCTATGGAACGATAAAAAATTCGAATGGAACGAAATATCACAATTGAATATTCCTAGACATGGTCATGCCGTGTCTTATCTTGGAACTCAGATACTGATAGTTGGTGGAGTTACAACAGCGTACGGAAGAGCTTTGAGCAATACGGAATGTTTTTGCACACAGCGAGGTACGTACAATGCACACTTAGACCAGGGATTTATTGGCCGTTCAATCTTATATGACAGGGGTTATAATACTACTGGAACATGCTCATCTATACAGATAACAGACAAGCACTACTCACCCTGAACAGACCACGAATTTACTCACGGTTAGTACTAGAATATTACGAAGCTTTGGCCGAAGTATCCATCAACAATGTGGTCACCTTAAGATGGATCAAAGGTCACTGGCCAAGAAAGCAGCCAACCAAATACTTTTTGGCCCTGGTCCTTCTATTGGCCTAACAAAATCGATAGTGACAGACCTAATTAAAGAACATTACCTTGTGAAATTCAAGAAAAGATGAGATAAAACAAGAAACTGCAGAGTCGCCAGGGAGCTTTTAAGTTATCCTGACAACACTGCAGCAAACAAATATTTGACCATGACTAGACAGAATCTGCGCCTAGTCACAGGCATTCCGACTGGTCATTGCCAAGTACAAAAGCATCTCCGTATCATGGGGTTGTCAGAATCCGCACTTTACAGGGGGTGCGAACAAGAAGATGAGACCATCGAGCATATCCTTTACGATTGCCCGACGCTTTCATTTATTAGAAGATGTTTGTTCGACGAGTATCGGCTAACACGGATGAAAGATAAGCATCTATTGGCGACGTTGTCAACTACATTAAATCTGTAGGCTGGCTCATCTTAGGAAAATGTACAATGGGCCTAGTGAGAACTAAGTGCCGTGAGGGTAACCAACCCACCCTCCTCACGTTACAGATACAGATGCAGATGATAGGGGTGGCCAACTTTTCTGTATATAAGATCTACTTTTTATATTACAAATGTGTCGCGATCGACTTGTTGTAATAGGCGTAGTCTAAGGGGGAAGAAGGGGTGTGAAATGCATACTATGTTTATATACTTGCAGTATAAGGTAGGGTTGGTGCCTTGTTGACAAGTGAATAAAGGTACCGTTGCTTAAAAAACTGACTAATTATTTTTGGCTTCTAAAAAAAAGTCAGGCATATTTTTTTAAATAAACCCCTAGTTCCGAGCTTCTAAAAAACAAGTATTAGAAATTAAAAATTTAAAAAACCGACTTCAAAAACGTGCAGATGCCATCACCACATTTTAACCAAATTTATATGGGACCACCCCTGAGGTACCCCCTTACTAACAAAAAAAGAATCATATAAATCGGACAAGGTGGTAAAGCATTATCGCTAAACATACATAAAAAATGAAGAGTTTGAGGATTTTCTCATGGACCCAATTATTAGATTTTGACTAAATTTATATGGAACCACCCCTGAAATGCCCCCTTTCTAACAAAAAAAGAATCATTGAAATCGGACACCGTGTTAAAGAATAATCGCTGAACATACATAAAAAAAAATATCGCGACGAATTGATAACCTCCTCCTTTTTGAAGTCGGTTACAAGTATTAGAAATTAAAAATTAAAAAAAACCGACTTCAAAAACGTGCAGATGCCGTCACCACATCTTAACCAAATTTATATGGGACTACCCCTGAGGTACCCCCTTACTAACAAAAAAAGAATCATATAAATCGGAAAAGGTGGTAAAGTATTATCGCTAAACATACATAAAAAATGAAGAGTTTGAGGATTTTCTCATGGACCCAATTATTAGATTTTAACCAAATTTATATGGGACCACCCCTGAGGTAGCCCCTTTCTAACAAAAAAAGAATTATTGAAATCGGACACCGTGTTAAAGAATGATCGCTGAACATACATAAAAAAAAATATCGCGACGAATTGATAACCTCCTCCTTTTTTGAAGTCGGTTAAAAAAGGTCCTCACCTTTATTTTACTAACCTAAAACGGAAGTATAAATTTAAATATGAAAAAAATGTATAAAAATGTACAGTATGGTAAGTTTTGTCTTCTAATTCTACCAATTCCACCCCAGACATTGCGAGCGATCGACGATCGACCAAAATTGGCTTCGGGATCAACCGGTCGATCGCGATCGACTTGCTGGCCACCCCTGTTACATGAAACCACTTAGTATTTTACAGAAACATTTGCAAATATAAGAATTTCGTTTTTACTGAGAAAAATTGATTGATTTTTAAAAAGATAAATACTATTATTTGCGGTAATATTGATTTTAGAAGTAACATCGCAGATTTTGTTTATTTGTACCTAATATTTAAAGAAAAATGCTTTTTGTGGGGTTATCAGATGTGCAGAGGGGAAGAATAAGTAATGTTATAGAAGAGCATGGTATGTCCTAAAGAGCCATTACTTGGAGTGGGTGTTTCACAAAGGGTGATTTTAAAAACCTATTCAAGATTCATAGAATTAGTAAATCTAAAAAACAGACATAGAAAAAGTAGCCGAAGAGTTACTACCGAGCAGCAAGGCCGATTTTTAGCTCAAATATATAGAAAAAATCAAACGGTAACTGATAGAGAACTCCAAAGACAGTTTCTACAAGCGACGGGATTAAGAATATCAGTGTAAACGATTAGGAAACAACTTCGTGCCAAAGAATTGTTTAGTAGGAGACAAAACAAAAACGATCGATTAATTTGGACGAATTTATTTTCGGACCAAACCAGGAACCGTGTTGTTAAGAGGCCGTGGAAGACAAACCAGGGTTCAATAAGCTGCCCGACTGGTTCCGAAAAATAAAGGGGGACAGTGATGTTTTGGGGCGGTATCAGGCTACTGGAAAGGACTCCCCAACATGCAATAAACGTTAACTGCGAAGAGGTATGTGGAATTGGTGTTACATCCCATAAAATGACTTTTGAAAGGTACTTCTGGAGAGACTTTATTATAATGTATGCTGGATAATGCCCTATCGCATACTAGAAGAGTCGCCAAAAGCGACTTCATTTTGGTATGACAGTATTAAACTGGCCTGCTTTTCACCGATCTTAATCACATCGAAAATGTGTGGGATATGTGGTAAAAAGAAAGGTTAGCGCTCGTTCGTGCAAAACAACCCAGGAAACATGGAACAACTGGTTTAAACAGTTCTTGAAAAATGGAGGGACCTTCCTCGTGAGGAAATTGGTAAACTCATAAAAAGCATGCCCCGACGAATTCGTGCTTGCATTGAGGCAAGGTGGAAATATAGATTATTAAAACTTCCAAGAAGTCCATATGTTAGAATTCGCATTTATTTATTAAGTTGCTTTTATAAAATTAAGACATTTTACTTAATTTTTGATATTATAGAAGGAATTTTGTTTTGAATATCTGCAATGGATTTTGTTGAAATAAACTATAGATATTCTGTTATCCAACGTCATGTTTATTATGAATGCCTATGTTCTGTAAAATACTGGATATAATTTTATATTGGTTTGGTTGTTTGCGGTGGTGGCTCGTTGTTGTATTCTGCAAGATTCTACGTGTCTTGTCGTTACTTTTTAGAGAGCTGTGGGAAAGTGAGACGATGAGTGCGGCGGCCCAAGTGATGCACAGACCGTCCCGAAGCGACCTAGCTAAGAGATGAATATGATCTGGCTAGCTTTTGTTAAGTCTTATTACAAATGGTCCGCTCTCGACTTATTCTCAGCTTTGAAATTATAGTATGTAATATATACGTTCGCACGCTATGATATACTATATTTAATAATTTATTAAAATTAATGAGATAATCCATAAAAATTTATTTTCACGTATATTTTAGAATATCTATAATTTTGTGAAATGTAATGATATACTTGCAATTTTTGTTTGGCAGTTCTACAGCTCTACATCACTTTATAAACCAGAACCAGCCGCCACTGGTTGTTTGTATCTAGCGCAGTGGCATATCCAGAGTTTAAGCTTGGGAGGGGTAATTTATGTGCATCTATTAGGGGTTCTATCAAATATAAATTAATACATATATTAATATAACACAGTGGAGAATAAAAACCAAAGGGAAATTAGCTACGCCGGAAAACTACTTCCTAATCTGTGGAGTAGGAGTACAAAAAGACCGAATTAGACAAGGTACTTTAAACAACGATTACAGGATACCTATTCACAATAGAACTGAAAAGGTCGAGGTGGGGGAGGCCACATGGCCCACAGTCCTAATTAAATCTAATCTAACACAAATCCACAAGCCCAGGGGGAAATAAACCCCCATTACCACCCTTGTATACGCCACAGTTATCCATAAAAAGCAATAAAGTGGCCTAAATGAACCCTTTTTTAATTTCAGAAGCTTGGGTCCGTGGAATTGCCTGTTTACCAACACCTTTAGCTGGACACGCTGTAGTCACTTTACCACCTGCATCACTTTTAACTTTTTAAATTTAAATTATTTTGGTAACCAAAATTTAAAAATCACTTCAACTTTTTTTTTTCGTCTGTATTTCATTTTAAGTTAAACTCGTAGTAGGAAACTAATCTGTCAAATGTTGTTCGTTGAAAGCGAGATTCATAGATGGCGCTAAGTGTCAAAGTATGTTTTACACTATACAAAATATTGTTGTTTTACATTTTTATACATTTTATTGTTCTTATTCTGATTTATTAAAACATTTATTAAAAATTAATTGTTTTATTTTTATATAAAATTATTCTGAAGTACTATATTTTTGTTAAATTGTAATAAAAGGTAGGCAACCAGTGGTTCAAATGATTTCTTTGGTGTAAGTTATACTTTAGTTCACTGTTCACTGGATTGGGGTGCGGTGTGTGTAATATTTTGATCGAAAAACTTACGAGAAATCGAGTGCATTAGTGTAATTTTGTGGTGAAAGGTAAATAAGTTTTGAACTAACTATTTGTTTTATTACATAATAATGTTAAAGTTTAATTAGGGTACTGATAAATGAAGATTAAAGTCTTTGAACTCTACTAATTTTGTATACAACATGGAGGATGTCTTATCTCTTTATGTGTTTAGTGCATTCTTTTGATGCACCAGTTACTGTTATTTATTTTTATATTTCAGTTAATTCCATGCCGCTTTGTTGTTCTCGAATTAGAAAAATTCAATTTAATGCAAATGATCAATCATTTACTATAATTATTATAATAATTCACTATCAGTTTATGCTAATTAGGGATATTATGTGAAGTGAGTAATATATTTCTAAGAATTTGGTTTTTGTTATTAGGTGTGACAAATCTCACCAGTTCACCATGAGTTACATGCAGTCTAATCAGAATAGACCTAGTAAGTATTTTGATTTTATGTTTAATATTCAATTTATGCACTAATTTACTGTTTAATAATAATAAAAACTCTAAATTGGTCCTAAATACCTAAATCTGCCAAAAATATGCTTTCCTTTATTTAAGATATTTTAGTGTCTAGCTTAAATTAGGTGCATTAAGAAAATAAATATCTATAAATAGTCGGAAAACCCATATCTAGAGTTTTTATTCAATAAAATAGGTCCTTCTTCCCCATATTTTCATAGCTAATATTAAAAAAAATGTAATTTCAAGTTTAAAAATTAGATGTTTCATTCAACATTATAATCTTAAAATGTCTGTGATAGTCGAATTTCTGTACTTTATGTACCTAAGTCCTACAAGTATTGGTGTCCTAATGGATTTAGACCTACAATAAAGTTTAAATTTATTTGGTCTACTGATCATGCAGTATAACAAGCATTTCCAACTAGTTTTATTTATATTCAAATAATAAAATGTATAACATGAATATTTATAATACCTTCTTGAAAGTGAAATGTTTGAGTACTTTTAGACTGAACTTTGAGTACTTTTAGACACACAATTCGAGGTCCGTAAAATCAACATTTTTCAGATGAAAAAACGATTCACAAGTGCATGAATAATCCATTTTACTCTATAATAGGACTAATATTTACCCATGTTTTGTTAAAAATTGTAATACTTCCCCTATACAGTAGATGGAGTGAAATGTTTTAATCGATGTGTTGTGGCACTCGAATTGTATAATATGACAGTAATTTGGCTGTAAGTGATTGAAATATTTTGGTTATCTTTGACTGTTGGTTTGTAACAAACAGAGCTGTTCCTAAAGTGATGCTGGAAACGAGCAATAAAATACACTATAGGTAAATGACATGCTGAATTCTATATACTAGATGTCTATGGGCATATCTGCTACAAGTAATTTTAAAGATATTGGCATTAAAAGGCAATGCATCCAGCAGGATCATCCATAAAAAAAATTTAATAAATACAAAATAAATAGTTTTCAACTATCATTGCACTTGTCCTTTAAAAACTTGGACTCAAGCAAAAAACTTCTTCATTCTTTAATAAACTTTTTACAGCATTGTTATTGGCAAAATAGTCATAAAACAGTACCCTAGACATATTGTAAACTTTCTGTAGTTTTACTATTTTGATAAAATATCTGTTGTTAACAGTATAAAATTAGTTTTGGAAAAATTGAAAATTCAGTGTGCCTGGAAAAAAATATTAAAACTCAAATTTGCTCATAAAGTCTGTGCCTTTCCTTTATACACCAACTGTCTACTGGTTTTAATATGTCAATGTATTTAAATTACAACTTTCATAATAATATATTATACTAGGGGCCCAAATATCAAATGTGTACCAGTCCATGTTTTACAATATTTACCATTAAAGTCTAAAAGTAAATTTTATCATAAGTATTATTAACAAAAAGAAAACTTACTGAAATTAAAGAGACCCACAAAAAATGTTTCTAAAGTAGGCCACAAAGACAATATGAGCCACATCCATAATATTTATTCCTGGCTTTGAATTAAATCCAAACTGACAAAGAAGAAGAATTAAATGATCTGACATTCGTTAATTTTTCTAAAGCCTACTTTAGAAAAAAAAAAAATTGTGGTTAGGTAGAGTACTGAAAAATAAATGGGGTTAGCTTAGTAAACAAAATTGTCTTAAAAGCATCCACATTCGAGATACAGCTTATTGAAATTTTCTTCAGTTTCTGAGAAATTTATTTCAAATTAAGAATCTAGGTTACATTGTAGGGCTTTCAGGGGTCATTCCATCTTTTCAATCCCTGGAATTTTTGCAGTGCATCACAAAATGAATGTTTTGTTTAGAAACTTTTTGGTCTCTTGTAGTAACTATATCTTGAATAAGGATGCCGTTAGGACAGTTTTTTAGTAACTTAACCCCACTTATTTTTCAGCACTACTTAACCTAGTAACTGTGAATCATTTTTTGAAACACCCTGTATTTTACGTTATTTTGTACTTATGTGAAACAATGATTTATGAAATAATATTTTTTTTTAAATCGTAGAGGGTATTTAACTGCTCAGATGTGAAGTCATAAATAAAATTACTCTAAATTGGTACCACAAATATTTCTTCTTTTTCAGAAATAAAAAGAAGAGTAACATTGTGTTAATGTAGTTGATTACAAAAAAAAAACATAATGATACAAAGATTAATTTCGAGGAACATCAAATATACATAAACTTAGTATCATATTAACCAATTTTATAATTATAGTTAGTTATATCAGCTAATTGTTACTATTTGTATCGCCCAGCTTACTTTCCTTGATATTATTCTTTGTACCAACTATGTTGCTTTTAGACCTGTCCTTTGGGCCGAAACTGGTAGCCTCAATTTATTTTTGTAGTACTGCTTTAGATTGTTTTTTTCATAATCTTTTGTTTTAGTGTCTCAAGGTTATCATCAAGGTCCCAACGACCTTCCAATGCAATCCTCAAAGGAACAAACATTGCTATGGCAGCAGAACTCTTACCTAGGAGATTCTGGTATCCAGTCTGGAGCTGCCACACAGGTTCCATCCCTGACTGGCAAAGAGGAAGAAGAGATGGATCTGTTTGACCTGGATCAACCCTATCAAGGATTCACCCAAGAACAAGTGGATGAAATGAATAACCAGCTGAATCATACGAGATCTCAGAGAGTCAGAGCTGCAATGTTTCCAGAAACATTGGATGAAGGTAATAATTTAATAATAGATAATTGGAATAAATTAATGATTTGATTTAATAGGAATAGAAATCCCTTCAACCCAGTTTGATCCAAACCATCAAACTGCTGTCCAACGACTTGCTGAACCAAGTCAGATGCTAAAACATGCAGTTGTTAATTTGATTAACTACCAAGATGATGCTGATTTAGCTACCAGAGCTATCCCTGAGTTGATAAAACTCTTAAATGATGAAGACCAAGTTGTTGTGTCCCAGGCTGCTATGATGGTTCACCAACTTTCAAAGAAAGAAGCCTCTAGACATGCTATCATGAACAGCCCACAGATGGTAGCAGCTTTAGTTAGAGCCATCTCAAATTCTAATGATTTAGAAACTACCAAAGGCGCTGTTGGTACCTTGCACAAATTATCACACCACAGGCAAGGTTTACTAGCTATATTCAAGAGTGGCGGAATCCCAGCTCTTGTTAAATTGTTAAGTTCTCCTGTAGAGAGTGTATTGTTTTATGCCATTACTACTCTACATAATCTGTTGTTGCATCAGGATGGATCAAAAATGGCAGTGAGACTTGCTGGTGGTCTCCAAAAAATGGTAGCACTGTTGCAAAGGAACAATGTCAAATTTTTGGCTATCGTGACTGATTGCTTGCAAATTTTGGCTTATGGTAATCAAGAAAGTAAACTGATCATTTTGGCTTCACAAGGACCCATCGAATTGGTCAGAATTATGAGATCTTACGACTATGAGAAGTTGCTATGGACCACTTCAAGAGTTTTGAAGGTTAGATTACATTATTCTGGATAATTACCAGTTTCTAAAGTCTTGTTTTTTAGGTTTTATCAGTTTGTTCCAGTAATAAACCAGCAATTGTAGAAGCTGGTGGAATGCAAGCTCTTGCTATGCATTTGGGCAACCCAAGCACCAGACTGGTGCAAAATTGCCTTTGGACTCTAAGAAACTTATCAGATGCTGCTACTAAGGTTGATGGTCTAGAAAGCTTGTTGCAGTCCTTGGTGCAGGTAAATGTAAATATTGTCTCAAAGTATTACAGGTAAACAATGTTATAAACAAATTAATATAAACTTAGGTCTTTTTTAAAATGATTTTTGGTTTGATTGAACAATAGTTGATTTATCATAATTATAGCAAAATTCATATTTTTATTAACAAAATATTTTGTTTACAGTGATTTAAGATTTTATGTTACATCATGTTTAGTTTCATTTTGGTATTCCTACTTGTTTGAGCTGAGAATTTTATATATTCTTCTAACTCATGTTACATTTTGATATTCTTAATTTGCATGTCAAACATTGTCTTCTTGAAATTCACTCGTTAACTGCATGTAGTTACTTATTTGTTAATTTATGTTCAATTAAAAAGGTTACATTAATGACCTTTTACATTATTTATTGTTTTATGCAGTGTCTTTCCCTTTATTGTTGTTTACAAAGTCACATACTTTCTTTAAATTAATAAACAGCATGTGCAGTAAAATTGCATGTTCATAAGAAGCTTTAGCATAAATGTCTGCTATGCATTTGACCTTTTTATGTTATTTGCTCGCGCCTTATATGTTATATATTATTTTGTTTGTACACATTCTTATAAAATTTTATGGTTCACTATTCTTACACATAAGTTTTTCAGGTACTGGCTTCATCTGATGTCAATGTTGTAACATGTGCAGCTGGTATTCTTTCTAACTTGACCTGCAATAACCAACGTAACAAAGTGACAGTTTGTCAAGTAGGAGGGGTCGACGCTTTGGTACGCACTATAGTCACAGCTGGAGATCGTGAAGAGATCACAGAACCGGCTGTATGTGCTTTACGTCATTTAACATCCAGACATGTTGAATCTGAAATGGCACAGAATGCCGTCAGGCTCAACTATGGGATACAAGTTAGTATTTGTTTTTATTGACATTGACAATAGTGACATCTGATGTATATTGTCACATTTATATATTAATAATGCTTCTTTTAGGTAATTGTAAAATTATTGAATCCACCTTCACGTTGGCCATTAGTGAAAGCAGTGATTGGACTTATAAGGAATTTGGCTTTATGCCCAGCTAATCATGCTCCTCTAAGAGAGCATGGTGCAATTCACCACTTGGTTCAGTTACTAATGAGAGCTTTCCAAGACACACAAAGGGTAAGTGATTTAAAAAAATATGTTCAGACAAATTTGAATTTTTTTTTTTTTTTCGATATATAGCAAAGGGCCAGCGTTGCGAGTGGCGGCAGCCAACCTCCAGGAACCTATGCGGACGGAGTGCGCATGGAGGAAATAGTAGAGGGCACCGTCGGTGCTTTACACATTTTGGCTCGAGAATCTCACAATCGAGCCATTATTCGGCAACAAATGGTTGTACCGATCTTCGTGCAACTGCTTTTCAATGATATTGAAAATATACAGCGTGTTGCAGCTGGAGTCCTATGTGAGCTCGCTGCCGACAAGGAAGGGGCGGAAATGATAGAGAATGAGGGAGCGACTGCTCCATTGACAGAGTTACTGCATTCGAGAAATGAAGGTAAGTTTATCAAAAATAAGTACTTTTTGTATAGGGAAAAGCAGAATTCGATAGATGGAGCTGCAAAATGTCAATTCTCAAAGGAGTAAAACAGACACTTGTTGATAAGGTTCTTTGGTGAATATTTAAATACTCACCAAGGGGGTTTTTTCTCTAAACTTTTCTCTATGAAATAAAACCTTAGCTTAGGCAGTTTTAAGCAAATGTTTCTTTTTGTTTAGAATTACAAATAAAATATGAATTACCAGATCATAAAATTCATATTAGAAACCTAAATGTTAGTTACCTAATAGATAATAAAAAGATTCCTAAAAAATTTTGAACGATGGACAAAATCTTTTGTTAAGTACTAAGAGCAAACTCACATTATCAGTGATTTCACTTTCCCATTTGTCTTTCCTGAATCCAATATCGACCTCCAGTTTTCAATGGATCTTTACCTTTTTCATGCCCCCTTGAATCAATTTTGACCATTTTGTGATGATGTCTGTACCCGCGATAACTCCAAAACAGATGAAGAGAAAAACACTAAATTTTAAACTTAAGCTTGAATATGAATATAGAATCTTTATTTAATATGGGAAGTCCTAATACATAGTAGTTTTTTTTAAAAATATTACATATTATCGTCAGTCTGCACAAATTCAGTTGAATAAATAAAATAAAACAAAATAAAATCTTGATAGAATTAGTAATAAAATCAGTAATAAAAGTAAGACGTTTAGTACTAAAGTTAAAATAAATATATATTAAAGTAAACATACAAAGTTAATTTAGTTAATTTAATTTAAGGACTGGAAATAAATTGTATTAAACATTTTTTAAACTGAGGTAGAGAGGTACTCATTTTAATTTCACTTGGCAAAGCATTAAATTCACGTAATCCACATATACAAATAGATTTTGTTGCTATAGCTAGTCTTGTTTGTGGAATATAAAAATTATTAACAGATCTTGTATTGTAGTTATGTATTTCATTATTGTAGATGATAAAATCTTTGTCTGACTGAAATCCAACTTAAAGTGGCCAGCATACTATTTATTGGTGTGTATCTGTTACATTGAAGGATTATTCTCAATCCTCTATTTTGCAATTTTTGTAGTCTTTGTAAACAGCTATTATCCAATTTATAAAGTAACGATCCGGTTGTATAAAAGTTTTATACACTTAATCTAGAAAAAAGGAAGAGATTTGAAGCAATCCTTGAGAAGAAAAATAGCTTTTTTGATATTTTTTTGCATACATATTCACAGTGAGGTTTCAATAATAGATTTTCATCTAAAATAAATTCCAAGTATTTAAATTCATTAACCCATTCAACATTCTCGTTTTCAATTGAAGACATGAGTGGATAAAGGTGTCATGTCACAAAAAAAAATATTTCAAGAACAAGTTTTAAAGTTTTACAATTGCATTATGATATATGGCTCATGATACCTTCCTATGTGATCCATAGCCATTATTTATCAAAATTGGAAATCAAAACTATCACAAATATAAAATATAGCATATTTTAAGTATATTAGACCATAACAATCATTTATTTAAAAATGTAACATTGCACTTTTATCCACTTATGTCTTCAATTCTAATGTTGTATCTATTATAGTTTATTTGATTTAATTTATATTTACTTCCCAAAATCATTGCTTTCGTTTTTTTAGTATTAAGTTTATTTTTATTTAAAAACTGGGTTAAGACTCTCAATATAATACTCAGTTTATTTAAAATTTCCTCAAGGTTATACCCATAACATGCTACCAGTGTGTCATCTGCAAATGGATTAATAAAGTTACACTCAATATAATTAATGTCATTTAAATATATGATAAATAGAAGCGGCCCTAATATACTTCCATGCGGTACTCCTAAGTTATTTTTTAGCATTTCAGATGTTGATTTACCTAGCTTTACACATTGTAATCTATCAGTCATATACTGTTCAAACCAGGTCAGGACTCGTCCTGCAAAACCATAATATAAGTATTCTAATATTTGGTCATGAACTACGGTTTCTAATAATTTTTCAATCGTCGGAAGTATATTTATAGGTCGCAAGTTGGATGCATTTGTATCGTTTGCAATTTTTTGGACTGGAACTATTTTGCTTGCTTTTAGTCTATCAGAAAATGTTCCTGTTTCTAGTGAGGTGTTTATTAAATTTAATACTGCAAAGCCAGTTGTATAAAAGGTTTCCTTTAAAAACTTAGCACTCAATATCTCATCATAGCTTCCCTTATTTTTTAACGAAAAAGTATTATTATTAAAAATATTATTACAATAATACCAACTGCAACAAGTCCGCGTAAAAACAATATGTGTCTAACGCCTGCCAATTACTAGTTAAGAATGCAACGGTGTCTATTTTTTAAGGTGGGGGCATTAGAGAAGATACCTGCTGTAAATTTCCCTTGAAATTAAACTCGAGCATCAATAGAAATAACTCTTAACCCTTTAAGTACTAACGTTGCCTATACACGACATTTTCAAGTCACTTAAAATAGCCGAACGTCGCGTATGAGTGACAAAGGTAAAAAATAATCAGGATTACCCTCGGGACAAACATTTTTTTACTCCTTTGAAGGTTGTGAATTTTTTTGCCAGATGCCGTATTCGAATTTTGTTCCTTTTTATAGAATTGACTGAATTTAATTTCTATTTTCAATTTTAATGTACACAAAAATATTGTTATTATAAAAATTATTTTTCGCAGGGGTCGCTACATATGCAGCGGCCGTTTTGTTTAGAATGAGTGAAGATAAACCTCAAGATTATAAAAAACGATTGTCAATGGAGTTAACCAACTCATTGTTCAGAGAGGAGAACCTTTGGAATCCCGACCTGGGCATGGGGCCTGACTTACAGGTATGAATTAGAATTAGTAATTTATTCTATACTTTAAAACTAATTAATGAGATTTAAGTAAAAGTAATAAAATAGTTTAATCTTTGAGAATATCTGATTAAACTAAGGTAAGTATGTTATTACAGATAGACACATATTTCTTTATTTAAATTTACTTAGCATGCATTTGCTACTTTATAGAGCAAATTTAGTTTTTTTTTTTTTTTTTTTTTTTTTTTTAGTATTTTGAATATTATTTGTGCCATATTATTAAAGCAGTAGTAAATACAATTTTATTTATTTAAATTATATTTAGCATTATTTTTTGTATAATTTTATTTTATTTATTTTGAGTTGTTGCATTTTTGTTTGCCGTTTTTAGGATATTTTAAGTCCAGATCAGGCTTATGACAACATGTATGCCCAAGGTCCACCAAGCGTCCATAGTAGCCATGGTGGCAGACCTTATCAACAACAAGGTAGGTTTTTTATTTGCTTTTATATTATTTTATGTTTTAATTTAACTATTAAAATCTCAAATGGTTTAAATTTGTTGTTTAGGTTTGATGAAAAATCAAATTCATAATAAAAAAGTTTTATACAAATGGGAAAAAGGTTATCTTACATTTCACAGGAAAAATATTCTTTATTAAAAGTTATGCATCACTTCGAAATTCATTATGTGAAATAAAAAATATCCAGTACATCCGTTAGCCATTGATTTTGGATTATTTATCGAATAAAATAAATTGAAATTGCTTAAAAATAAGTCTTAAGCATATTTATTACTATTAAGAAGGTTAATCCATGTTTCTAATGTAAAGGAAGGAAAAATTCTCAAAGTCTTAACCACAACATTATTTTATTAAAAAGAGTTTTTAATTCCTATCAATATTTTGCTCTATATTAAAATTTAAAAGTATTTTACTCATTATAAATCATTATTTTTATTTTCCATGTATACCACCTATATTTTATAAAATTTAATACTTATGGATTCCCTAGTAATGCAAAACTTTTTATCAAGAATCATTTTTTGGGAAATGTAAGATAAAACTGTTTCCCACTTAATAATCTAGATTAAATTCGTTATAATTAAAAATTAAAAAAAAACGACTTCAAAAACGTGCCAAATTTATATGGGACCACCCCTGAGGTACCCCCTTACTAACAAAAAAGAATCATAAATCGGACAAGGTGGTCAAGCATTATCGCTAAACATACATAAAAAATGAAGAGTTTGAGGATTTTCTCATGGACCCAATTATTAGATTTTGACCAAATATATATGGGACCACCCCTGAAGTACCCCCTTTCTAACAAAAAAAGAATCATTGAAATCGGACACCGTGTTAAAGAATTATCGCTGAACATACATAAAAAAAAAGATCGCGACGAATTGAGAACCTCGTCCTTTTTTGAAGTCGGTTAAAAATACGAAACGAAGGCTATGATGATGGATTTGTAAAGCCGAAAGTACTCACCTGATTTCGTTATATTAATTATTCAGTCTTTTTAAAAGTGATGTAAAGCACAATTTTTTTAAAATAACTCATCAAATTGTAAAAAAATATACTTCTGAAGGTGATAAATTCCATCATACTCAAACATATAGCTACGCTACATAGAGGAATAAAAATATATCCCAATTTGGGAGAACTTAAATTTTTTTATTGGCTACTCAAAAAAGCTGAAAAAAGAATAGAAATTAGTGCATAGGTCAGGGATCGAACTTAAAACTTCAGAGTTGAATATGCCAGTTTAGTGTGATGTCATTTTGATTCAACTGACATTTAATTCTAACTAATCTTTTAACAAAAACATCAATAAATATGTTTTACTGTTAAAGTTTTTTTTTTTTCTAAATATTGTTTGCAAGTCAAAAAATAGTTGGTAACTAAAATATTGTATATTTGATGCATGTTATACAGTATGTCCCCCTAAGTTGGAATCATATGGAAAACTTTTTTATTATTAATTTTAGGAAAAAAAGTTATTCTTGATAAAAAGTCCTGCATGACCCAAAACTTAAAATACACTCGTCAGATATCAAATTAAAAAAAAGTATGAATTTTGCTCAAGAGTAAAGTACGGTTATTTTTGACAAAATTGAAAATTTTCATTAAGAAAATTGCTTCACAAACATCAAGAAAAGGAAAGCGTATCATGTTTATAGTAGAGAAGAGGGAGAAAAAATTATGGATTACCGTAATTAGGTGGATCAATGCAAAATCTAGAAAAAATCTGATTTTTCATATAGATCGGTGTAATTGCATATTTGAATGTAATTTTCAATTCTAATCAACTTTTCTTAATGAAAATTTTCGATTTTGTCAAAAATAAACGTACTTTTTGACAAACCTCGTATACCACAAAAAATTTGATATTTGATGACTGAATTCTAGGTTTTAGATAATGCATTTCTTTTTTTTGCTAAAATTAATAATAAAAAAGTTTTCCATATGATTCCAACTTAGGGGGACATACTGTATACTTACTTTAGAAATACATTTATAAAAGTGAAAAAACGATATAATTATAATTTGAGTAAACAAAACGAACAAAACGCACTTAAAATATCTAGTGTCACTTTAATTGTCAGTGGAACCATAATTACATCATCACTAAAATGGCGTATTCTCAGCGCCTCTACCAATTGGACGACTGACGGTCAAATTTGTAGGTTTTAAGTAATCAGATTCCATCTCACATTCTCCCCCCCCCCCCCCCCCCCCCATTTCTCTAAAATCTCCGTAAGCCACTCTTGAGCATCCTATAGAAGGACTCCAAGTCCAGCTTGTACTAGAATAAATTCTAAGATCATTCGTTTGCCACTGGATATGTTCACATTTTCAAAAAAATTGCAATTTCCAGATATCGAATCTAAACCGATTTTCTCACTTTTCTTTTTAAAATTCATATGTTAGTGGGTAAAAGGAATAGTGGGACTTGTATGTTTTATAATTATGCAAAGAAAACTGTGCACTATAATCACATTTATCATCGCCTGACAATATTTCTAATTTACCCTCCAAAAAATTCGAAACTTTGTCAAGTCTGATTCTATTGAGCCAACAAAATATTACATCTAGTGAATTAGTGAATACACAAAAGATCCTGTATATCGCTGCTTTGAAAGCTCTTGAGGGCTGCTTAGGGCTTAGGTAAAAAACAAGATTTTATTACTCCATTGTTATTTTGTTATAATTAATGGTTGCTATATAGCAATAGTCATTAGATCATGGTACCAGCCGTTACATAACTCTTATTTTATTATCATAGACTAAACGATAATATTAGATAATATGCAAAATAAGAAAAACCGTTCTTATTTTTATTTTATTAATTTCAGATATTTTTTTCTTAGTTTTATATTGTTTAGACTTGTTTAAAAAATACTTTTTTTCTACTCCAGACATGGATTTTAAAGGGAGCATTATCTTCTAACCTTCTCTAACATTTAAGGTGAATGTACGTAGTAGTTGTTTGTAAGATGATTTTCAGCATGCACATTTTATTTTTGCCTTTTTTAAGTCGCTAATAACCAGTAAAATATTTGTCGTGATTAAAATTGCTAACCTGCATCCATACATGTAGATTTTTTGTAATGTCTTGCATTTTTGTTTTTTCTAATAGCGATTTAATAACAATTGTGTTCCTAATCAACTAAACTTCTCACAGTCTTTATAAAAATGTTTTTTTTGCAGACTAAAAATGTATTTACATTTGCACAGAATTATTAACTCATTTTTAATATCACTTTTTTGCAAATTTAATTTTTATTGTTTGTTTTCACCTTATTAAAAACGTATATATTTTAAAAATCCAAAAAAATCAATGTTTTGAAATAGACCAATATTTCGGAATAGAATGAAGATTACCTTAGAAAAATATAAAGACTGTCATTATGTATGCTGTTCTATTAATACAATGCTTTTTATGTTGTGAATAAATATTAAGAGGAAGGAGTTCATCATAATCTTGTAACATAATTTCGAATTACCTTTAAAACTTCACATGACATATTTTCAATAAATTGGAAATGTTTTGAAGCTTGTTTTATCAATATTGATTGTTACTCGTTTTACTTGGATCATTTTAGAATTACATTTAAGTCACACTCATATGGGATGATATAAGATTATTAATATATATCTTCAATAATTTCCATTATTTACTTATGTTATAAACAAATGAAATACCCATGTGATAGATTTCTTAAGAATTATTTTGACATAAATGTAATTCATAAATGGATGTGACTAATTACTGATTTTTCAGGACATTTCTTAAGTTTAATATATCCAAATACGATCATATGACTAATAATGTACTAAGTTGTATATAAAATAGAAGACCCAGCAAGAGTGTTGAAATCGTTTCTGGCTCTCGCAATAAGCAAATTGATAAAATGGAATCATTCCTGCTGGGTTTTCTATCTCGCTTAGCATACAATGGTGTCCCTGAATTGGTGTAACAAACTTCTAGGGAAGATAGATTACATTTAAAAATATGAAAAGTTTTCCATACACCTAACTTCTAAAATGTACCGTTTTTGAGAAAATTAGGAAAATATTTTTTTTGTAATATCTCCGCACAGAGCAGCTTTTGTACAAATAGTGTCTTTAAAAAAACTTTTTTCATAGCTAAATGGTTTTGTATGAAATATTCATCGACTTGTACAAATACCAAATAGAATTTACACGTAATATCAGAAATCCAATTCAAAGAATTAGTGAATTTAGAAACAGTTGTAAACACTGAGATTGTCTATTAGATTTTATCCAGAAAATGTTACCATTGTAATGGATATGTTTACCAGTTGGGGTCTATGATTGTATACATAACAAATAAAATAGGCATAATACAACCTCAGTGTTCATTAGATCGGCACCTCAGCTACAGTGTGGTGATCAGGATGCTGATTCTTCGATTTAACTCAATGAGTTAAGGTACGGCTTAGGTATTTACGAATCGTAGACTGCCAAATATTTGTTCTCTAAACAAAAATATATTCTTTTTTAAAATTTTCATTCAAAAAATTAATACATTTTTCATACCAATAAAAATTAATATGAAATTCCAGCAACATAAAAGGAATTAATAGACACATTGATTCAAAAGTGACTTTTAGATTTTTCAGTGACATTAAAAACTCCACTATTGCAGTCTAGGCACTTGTTTTCAGATCAACGACTGAATTACAAAAGATAGTAGGTAAATAAATTCAAACTTAGCTTCCCCCTACGTGAAATCTCGCTTTCTCCGTAATGATGACTGCGCCAACAATTAGACTTTAAATCATGTTAATACAAATCAATCCATACGGGATGGCTATCATTTGAAATAACATTTTTAAAATGTTACACCATTGAAATATGAACCAATGAAAATGCTCGATATGTCGTTTTTATCACGTATTACAGCGGGTATTTACGTATTTTGACGTAAATAGAATATACAAACCCTCCTATAATCGAATATACAAGAGTTCGTATATTCACTTGTCAAAACTGCGACTAGATCTCCACTTCAAAATTTGACAGTTGTCAATTTTTTTATAATTTTTCATCATGGCTTATTATAACAATATTTCTGCCGATGATTTTTGATTTCATGATATAGTCTACCTTGCATGGTTCGGTTTAGGATTTGATGCGTGCCGTGTTAATAGAAATTCAATTTCTGTTGATATGACATGCAGATTAAAAAATCGCCATACAATACCGTCTCGATGATGGTGGGTGAGGTTTTCCGGGTTTTCCACACCTGTAAGTCGAATGGCATCATCAATCATCTTTAAGTCGCCCCGGAGCGCCACGGCAAATAATAATAATAATAGCCGTCCCTTCCCCTACACAAGTCGTTCAGTCGACTTCAGGGGTTGAAATTCACTCATAAGGGGGTGAATTAGGGAGAGTATTGTTATTATACAATTCGACGATTGAAAATTCTCGTATAATCGAGAATTTTCAGTTGTCTAGTTGTACAATATATGAAAAGCTGATGCAATCCAAGCTCTCCCGCGTTAAATGTTACGTCATGGACCAGAAAGTTCGATATGCCGCGGGTAGGGATACATATAAATAGAACAAGAGAAGCATTTTCGCTGCTAAAATGTGAATTACTTATGCAACATGAGGCAGTTGAGCCACCAAATGTACAACTTAGGACATATACAATGGAATTTAAGTGAATAATTTTCTGACCAAGTCACACGTTGCTACTTGTAAATTTAGTTCCGACGTTCTTTCTCGTTGTGGTGTGTAGTTATGCATGTAAGCAGTTCTTATTTTTTTATTAAATAAAGTTAAAATAAAATGCGAAATTTGAATTGCCACATCACCACTATTTTTACTCTCATAATTTAAGACAAGCTGAGAGTGTGATTATGGGAATCCTTCTACAACCAGGTAATTTTAATTAATGGAAATACAGTCCACTAGATTAGATGACAGATCCGTATTTTAAAGAATGCTTATAAACGGCCTTTGATCTCCAAAGCTCTATATTAGACAAAGACGTTTTATGGTAAAATACATGGAATTGAGAAAACATTTAGAACATATAATCAACAATTTTATTAATATCAAGCAAAACAAAAACTCATAATATAAACAGTTTCAGAGTTTATAACACTCAACATTGCATTACCACGCTGACATAGGCAAAACGATTATGTCACTCCCTTGTGATATATAATCGTCACTTCGTAGCCAATAAAAATATCCCACAAGAGAAATGATGTTATCATTCTAAAAGATGATTGGTTAGTCAGTTAAAAACATAAATTGTTGCATTTTTCACTGTTAAAGATCAGAGGGTATCATACATTCGACTCTCGTATATAGGCGTTTTCTAATATTCATCGATGCCATCCAACATTCATCAAAACTATTTTTTTATCCATCACCAAGTTTTAGATGAGTCATACATCATATTCTTTAATTCAACTTAATTATCAGATGGTTGTTATCAAATCCATCGAGTTGTGTTGATGCACTCGTGGATCATGTGACGTAACCTTAAATTATTATTTAGACATTTAATGAAATAGGAAAAAAAGCTATACGTTTTTAGTCCTTTTATTTCGTCCCTATCAACACAGGCGAACAACTTTGGTACAAATAACTGAGGCATTCGAGAAATTTCGAAATTCTCCACAAATTTTTCAAAGAATCCAGATATATTTCAGTAAAAGACTACATGCTGTAAACGTTGTAAACTTTTTGTATTAGATTAATAATTTTCGTTTTGTTAAAGATTACCAAAATGATTTTTCAATAATCGTCTTATTTTTCATAATCTGTTTCAAAGAGAAATTTTTTGGGCCAAAACAATTTTTTTCCACTGGCGTAGAAATTAGGGCCAAAAATCCTCGTCAACGTCAAAATCTCGGCTAATGTTTCAAGCAAAGCAGTAAAAAAAGTATTTTTTTTTAAAGATACTGATCCCTGTGCGACAAACGTTTCAGGATATATTCGAAAAAAAATAATTTTTTTTTAACTGATTGGGCATTTTGGAAGTTATGTTTATAGGATTTTTTTTTCTTATTTTTAGGTGTATTACCTCACCTTAAAGATTGGTGCACCAATTTAGGAACACCCTGTATTTTAAATAAACGCAATCCATTTTTTCCAGTCCAAATTCTTATTTTTGTTCTATCGTTTACAGGGTATGACCAGATACCCATAGACATGCAGGGTTTAGAGATCGGCTCTCACGGAGGCGGAAATGGTTCGACCTATAGCGCAATCGACGCCATGGACGTTACCAGCGGAGACCAAGATCTCAATTTTGATACCATTGATCAACTCCCCACCCCTCCCCAAGATAATAACCACGCCGCTGCTTGGTACGATACCGACTTGTAAAACGATGTTAGTTTTCTAATGACAGACTGTACCACCAAAATCGGTCGTTTAAGGTAGTAACTAAAGAAATCTGTCAAAGTTGTCAGTATGTGCCATGGAGTTAGCTACCAGAATGACAACTGTGGCAGATTATGACAATTGACTTAATTCACATATGAAGTTGAATAGTTATTTTATTGTTTTAGTTATTTTATTATTAAGTTTTTCAAATATATCCCTTCATACAAATTGATTGTTTAAAGAAATCTATATTATTTGACTTTAGTTACTATTTTAAGGATAATTAATTGTTCATGTGCTAAAATATCAAAATAATTATATTTTTAATGATAATTTATTTTGTAATCGCATTTCTTTTTTATATTAATTTGTTTCTATATTTGTTCTTAATAGTGTGTATTTTTGTTGCTTCCTGTTCAGTGGTGCTAAACAATTACTAAGAAGCTTCATTTTAAAGGTAAGAGCTAGTCTGTCAAATGTCAAATAAGTATTAAAACGAATATAATTTTAAATATGGCAGCTTGTATTTTTAAGCTATTTTTTTTATTTTTACATACATTTTTTTTTTTTTATTTTCTACGATTGTTTATTTATTATTTCCATTAGAATTATTTGAGAGAATGTTGATATCACTAAAAAAAATTGGTAAGGCTGGTAATGTTATTTATTTCGGGAATTTGACTGAGTTGACGGCTGGGTCTTATTAAAATTGAACTTCGTGTTGGTGTAAAAATTTAATATCAAATACTTTCAACGAACAAGCGGTATTTTACCTTGTGGCAATTTATAGTGTTTTATTAGTATATTTATGTACTTTATGTATTAATTGTTCGATTTGATTTATTTTTATTGGGTATAATGGTTTAAAGAATCCTGAAGTGTAGAAAAAGGAACTAAACATTGACTGATATTTTATAAATTTCAGGTTTCTTTTTACTGACATTAAGCAATATTTTTTATTAATTTTTCATCTATTTTTATTTATCCCAATGTTGTCGATTCTAATGTTAAATTAATTGCATTTATTTTATTGATTTTTTTGATTTATCTATTTCACATTTCTTGGTAGTTACTTAAATATTAAGTAAGAAAACAGTATTTATAGAATAAAAATATGTATCAATAGTGATAGTTTTTCTTTTTTATTAGCGTTAAGGTTCGTTTAACGTTTTTTTCATGATGAAATTTTGTCTCCTACTCTTTTGTCTTTCGCACAATAACCATAACATTTGTTTTCATATTATATGGATTTTAATTCTGGACGTTTTTTCGTATACAGGGTAGAAAGTTAATTATGAAGTAAGGCACTGCCTTCAGTGAATACTACATGTATTTATTGGCATTCATTAAATATCTGATTGTACTTGGTATTTTATTCATTCCTATTATTTTACATGTATTCCTATAGGTGTCTGATGTAGGGTCAGTTGTTAACACTGAACCACCCTATTTATTGATCACTGTTGATCCTTCCTGTTGAAGTTAAATCTTTTATTTGTAAAGAACACTATATTGTAAAAAAACAAGTGTTGAACTTAAAGTCTTTAAAAAAAAAATGCACTTATTTCACTGTGGAACTGGAACACTGCTGTTACACAATGAGCCTTCAATGCACATAATTTATTAAAAAGTTGAACGGAAAACTTAAAATACTAGTATTGAAACAACCGTGACTAATTTTATTATTAGTTTTTAAAAAAAATTAGAAATATAAAAAAAAAAAAATTTTTGGATTAACGCAAGTTATATAAGAAGAAACGTTGATTTTATTAAAATATAAAACCGTAAACTGTTAACTTTGCATTTATCATTATCGTGTAAAATACATTAATAAAATTCATTCCAGCTTAGATTGTTGTAGAGTAAACGTCAAATAAATAGTCTTTAATTTTCATAAAGTAAATTTTTGTTTTTTAAAAAATTATTTTTGAGTTAAATAAATTTAACTGGCGCAGTCGTAGTAGGATTGACACAGTAGTTTCGCGAAAAGCCACGGTATCGGGTCCGATTTTCCGAAGTTTACGTAAGTTTCAACTCTGGTGTCGAGAACTTTCCTGTGGGAATCTACCCTGGAGACAAAGGCCTGGTGAGCTGGAATCATCAGAAGAAGTTCAAGTAAGTACTGAGTACTCCTTTTATACTTCCTCTCATTTTACACTTAGTTTTTGCTAATTTTAGAAAAGGTTAAGTGAATAAATTTTTTTTTTTTTTTGATCGAAAGAAAATATATAAAAATACTTAGATATAGATTTTTGTATGAACAATATAGATAAGTTAATCGCAGATTTTAATAAAAAAATTAATATTGTGGATGGAAACCAATTAAATGCAAAATTTAAATTTGGAAGTTTAGTTTTCTACAATATTGCTCAAGAACTAAGGGAGATATAAAAGAATGTCAAGAGATCGATTTTGTAGGGAAATAAATTTTCTACAAAAAACAACTATACAACTTTCTGTGATAGTTAAAAAGTTATTCGCGAATAATGTTTTTTGATGACTAATGTTTTTTGGATTCCTGGGATCTCAAAACGTTGAGAAGGGTGTTTTGGAAATAGTGAAATTTCGCCCTAAACCAATACTTTTCTTATCATAAATTATGAAAACTAAAAACACGTAGAGATGACAACAATCACCTGTATAATTGAACATGCCGAATTTAGCGCGCCTGACGAGCGTTGGATGAATCTGGCAAGGCTTTGGGGGTGTTTCACATTAGCCAGATTATATTTGCAGCTGTAATTATAATATAAACTATCATCTGACAAATTTTTAGAACTGCGAAAATAAGGTGAATGGCTTTGATAATTTTTATTTAAACCCAGATATCACTGGACGTCCTGATTTGGTCCGGTTTGTCCCGGGCCTAAATAGGACGTCCACTGGACTTCCGATTACCGTGAACACTAGGACGTCCTATTTTGGTCCCGTTTCGACAAAGCGTTTAGTTTTTGGTCCGAGTCCAGGACGTTAATGGGACTTTCTATGTACTAGCATCGTTGGTCTTTTAATCGATAACTTGAAATTCAACGTTTTGTTTTTGCAAGAGTATGAGGACAGGAAACCCAATCTATCATTTATTTTCAAATGAACAACAGCTACAATTTTCGGCATTAAATAATTAATTTATATAAGTGAGTTAGATTAATGAAGAAAAAAGAAAGTCATATAGTGTTATTTGTATTTTTTTTATGTTAGTGGTAAAGTGGTTATAAAGTGAAATGAGTGTTTTGTATTGAGGTGAGAATAAGTGGCGGTAGCCGCTAGTGGAAAGAAAATACCTTAATGGCGGAAAGTTGGAACAAAACTAATTTTGACGAAATTATCAAACTCCGTTATGTCGACACAAGCTATAAGTAGGACCCAAGGTTTCATCTTACCAGCGCTGTGTGTTAAATTTAATTATTTCCTGTTTTTTTTTTTGTAAACTGAAAAGTTGTTAAATAAAGCCCTTTTAACTTTTTGTTATTACCATTTATGGATTATGGTTAAATATCGTCCATCGGACGTCTGATTTACGTCCCGAAAAGGTTCCTATGACGTCCTTTTCGGATGTCCCATGGACGGAAATGGGACATTAGCACGTTCATTGAGTACCAAAAGAGCACGTCCTTTATGTCCTTGAAGGACATTTTTAGAGATATCCGTGAAATATGTGGGATTGTTAACCTGCCAGACATATTACCCATACTTACAGATTAGCCAGACTATTTTTTTTTTCCTAACTTTATTATATCTCTCACTAATTAAATGATTTTTATTACTGGAAAAAAGTGCAGTATATTTGTACTTTCAAACGTATTTACCGTCTCAACCCAAAATGATTTAGAATGTGTAAAATAAAAACTTTTCTTTTTCAAAATACGCCTTGTGTATTTATTTTACTGTGATTTTTTATAAGGTACCTGCGGCAAATAAGGCCCGGCGCCTAATAAAGCCCAAAAATAATCTCACAAAATAGAAGCATCTAATTATCCTTCCTCCATGATACTCGTATTATTAAACCTGGCAATGCCGATTCAACTCCCACCACGATTCAATCATATCCGCCAATGCGCTAGTTCAGTGATGATGTAATTATGGTTCCACTGACAATTAAAGTGACAGTAGATTTTTTGAGTGCGTTTTGTTTACCTAAATTATATCGTTTTTTTCACTTTTATAAATATATTCCTAAAGTAAGTAGATAGCATGTATCAAATATACAATCGTTTAGTTACCAATTACATACCTTTAAACTATTTTTTATAACCTGTAAACAATATTTTGAAATAAAATAAAAACAGTAAAAACGTATATGTCAAATTTATTGATGTTTTTGTTAAAAGTTTGGTTAGAATTAAATGTCAGTGGAACCAAAATGACATCACACTGAACTAGCGCATTTCGACCCCGCTGAACGCTGAAATAGACCTTTTCATCACAATTTTTTTTTGTGCGCATGCGTCAGTATCTGCCATCTTTTTCGTACTGTTTTTGTAAACAAGCATGTTAAAATGCCCAAGTGAAAAAAATTATAATCAATAAATAATAATTTAAGTACTTATATTCATTTAAAAAAGGAAGAAAAAGTAAAGTAATAATAAGTTTAGTGTCTGAATTGAAAAATACATTTTTGCAAATAATTATGTTAACTGTATGGAAAGGAACAACGAAACGGTGTTGTTGTGTAAAAGTGACACGGTATATTCATTCAAAGGCTATACATATTATTTTATTAATTTTCCAAAGCCTTGGCTGCAATATCGTAAAAAATTATCAGGCAAAATCCAATTAAAACATGTTCAAAATGTGCATTAGGTGTAAAAAAATGTGACAACGGTTTTCGATGGATTAATGATCTTACTAAAGATAGTTATATTTGTTCACTGCATTTTCATGGAGAAAGTGGTTAAACAATATTTTTTTAATTTTAAATACTACTTTATACATAGTAATATGATTAAAAATGTCATGTTATCCTCAAAATATTAAATAATTTATTTTATAAATTATACTTGTGGTTAACTTTCATGTCAATTAAAGTGTTTATGCAAGTAATAATAGTTGGTTGGCATAATTAATTAGAATAGAATTATAATTATTATTTGTTTTTATTAATTTTTTACACAGTTAAGAAGTATTGATACACCTAACCTTTCAATCAGTCCAATTTGTTCTTTGTAACAAACGTCCAAGACACTTCAACCACCTTTTCAACTGCACACAACTATGCGCTTCCATACGGTTTTAAAAAAGTTAATCACCATCAACGATTTTTTCTAATGATTAATTTCTCTGTAGAGATAATATTGCTTTCCCAGCCATTGTCGATCAAAACAGTACGAAACTTTTGAATTACCGCTATTTCAACACGGTGGCTGCGCTTGCGCTCATCACATGATGAAAAGATCAATTTAGAATCGTCATCAGACTCGTCAGTACTATCCAAGGTTGTGAGCATGTGTGTTGCAACGTCCAGTGTTATAAATTTCGCGCGCCACGTTTTGTTTACGATTTAGTGTTTCTAAAGATTTTTTATTCGGCTACTACTGCCAATGGTGTTCCTCGGTCCCTACCGCATATTTCGACAAAAAAATAATTGCGAAAAGGTAAGAGATTGTTGAGTTTTTTAATTTATAACTTTTAATTGTCATGTCGGCTATTAAGGCCCATTAATATTCTGCGATTAAGGCCCGGGCCTTATTAAACGATGATAAATGTTTTTCTTTTTTTTTCAGATACAAAGAATATGCCTAGACGACGTGCACAGTGGACCTCAGAGCAGATACAAAGGGCTATACATGCGGTAAATAACGGAGTACTGTCTTAGAGGGAGGCCGCAGATCGCTACAGAATCCCCAGAAGGACGCTTAGAAACCACCTTAAATTGAGAAAGGCAGAAAGAAAGTTAGGCAGGGCTGCAGTATTGACGAAAGAACAATAAAATGAGTTTGCTCAACGAATTATTCGTTTATGTGAAATAGGACTACCATTAGCTCCAATCTTGGTAAGGTCATCAGTTTTTAAATTTTGTGTCGAAAACTACATTAAACATTCCTTTAGTGTGAGCATGGAAGTCGCCGGTAAAGATTGGCTTTACGCATTCTTGAAACGAAACCCGCAACTTTCTAAACGGAAAGCTCAATTAATGAACCCAGGAAGAGCGCAAAAGTTGAACAAATATATTGCAAACGATTATTTCACCAAGCTTTCTGAAATTTACCAAAAACTTATTTAACATGGATGAAAAGGGTTGCCGTTTGACTGTCCACCACCAGCAACAAGTAATTGGACAAAGGGGTGCGAAACGAATTCACATGGTAGCAAATGAGCACGCTGAAAATGTGACTATTACGGGGTGTTGTAATGCACTGGGAAACACCATACTCCCTATGCTTATTTTTAAAGGGAAAAGGTTGAAACCAGAATGGCAAGATGTTTTACCGGCTGGATACCCTGATAAAAATGTCAGATAAGGGTAGCATGACAACATCACTTTTTATTCAATTTATTGAACATCTAGCTCGCTGCAAAGGCAATGGACTGGCGTTACTAGTTTTCGATGAAGCCTCTTGTCATCTGGATATTTCTAGTGTGGACGCTGCAGACCGTCTTGGAATTAGATTGTTTTGTCTACCTTCAAATAGGACGCATGAACTCCAACCACTGGATAAGGCAGTTTACAGATCCTTTGAGCATCACTGGAATCAAGAACTGCTTAAATTCTGGGATGCGCATCTAGATCGACGTCTTAATAAGAGTCGATTCGGTAAAATTTTTACCAAAGTCTGGTCCAAATGTATGACGCCTGAGAATATTATTAGCGGATTTAAAGCCACTGGAATGTTTCCACTTGATCCACAAAGGATTCCAGAGTCAGTATTTGCCCCATCACTTGTAAGCCAGCGCCATTTAGAAGACCCTGAACGACCTGTACCTGATGAAGGAATTCTGCGAGATAACACAATCAGCAGTGTAATTCCGAATAATTTAGAAGTTGATAACGCTACAAATACAACGGATCATAGATCTGAGTCCAATGATGAGTTAGAAGACATACCGCTAAATAAGCTAGCAAAAATCGTGAAAGATTCCTCAATAGCAGGAAGCAGCAAATATGGAAAAAAAAACACCAGTAAAAAATGACGAATCACGAAAATCGCCGGGGGGACCACAGCTACAGATAAAACGTTGACAGACAACATCATGATGGACACTAGTAATGAAGTTCTTAATCGGTCTTTTAAGGAATTGCTTCCTACTCCTGAGCTTTTTGCAACAAAGAATAAAAACAATAACACAGCTGACAGGAAAAAATCTAAACCTTCAACAGCAGACATCAGGTCTTCATCAAAAGAATCTAAATCTTCAACGTCAATCAGTAAGTCTGCAGCAAAAGAACCTAGACCTTCAACCTTAAAATTTTCGGCTTCAATTTCCTCAAAAAAAGCATTGGACAGTGATTCGTGGTACTGTTTTCTTTGCGGAACTGAAGACAAACTTGACATGAGACAATGTGTAACTTGCGCAAAATGGTGTCATGAAGCTTGTTTAGGGTTAACACAACCGCGATACGGAATGTTTTGTTTGTCCAAAGTGTTGTTAATGAACTATTTTAGAATGCCTTAGTTTCTTTTATAAGCTTAATATTTGTGCCTTTTTTAGTTTATTTTGTTTTAAAAATGTTTTTGAATTTATAAATACACGTGTAAGCGTTATGTTTTGTGGGCCTTTTTAAATGAATCGAATTTTTAGCAAGGGCCCTATTACCCTCTTGGTTGTATAATAAGGCCCATTGCAGGCGTTTTAAAAAAGGCTCAAAAATTAAAAAAAAAAAATAGAAATTTCTATTAGAAATGTATCCATTTGTTCCAAGAACCGTAACTGTTTTTGATTATGTGTATTTTCCATTTTATTTTAACTTTTTTTCAAATAAAATGAGTTTGTTCCTTAGGTGGGCCTTATTTGCCTTAGGTACCTTATTTCTATATTAGGACCAATTTTATATTTATAACTCGTTTGAGGATTTTAATGTTAAACTAACAAACAGCTGGTTTCAAGAATCTAAAATTTATAAGCCTAAAAAACTCTGATGTCTGAGCATTTCTTTGATACTAGACTATTAGAGCCAGAAATCTACTGTTCCACCAATTTTGCCCAGTGTATAGGTAGTGTATAGATAGTTAACACGTTTATTCCTAGTGAAAACGCTTAAGTTACCTGCAGCATGATGAAAAGTTATCATAATGGATTTGTTTGGATTGGGAGTTGCCCTTCCATTTGTACAAGTTCTTGTATTTGTTTACAACTTTACTAACAGATTTGGTAAGTGCTACCATTAGCATATTGCATTAGGTACGATTCAGCGGAAAATGCAGATCGTCTGGTAATCTTTGTTGTGTGAATACGTTAACTTATTTATTCTTATATTCAGTTTGTTTATTATTTAGTAAGCATTATAATAATTACAAGAGGGTAATTCTGGGGACACCATGGCTCTTAAAGTTCTAAAAGGAGACACTATCAAAAGTTTTAATAATGTCCATAAAACCACAGCTGTTTTTATTTGTTAAAATTTATGGATTTACGGAGGGTTTTATCAAAAAAACTAAATACAAATTAGAAAATCTTACATTTAATAATTTCCTATCGGAGGAATTACGTTATAGGATGTCAAACTAAAACAATACACTATTTTACTGTCTTTAATTGACACATTCAACAGTTCACAACCTAATTAACTGTACACACTCTATATTATAAAATATATTATTTTAATAAAGTAACAAAAATATACAATGTATCCTCAAAATATACTTCAATCTACATACATTATATTTTCATGAATCAATAATTCATATTTTTAAAATGTTTATCTCATATGCAATTTTCAACTACCTATGTGTTATTAATTGACAAATTTTTAAGTTAATTTTCAATAATGTATTGTAAATTGAATAATTACATTCAATTGTATCTTATAATTCCCGCCCAATTCTACTAAATCTAAATAACATACAACTGAGTATTTTTGAGGATTTTTTATAGTGTAAATTTTACAAAAAATATTGGCGTCGAAGATTAATAAACAATTCAAAAATTATCATATTTAAAATTTATGACTAAAGATTTCAAAAAGTCAATGGCTAACTACACCACCGTTAGTTAAATACATATCAAAAGCTTACATTTAAGGCACATTTAAGATTATAAGATGGCAGCATTTTGCTCGTCTAACTCTATTTATAGTAATAAAAATTCATTTATGTTTAATATTATAAAATAATATAAATTAAAACGTTATTATAGGTATTATATAAAAATAAACTTTTTACATTTAAATAAAATATTTCATATTTATAAAACCTGTAAATCGTTAACAAAATGAATGCAATAAATGCCTGAAAGTGTAACTTATCAGAAACATCTTTTTATCTTAAAATACTATTTGAAATTACAAATGTAACGTAACAAAAATAAATACTTAAATTTAAGAAATATTTTAAAGTCCTCTGTAACTCCGTAGGGCAAATATTGTACTTATAAGGTATAGGGCAGCGTTCACAAGTCCAATTATCTAAAAAAAAAATCACTTTTTATTATCCATTATATTTTTGTTTAATTTCTTATACTCAACAGCAAAATTAACCGGACATTTGATTTTTGTCTCGGAATTTTTTCTTTTTTTAACTTTTTAAACAAAGATGATTTTTGAAAGTATGAAACCAAATTTTAGTTCATTTTGTATAAACTGTTTATAATTAAACACAAATTGATATTATTTTGATCTAAATTTTTATTATCGATATTTTTCTGAAAAAGCTCGTGTCTAGTTAATTTTGCGGTTGAGTATACTCGTAGAATAAGGTCAATGTTGAAAAAAATATCTTATATAAAATAAAGAAAAACAAGAAAATCTCAAAGGCATATGTCACAAAACCTAAAAAATTCTTTTAGTATAAAAAAATTACAGAAATTATTTTCAACTCTAGCTTTGATTACTAAAGGGAACGTTATTCTTTGACCGATTTCGTCCTTATTAAAACTCCTCATTGAGAAATTGGTATTAGCCAAAGGAGTAGTTGTTTTCCCGAGGGAAACGGTTGCTCGTATTATTTGATAACATATCTTTATCAATTTTGAATTTGAAATTATTTTTCTTCTCATATTATATATAAAAACAATAAGGCCACAAAAGCCCTATTGGTATGTAGAAACATTACTGGTAAAAGATGGAAATGTAACCCGAACGCACTGCGATGTCGAGACCAATCATCACTTACGGGGCTGTAGCCTGGAGTAACAGAACTCTTTATATAGTTACTACGAGAACTTATATCTCAAAAGTACAAAGACTAGCCTGTGTTTGCTTCTCGTGTGCAATGAGAACATATCCTAGGGCCGCAGTAGAAGTGATCTTAAACATTACCCCTCGAGATTTAATGATAAAGAACGTGCTAAAAGGACAAGATATAGAATGATCAGGAACGGAGTAATTAGAAGAAAGTCTGTTACTTCAGGACCGCAGATACTTGAAATATGATCCAGGATGAAATGAGAAAGAAGTACAGTCTTGTAAAATTACTTCAAATCCACAGAGCTGGGCTGTAAGAAAGAACTGAACCCAGAATCCATCGTGCTTACAACCGAAAGAAATATGATATTCTGTGGTATACAGATGGTTCCAAAACCATAGAAGGAACTGGAATAGGAGTGTATGGGCCTAGAACCAGATACTCTGAAAGTTTTGGTAAATACCGAAGCATCTTCCAGCCGGAAATTCACGCCATTGAGAAGTATATCCAGTTTACCATCGAGAAAAACTATCGTAGACAAGAGCTTATCATGTCTGGTAGACAAGCAGCCATCAAAGCGCTGAGCTCTTACGTAATCAGCTCAAAAATGTTCTGAAGATGCTTAGAAAAACTGAATGAACTAGGAGAGGAATATACAGTTATTCTCACTTGGTTCCAGAGACAACGTTGTAAAGGGTAACAAGATTGCAGATAGTCTCGCAAGGAAAGAGGCTCAAACACCTTTTGTGGGACCTGAGCTGTTCTGCGGTATATTAGAAGATGAATTGAAACAATCTCTTAGAACTAAGACAGGCTAGATTAAATACTGAGAGAAAACCCTCTTAGCGACCGTCAATATGCATATCAGCCAGGCAAGTCAACCGATTTGGCCCTGAATGATCTCAACAGGCTACTGTCAAAATCCCTGGAGGATAAAGAAATGGCAGTAGCAACTTTCGTAGATATTGAGGGAGCTTTTAGTAATGCCCAAACAAGATCTATAATTAACGCCCTAACAATGAAAGGGGTATCAGTAGTCCTATGTCAGTGAATAAACACCAGCCTAAAAGAAAGGGTAATAACATCATCTCTAGGCGAAGCTACACTGACAGCTAAAGCAGGCAGGGGCTGTCCCTAGGGAGGAGTACTATTACCCCTCCTCTGGCCAGTCCTAGTGGACGAATTCCTAAAAAGGCTAATATCTGCAGATTTCTACTGCCTAGGGTATGCCGATGACCTGGCGATCGTCGTAAGAGGCAAGTTTGAAGGTACAATATCGGAGCGAACACAAACCACTCTAAACATTGTTGACAAGTGGTACAGAGAGGAGGAACTAACAGTAAACCCTCACAAAACCACAATAGTCAACTTTACAAAACGAAAAGTACCAACAGGACTAAAGTCGCCAGTACTGAAAGGAGTGAAGATTCCATTTGCTCAGGAAGCCAAATACTTGGGAGTCATCTTTGACCACAGGTTAACATCCTTCAACTTATGCCGAAGGTTGTGTGGAAAAAATTGGGGACTACAACCGAAAATGTCCCTATGGTTATATACCAGAGTCATAAGGGCGATGATAACCTACGGGTCGGTGGTATGGTGGCCAAAGACTCGCCAAGCTGGAGCCATTCGACAGCTCAATGGTATTCACCAAAGGCAAGCATGCCTGGAGTACCACGGGAGCTATGAGAACGACTATAACAGCAGCTATAGTAGTCAAGCTAAACCTAACACCACTACATATATTCATTCAAGGCGAAGCCAGGTCTGTCAAAAGAGATATTAAGACAGAAGGTAAATGGAAAAACCATTGTCATATACTTAGACAGTCAAGCGACGTTAAAGGCACTCAGTTCTATGCAGGTACACTCAAAGTTTGTGTGAGACTGTTTGGAAGCCCTAACAGAGCTGGGTAGTCAAAATAGACTAACCAGGACACAGAGGACTTAAGGGCAATGAAGGAGCCTCAAATGCTCTTATTGGCCCAGAACTCTTCTGTGGTGTAACAAAAACAACTATCAGAACATGCACAAAGCAGTGGATGTTTATAAAATCTCAGGAGTGGTGGAAAAACTCTCCAGAGCAGAGACAGGCCAAAGAGTTCTTAAAAGGACCATCGCCTAAACTCACCGAGCATCTACTAAGCCTTCATAGAAAAAAATACTAGAGTACTAGTAGGTCTATTAACAGGGCATTGTAGGCTTAACAAACATATGTATAATATCGGTCTGACAGAAGATACCTTGTGCCGATTCTGTCAGGAAGAGGAGGAAACGGCAGTACACGTATTGTGATACTGCGAAGGTCTAGCAAGACAGATTCCTTACACTCGGAGAAGAAAAACCAAGGGCAACTAGCTATACCCGAGAACTACTTCCTATTACAAAAGACCGAATTAGATAAGGTACTCTAAACAACAACGATTCAAGGATATCCACATGGCCCACAGTTCTAATTAAATCTAATCTAAGACAGGCTAAGTTACTTCTGGGTGAATATAACCAGGTAAAATCAGAAGCCTGAGCAAGAACAGGCTGCACATTGTAACATCGATTTTTACTGGGCATTGCCGATTTAAAAGACACCTTAGTAAACTGAGAGTAGTAGAAGATAGTGAGTGCAGATTATGTAAGGAGGAGGAGGGCAAAACCTCCATTTATATTCTGACTGAATGTGTAGCACTGTAGAATCCAAGCGCACTATAGTTAAAAGCATATCAAATAAAAAAGGGCGATTTTAACCCTTAACTTAACTCTGCAGTAACGTAACTGGTCCGACGTAATCTGTGAGACTACTTTTTTCGGAGGGCAAACAAAAAATAAAATAGGCAAAATGAAATGTTTTATTTAACATAGATGTTAAAAACATTACTTAATAATAATATGTAAAAATAAACATATTTAAAACTAAATAAAAACAAAATTAAACCTAAAACTAAAACCCGCACAGAAATTTTGAAAAAGTACATATTTTTAAACAAAAGGCAAAATATTTCTTGTATTCAAGAAAAAAAAAATTCTTTCATGGTGCAATATTAAATTGTCAAAGTGTTAGGTAAACAAAAACTTACATAAAATACAAATTTAAAAAAACATTTGATTTTCAGCATGAACTAATTTCTGTTACATCTTTCGAGCTACAATAGGGAAAGGATTAGATGTAAGGACCTTCCTGTGTCTGTAGACAATAATTTTATCTCATTTATCATTTTGTAAAAATATCTTTAGACTTAAGATATTAATATATTGGTGCAAATGCTACAGCTTATATTAAACATTTATACAACTAATGTAACAATAACTACTTACGGCAGCTGCGAAGTACGGTTCATAATCTGCGCCATAATAATTTTGTTTTCTGTGATTGATTTCAATAACAAACGTCAAACTGGCGGCTAGCAATAGGATAAATGCAAATCCATGATATACCACTTCCTGTAAAGAAAAACATTTTTAACAATAAATAATGTACTAGTCATTTTCGACCAGTCCGGTCATGATCTAATTCCTCTTCTGACGCAGCGTAACGTTTATTTATTCAAACAGTTTAAATGATTTACACTAAAGCGCTAATTTATTTTATAACCTAATTTAATACTCTGTACTAATTTATGTATCATTTACTTATTGGCTAATTTATATGGACAATATGTATGTGTACTGACTTAAAACTGACTTTCCAACTTCAAAACAATCTATTTATACCCATATCTATCTATCTATCTATCTAGAACATTCTACTTAACAATAGCGTAGTCGTACGAATATACATCACGAATCCACCAGTTCCTACAATGGATTAAACTAAGTCCATCTGCTTTATTTGGGCCTTTTACGGCCTCTATTTTTCCGTTACCAAAGATTTATTTATTATGAATCATAATTCTGTACATAGTGTAGGAAGGACGACACAAGATTTGAGAGAGCTGTGATTAGAATTTGGGTTTGCCCGACGAGAGTCGAAATCTGATCGACTTCGAACTCAGATGTTTAAAGCCATGTGCCTCGATAGCTCAACTGGTAAGAGGTTACAGTCCGAATATTCTAGGTTTGATTCTAGGTCGTTGCACTCATTTTTTCTTTCTTAGCTCTTTCAATATTTCTTTGGGGATATGGGACTGTATTTTTCATAATTTCGTATGGGAAATTGGGGATTATTCATTTTCATATGTCCTCAACCGATTTTTCTCAGTTCACTTTCATATAAATAAATTAGCTCATAAAATAAATTAGCGTCTTAGTGTAAATAAATTAAATAAGTAAACGTTGCAATAATTTGCAAACATCTTCAATGAATTGTTTAAAATATTTTCAAGCTATTCATTTTAGTAAATGTGAATTGTTGTATTTCTTTGCTAGTTACAAAACACTATTCTGAATTTATTAAACATCTACAAATATTCAGTAAGTAGGACCTATCTTATTTTGAAAGAAAATGTCAAGATTCATGTACTATGAATTGCATTTGGGCATTCTGAACACCGAATCTAATTCAACAGTTAAATAAGGTATATTAAAGTACATTAAAGTATAGTAAAGTCGAGGTGGGGGAGGCCACATGGCCCATAGTCCTAATTAAATCTAAAAATAGTAAAGTATACTAAGGTATTTTAAGGTATATTAAGGTATAGTAAGGAATATTAAAGTAATTTAAGGTATATTAAAGTAATTTAAGGTATATTAAAGTAATTTAAGGTATATTAAAGTAATTTAAGGTATATTAAAATATATTAAGGCATAATAAGGTATATTAGGGTATATTAACGTATATTAAGGTATACTAAGGTATTTTAAGGTATATTAAGGTATATTAAAGTATAGTAAAGTATAGTAAAGTATAGTAAAGTATAGTAAAGTATAGTAAAGTATACTAAAGTATACTAAAGTATACTAAGGTATATTAAGGTATAGTAAGGTATATTAAGGTATATTAAAGTAATTTAAGGTATATTAAAATATATTAAGGCATAATAAGGTATATTAGGGTATATTAAGGTATATTGGTATATTAAGGTATATTAAAGTATATTAAGGTATTTTAAGATATATTATGGTATATTAAGGTATATTATGGTATATTAAGATATAGTAAGGTATATTAAGGTATATTATTAAGGTATATTGAGGTATATAAGGAATATTAAAGTGTAATAAGGTATATCAAGGTATACTTAAAATCCCATTTATTTTTTCCGTGAAAATTAACGTCGACATAACTTTTTGACGGTATTTATTTTGTTTATAAAATGAAGATTTTTAAAGAAATATCCAGAATTTTCATTAAGTATGTTAGAAAATTGTGTTTTTGAATATGTTAACCCTAATTGGGATGACACTATGAAAAGTGGGAGACACTAAAAATTATTTTCCAAAGGCAATTAAAATAAGATAATTTAAAGAATAAAATAATGCAGTTTTTCTATAAGCAAACCTTTTCCTCTCTCAGTTAAGTTCCGGTTCATCTACTAAGAAAAATACAATTTCCGTGTATTACCTACTGCAACGTTCAAATATTTCGAGGGCCAATGAAATAGGAACAAAATACCTATACGAGTATTACGCAGTTATAGAAATTAAAAAAAAAAAAAAAGAATGACACAAAACAAATTATCAAGGTTCAACCCACGGTAGTTATTTTTAATTCGTCATTTATTTTATTGAGCAAATTTAAAGTAATTAATTTTGGATAAAAAATTGTTTTAAATAGAATTTTGTACAGTATGAGTACTAAATGGAGTAGATACAAGTGTTGAATTATAATTCATTATAGAATTTTTGCTATTTAAGGTGAGATTACAGAACGTCTGCAACTTTGCAGATCTGCAAATATGGCGGCAACTTTGAAAATCTGCAAATATGACTGACTAACACATGCAAGTATCAAGTTTTCGTATTCCAAATTTGGGTTTAGTGTTGTTGGGGGTAATAAACCACAATAAATATTGCGAATTTGCAGATACTTTTTGGAATACTTGCATTTGTAAGTCCGCCATATTTGCAGATCTGCAAAGTTGCCGATCTGCAAAGTTGCAGACGTTTTGTAATCTCACCCTTAGTATATAAAATGTATCAATAAATTATCTATTCGTTAGATTTGGAAATCTCATATTTGGGGCAGAAATACATTTCGTGAATTTAAATTGTTCCCACATTACGAAAAAAAGGGATAAATCAGACCGAAAGTCTCATTTTTCTATATTTGAATATTTTCATTTGACGTTTCTGTTGTAATAAATAGTCGAAGCGAGTAGAATACTATACTGTTACTTTACAAATTTTTAATAACTACATTAGTTATTTAAGGATTAACGTACTAGTTTTAGTCTCCGTAAAAAAATAATATACTGATTTAGTTTTACTAATTTATTTGTTTAAAATATTTTTTGCTTGCATAATCACCATGTATAACATTGTATAACGCGATTATTTTTATAACGTTCCAGTCAATTTACGTTGACCTATTTTCTAGCAGCAATCCTGTGTTGATATTATTATCTTTGTTTAAAATTTATGTTCAACAAAGAAATAAGGTGTTTCAATAGAATTTAAGAAACACGTAACAAAATTAAAATAAAATAAAATGAATTTAACTCCAAGCCGAATATCACATAAAACACAACGACCGTTTTCCCCTTCAGAAAACAACTACTCCTTTGGCTAATACCACAACAGGCATTGAATTACATCCGAAGGAAAAAACAGCAGAGATAGAAATTAATTTTCAACACTCTCTACTTTGATTTTGCTCACCAAGGAGAACATCATTCTTGGACCGGTTTCGTCCTTATTAGGACTCCTCAGCAAGAAATAGATAGGTTCTCAATTCCAGTCTCTAATGGAATTAACAAATGCTACACATTTCACCAGTATACCATAAAATTGGTTACGGAGAGAATAAAATTCAAGTAATGAAAATGGTGTCGCCATCTGTTCTTAGTAAGCAAAATCAAAATGCGCTATGGTACCCAGTTTGAAAACTAGGTGGAACCAAATAAACCAGGCGGGCAATTTGTAAACGATAATAAAATATCAAAACTCAAATGTGATAGATGCAAAATGAAAATAAAATGAATTTAACTCCAAGCCGAATATCACATAAAACACAACGACCGTTTTCCCCTTCAGAAAACAACTACTCCTTTGGCTAATACCACAACAGGCATTGAATTACATCCGAAGGAAAAAACAGCAGAGATAGAAATTAATTTTCAACACTCTCTACTTTGATTTTGCTCACCAAGGAGAACATCATTCGGATGTAATTCAATGCCTGTTGTGGTATTAGCCAAAGGAGTAGTTGTTTTCTGAAGGGGAAAACGGTCGTTGTGTTTTATGTGATATTCGGCTTGGAGTTAAATTCATTTTATTTTCATTTTGCATCTATCACATTTGAGTTTTGATATTTTATTATCGTTTAAAATTAAAATACCTATATTTTATTTAAAGACCTACTAATATCCGACTAATACAATTTATATAACAGCCTGAAAAAAAGATTGCAGCCCAATAAATATAAGAGTTTATTTTTGTACACATAAAAGCTAAGCTTGTTTTCCAAATTTTTTTTCTACAAACTTTATACCGAAATTGAACTATAAAAATTAATTTTAATGCTTTGGTAGGATTCCCCAATGCTGCTTCGAAAGTGGCACCGGGAAACAGTCTCAAAGAATTCAAAAAACACAAGATAAATAACAGTTTGGCGTAGTTATAAAAACAAAAACAAAACTTCATCAGGTAGCAGTGCTATAACACTCCAAGAATGATGCATTTTAATGTTTAATAACGGACTACAACGTAAAAATTAAAAATACACCTGCCTATAAGTACATAGAATTTAATCTACATAATTAAGCTGAGCGAAAAAAAAGCTGCTACCTCGAATTTTTGGTGGTTATTCTTAGATTAATTAATGGTTATGTTACAAGCAATATTACACTACTTTATTATAATAATACTCTTAATTATATTTTAACGTGGGGATAACCGTAAAATGATTAAATAAATTACATATTAAAATATGTTAAGGTAGTCGAGTGTCCAATTAATAACCCGCAACAGTTCCAGATGCAACATTTTGTATACCCATTTATTATAATTTCATCTGATTTATTTTTAGCTTAATTTCATAATTTTGATAAATCTGTACTAATCATTTATGATTGGAACAGTTCCAAATATTATTATTGTGGAGTTTCTGTTATAAATTAATTTTTTTGTCACATTTTTATTTTTGGAAAAGTTAAATCTAAAAGCTGACTAATGGGCATAAAAATATTATTCTAAAATAAACCACCTGTTATTTCTATCAGTTGCTTGCATGCTTTAGGTCTAATGATGGCCCACCAATACCTTCTTTTTAACACCTTCCCCTTTAACATCCCCCGACAACTCCAACACTCTCGACAACTTTAACACCCCGGCAACTTTAACACCCCCGACACCTTTAACACCCCCGACAACGTTAACACCCCCCGACAATTTTAATATCCCCCAACAATTTTAACACCCCCCAACAATTTTAACACCCCCCCGACAATTTTAACACCCCCGACAATTTTAACACCCCCCGACAATTTTAACACCCCCCGACAATTTTAAGACCCCCCGACAATTTTAACACCCCCAGTCCTCTTTAACCTCCTAATCCCTCTTAACAACCACGCCTCCTTAACCACCCCCGCCATCTTCAATACCCCCCTTTGCCTTCTTTAACACCGCCCTCCTTAGCATAATAAAAATATGTGGTAAATTACATATTTTTATCTTTTCCTTACATATGTTATGGAAAGCTTTAAAAAGTTTTCAAACATTAATTGTTTTCCAAAACATCCTTCTACAAATAAGAGATTTTAAAATTATGTGTAATGTGTTGCCTACCTTTTGGATTTTCATGTGTTGTAATTTATCATTTTTTGTATTATAAATTGACTATAAATAAAGGTACCATTTCGGTAGGCGCGAAATTGTGTGATACTTTTCGCGGAGTATAGGTATATAAAAAAAAATAGTTTATTCCAACATTAAGTCATTAAGTTACTTATAATAAACAATTTTTTCAAGGCTATTACCGTACGATTTAATTAGACTAATTAGACATATGAATAAGTTTACAAGCTGATTGTTAGAGGTTAAAAATCAACATTTATTTATTTATTTCTCATAATAATAATTAACAAATTGTAAAGTCTACGCATTTGAGTTAATTTAAGTAGATGACCGGGACCATTTATAAATATCTAATCTATGAGGTCATCCTCAAGTTAATAATTTCTTTAATAATATGAATATTAAGTATGTGTTGTTTTTTTTTATTTTGTTTCCAATTTTTAATTTTTTAAACTCTAGAATTGCTGTTTTGATGTGATTTCATTATATTTATTAGGATCCTATTAAACAAAATTGTAAAGTATTTTTTTTATTTTATAAATTTAGAGAAAATATTGTTCTATATTTGGGGAGTAGTAATGCATTTAATAGCTACAAATAAATAAGAAATAGCTACATATTCAGCAGATGAATATACCTTTCTTATAAGCAATGCATAAAATAATAATAGTCCATCAATTATAATATATGAAAAACATTTATGCACGCCAGTAGCTCTATCCGAGTTATTTGTTACGTCAGTTATGCAATTGTTTTGTTTTATACAACGTATTTCTATTTAAAATTGATTAAATTTTATTATAAATATACAGAGTGGTTTATAAGTAGGTTCCAATATGTTAGGGGTGAATAGATATCATAGCCAATACTAAGTTGAAAAAATTCAAACAAAATTAGATCCAAATATGATACCTAAGGAAGATTTAACAAGTGCGCGGGTGCATGCACATCAGATGGGATAATTCAAAGAAAAGTGTGGACAACTGCGCAAAAATCAATTATATACCTTTCACGTTGAACTTAAATATTTCTTCTGCAGAGTTTAGTTTTTGGAGGATTCTTGCAATGACATGAATGTAATCAACAATTTTTTTACGAAAGTTATACTCATAAATTACACATAATTGTATTGGATACATTTTGGAATAAATTAATGTAAATTTCTTATTTTTGAGTTTTTTAAGTTATTTGTTTATTTTAATGACATATACAAAGTTTAAAAAATATCAAGTTAGGATTCACCATGTATATATAATTTATTACATACGTACAGCATTTCGGTATACTTGCTTGAATTGTGATACTCGCCTAACGGCTCGTGCATAGGCACTCGTGGGAAATGTATAACAAAGTAATTAATTGTATCAATAAAATTTGCACTTACATAAATGGTCTTTGAAATAATGGAAGCAGTCGATATAGATACCAAACAGGAAGATAACAGTAAAAATGTGCCCACTAGGAAAGTGACGGCCATAAGAAGGAAGAACAGTTCTGGAGTATTAATATATCTTATGTATCTGTTGATGTAGTAGCTTACAATTCCTACGGTGACGATTCCTAAAATCTGTAAAAAATAAGAAAATATTAGTCGAACCTAAAAGGAATACAACACTTTTTTCGCGAAAAAGTCAATACGCTGCATTAGAATAACGTAGAGCTGTCACACAAAAATAGTAGTTTGTGCAACAAGAGTGGATATGAACATTGCACTCGAGTTGTACAGTACATTTTTTCTACGACCCGCTAACGAAAATCTACAAATTTAAAAAATTATTTTAGGTTATTAAGATAAAATAACTAATTTTAAAACAATTTATGACTTTTAATAATTTATAAAATAAAATAAACATGAAAATAATATTTAATTTAATTAGTTTCCAGCCCAGATTTGAACCCAGGTCTATCCCATGAAAGCCAAACTCCGTGTCCTCACCTTCATTGTCACACTTGATATTTTAGTTATACTACTTTTAATTAAATTAGTTTCATTAAAATTCTGGATTTATTTGCAAATGTGGAAGAAATATAAAAAGAAATGCTATGATTTATCAATTCTACACAAGAATAACTTATTTTTACTATTTAATCTCAATAACTAAAAAATATACTGACAATAGTAGCCGGGTGATCAAAATATGAACTGTGAAAGGTGGATTTCATTACAGTAATGTATGGATAGTCCAAACCCCCCTTAATCCGAAATACTCTTTAATCCGAACGCCTCAATTGCGTAAAATGATATACATAATCTGAACACCTTGAATGGGCCATGTTCACATGTGAGATATGCTGTTTTATAAATGATATTGTAATAGTTAGTCGCTATACAAGTTATTCTAAATAGTCAGTTCGTTAAAAAAGTTTTTAAATTAAGCCCAATTGAAATTTAAAATTTGAAATTATGCGTCATCGGGAATAGACCAATCATCTTGTGTCGAAGTTTTTTTTGTTATACAAAACCAAGCCAACGAACAAACCGACACACAGAACATGGAAGTGAACATCGCTAGTAGAAGGTTGATTTTCTTCTTTCCAAATTTCTAGGAACACTAATAAATATTTTTGAAGATGAATGTGAATCATTATCACATTCTGTAACAAAACACTTTTTCGTAGTCATAATATTTATAAAAAGTACAAAATTAAACACTCAAATTCCAAATAAATTCTTGATCGAGACACTATGATGACAGATGCCATGCACAGTGCTGCCATTTTGCCATTTTCTGAATTATTAAGTGACTTTTAAAACAATGAAACTTTAAATATGGTAAGAGTTTAAACAGAAATAATACTTTCAAAAAACATTTGATATTATATATTTAAAAGATATTTGTTTAACAATGTTTTAGAAGTCTAAAAGTAAGAAGGGGTACACAAACGAACGTACATCACTTCTCGTAAACCTTCTAGCCGGCAACGTTGTGCGCTAGCTCCTATTGGTCTATTCCCGGTGACGTCATAAATTTAAAAAAAAATCATAACTCCGGCAAATGAATAGATAAAAAAAAAATAAAAAAAATGTAGTTTTATTTTCAACTCTATTATTCATAAAAAAAATTTCAAAATTTTTGAACATGCCCCATTCTGCAATCCGAACTATAAATATACGCGCGCGAAAATGATGCAACATTTTTCTTCTACAAGTCTCTGCGAGTTAGTTTGTCTTAATTAGCCAAGCTGTTTAGTTGTTTTGTGAGTTTTATCGCCACGTAGTTTGGTTGTTTTGTGAGTTTTAGACTGTGTGTATGTGTCAGAGCTGGGACGAATCCTCGAAAAATGGATTCGAATCACGAATCCGAATCACGAGATGTGATTCGAATCACGGATCCAATGTTCGAATCCTTAAAAAAAAGGATTCGAATCAAGTGATTCGAATCCTTTTTTTCGGATCACGGATATGAATCACTGTCAGTGTTATACTGTGATATTAATTATATTTGCTTTCGAATCTAATACTGTTTTATACCTCGGTCCTAAAATATTTAACGCACTTCCTGTGGAATGTAAAACCTACATTCGATAGTTCTTTATAGATCTAAATTGCAACAATGGATATTAACTAAACAAGGACAAATATTTTAAGATTTTATTAATTTAAATATAACTAAAATCTAAAATCATTTTGTCATGGACCCAATTATTAGATTTTGACCAAATTTATATGGAACCACCCCTGAAGTACCCCCTTTCCAACAACAAAAAGAATCATTGAAATCGGACACCGTGTTAAAGAATTATCGCTGAACATACATAAAAAAAATATCGCGACGAATTGAGAACCTCCTCCTTTTTTGATTTGTTAATTCTGTAATCGTGCACAACGCCAAACACATCGGTTTTCTATTCAGTCTGTTTTAGTTTTTAGTTTACAATTCGCGACAAGTCAAAGCTTGAGTCGGCCGTTCGCGCCGGCGTAGTTTGGTCTCTAAAAGGATCCGAGACTGATATTGATGATTCGAATACGAATCCTTTAGGATTTTCTCTGCGAATCCGGATCACGGATCCTTTTTTTCTAAAGTATTCGAATCCCGCTCTCGGATCCTCAAAAAGGATTCGAATCCTGGATTCGAATCCTATGTGATTCGAATCCTCCCCAGCTCTGGTATGTGTGCACAGATACCTATGTATTATGTAAACCATAGCTTCTAAACGTAAGCATGTCAAATTAACCCTCGAAAAAAAAACTGAAATTTTACGCCAGCTGGAGTCTGGATGTTCATTCACGTCCTTGGCAGCACACTTTAATGTTGGTAAGTCAACAATATCCGACATAAAGAAGAACGTAATTCTTGGTTATGTGTCAGGAACTGAAAAAGGACCGGGAACAAGGAAAACGGAGCGCAGTGCGGAATTTTCTGATGTTGAAGATGCAGTATATACATGGTTTTTACAACAGGGAGCGCGACATGCACCGATTTCCGAAGCAATCATACTCGAGAAGGCTCGCCAATTTTTCACAGAAATGAATTATGGAATCCGCACGTTGAAAGTTACCGGGGAGAAACTGTTGAGTGACGAAATTGCCGTGAAACCTTTTCGTATTGAACTGAAACAAAAAATTGAGCAATTCGGTCTTTCTACAGAGCAAATCTACAACGCGGATGAATCTGGTTTGTACTGGCGCTGCCTTCCAGAAAAGACATTAGTACACGCAGGCGAAAAGGGTACACCGGGTCGCAAAATCAGTAAAGATCGAATAACATTTATGCCTTGCGCAAATGTAAGTGGCCGACACAAATTGCGGTTGCTTGTGATCGGCAAATCAAAACATTCAAGTCCATTTAAAAACATCCACCTACCTGTCTATTACCGAAACCAAAGAATGGTTTCACAATGAATTCGTACCAAGCGTAAAAAAGCATCTTCGAAACAGCAATCTTGAAGAGAAAGCTCTTTTGGTATTGGATAATGCTTCAGCTCACAGACCAGACCAAGAACAAGCCAGCCATGATGGAAATATTCAAGTAATGTTTCTACCACCCAATTGTACCGCCCTGATTCAGCCGATGGACCACAATGTGATTCAAAATGTAAAAGTTACATATCGGAGAAGATTGCTGCAAGAGGCGCATTCACAAGAGGATGAAAACATTGCGCGATGTTTGAAAAATAAGTCGCTGAAAGATGCTGTGTTTGCACTAGCCGAATCTTAGAAGCAAGTGTGAAAAATTGGTGAAAAAATCATGATGTCCACTTCTTTCGGACAGTAACATGGATGAATGGGATGCAGATGATCTGATATCTTTGAGTGACTTAAGAGAAGAAGGGCTTGATGGAGGACCTGATCTAGTGGAGTTAGTGAACAGAGTGAATCGTGCTGATAATCCGATGAATAAAGTAAAAGTTGAAAAATGGGCAAGAGGTGATGACGAGGAAAATTTGGATATAGAAATCTTAGAAGATCATGAAATCATAGCTAACGTCACAGGACAAAATCAGAACTCCGATGAACTGGCTTTTACAGAATTAAAATATCTCTATTACTTAGCAAAATATCCAGCCTGGGAGTTTTTACTGGTATGCGTAAAATAGATAATATCCATGTGGGTGTAGAAAAAGAATGTTTTCTTACACAACTTTTATCAATTCGCCTCGCGGTTTGCTGCCACGTGTTTATTCTTTCACATAATATCTATAATCCTTCTGTAGCCTAAATGATATTTTCTATTTAAACTTTTGATGAACCATGGTACCTATTTTCAAACTTGGAAGATCTGATTTCTCTCAAGATTTTCATGAAAAATTTCGTACCAGGGGCGTGCGGTCCATGGAAGCGGGGGAAGCACCGCTTCCCTATACTTTGAGATTTAAAAATAGATATTTTTCAGTTTACTATGCGTAGAAATGAATATTAAATTAGGTACTATATTTTCTCTGAAACATTACGTAAACTTCGTAAATGTACTAACAATTCATTGGTATAATGTGTAAACGCACGCACCAACCATGAGAAAATTAATTATGTAAACACACACATCATATACTTCGAGTCCGTCGGCGAAAGCGCGTCTTGAAAGAGTCTGTTCATCTTCCAAGAGGTTTCGCTTCGTGTTATTGACCCTGCTTTGCCGCAACAGTAGTCAGTACGTTTGGAAACGTGAAATACGATCGAGAGGCAGCGATTTTTACGTCGCCTTACGCATATTGCAATTCGCACCGCGAATCGACGTGTGACGAAAATCGTAGATTTCGGTTTGTTTTTCGTAGTTGTTTTTCTTTTTGTAAAATGGAGGAACTATGCACTGTGCCTGTGAACAATAATTATGTGGTAACTGTGCGAAAAATGCTGGAAAAAAATAAAAAAACTTCAGTTAAATGTTTTTTTACATTTAAATAAACCAAGGAAGTTTTTTTATAGCTTCTAGTACTAAACTAGGTAATAAAGTAATAGTAACACTTCAAAAATCTCAATCTCGAATATCCGTAGTACTGAGGAAAAAAAGCAAGATTTTGACAAAATGGTGAATGCGCCGCGAAAAATTTTCGTCTGCGGCGCTGTGCTTACTGGCCTGCTGTATTTTTATACAATCGCTTCCCCTTCCAAAAATGTTACAGCACGCCACTGTGTCGTACGTCAACATTACTTTCTCTAGAGTTTGAAAATATCCCCCTGGCAGATACACTATCCTTAAAGCTATTAAAAACAATTGTTAAAATTATGAGGATGCTATTATTATTAACACCCTGTGTATGCATAAACCACTATTACCAGTAAATTAAAAAGTTCGGGAAACCTAACAACTAAAATTATGCATTTTTGCCGAAAATAAAAGTCCTTGTTTTTACGACACACCCACCCGTAACAGTTAAAAGGCAAAGCGAATCAAACACCGAGACCAGACGAAATCACAGAATGTAATGGGTTATATTTTTATTTTCATTTCGTTTTGATGAACATTGATTGCATTGACCCACTTCCAATTTGGTCTGTGAGGTGATTTAATAAAGAGAACCTTGGCGGCTGATAAATGATATAAGAAATATGAAGAAAAATAAATATACATTTAGGTAAAAAAATCGATTATTATTAAGGATATGAAGCGTAAAAGGATAAAGAAAATATTTTGATTTTGTTTCTAAAAATAGGCTTAATTATTGTTGCACATGGGATGGTAGAAAGGATGGTAGAAACCAGAAATTTAAGAAGCTACGGCACTTAGGTCTCGCCAGGCCCATTGTGCATCCTCCTAAGTAGATAGGCACCTCCTAGCTCGTGAGCCAGCCTATAGATTTAATGTAGTTGACAACATCGCCAAGAGGTGCTTCTCTTATATCGGCCGATGTTAGCTAATTCTCGCCGAACACAAATTTGCTAATAAATGAGAGCGTCAGTCAATCGTAGAGGATATACTCGATGGTCTTATCTTCTTGTTCATATCCTCTGCAGAGTGCGGATTGTGCCAGCCCCACAATATGGAGAAACTTCCGTAGTTGGAAATGTCCAGTCAGAATGCTTGTGATCAGGAGCAGATTCTGTCTAGTCATAGTCAAGTATTTGTTTGCTGTAGTGTTGTCAGGATAACTTAAAAGCTCCCTGATAAGTCTGCAGCTTCTTGCTTCATCCCATTTTTCCTTGAATTTCAGTGACTTGCCTCTAGCGTTGTTATCCTTACTGAAGTGATAAGCATTTGAGTCGCAACCTATTACCAGCTCAAACTTCTGGGTCAAGCAGTATTCAATCAGATCCTAAAAAATTGACCATTTAGATTTTTTAGACCTACAATTTTGGTTTTTATTGTCCAGGGTTGTATCTTGCAGCTCATCAAGGCGGCGGCATAATGTTGCCGTAGCCACCCTTTTGTGCTGCAAGTTACATTGAATAATTTTCTCCATTTTAATTGCTTCCTGAACCCCCATTAAAGTTTGGGAAGCGTTTGAGCTTAGTGTTTGGCCACCCTTTCCTCCGAAAGGGGGCGAGGGTGGTCTAGTGTGGCTCCTCAGAGTTGTAAGCAATTGCGGCCTTTTCTTGTCCTTGGTTGCGTCTAGTTCCTCTTGTGGATGCAGAACTAGCGTAGCTACCCAAAAACTTGATTGGGCTGCTTAGGTTGAGTTTGGAGTGAGGGCATATCTTGCAGTTGCCGAAGCTCTGCCTGCTTGCAGTTTTGCCTTCTTTCACCTTTTTGCTTCAGAACCAGAGATCCTCTTGCATCTCTGGTGTCTGTCAGTTTTAGGTGAACTGCGATGGCTATGATTATATTTTGGAGGTGGATATCGCTGTCCAGCCTCGTGTGCTGGAGGTGAAACTTGAAATTCAACTTTCTTTGCTGTAGGTGAACGTTGACGTCCAGCCTCTTTTGTTGGAGGTGAACGCTGACATCCAGCCTTCTTTGCAAGAGATGATCATTGACATCCAGCCTCTTTTGTTGGAGGTGAACGCTGACATCCAGCCTTCTTTGCAAGAGATGAGCATTGACGTCCAGCCTCATTGGATTTGTGTCGGTTTAGATCCATAAGGTTCCCATGAGTAGCTAAAGAAAGAAGGGTCGACCGATGCGGAGCCCTGCACGCTCCGACAAGGATAGATACAAGAAGGTGTCATCAGATACCCTCAGAGGAACTTTGGCTGCCGCATCTGCCCCTGCGACAATTCATCCGTCGGTACGTTACCTTACACCTTAGATGAATTGCTTCGCGGCGATAGCCTGTGCAAAAGATTTTGAGAGTTTTTAGGCTCTCTCACTCTACTTATGTCTACCACTAACCAGGAAAATCCTAGCCGTTCTCCTGTCCACTTTTACCCGGGGACGCGCTCAGTTGGCACTCAACCGCTAAGAAGGCCATCCTATATCCGAACATTAATTGTTGGGAGTATCCCACCTTGCTAAATAGTCATTGTTGTTTTCTTTAAATTATTTGTGATTTATTATTTGAATTAAGAGTTATTTATGGCCATTTTTTTAATAATGACTTAGTTCTACCATATATCAGACCACTGGCGCATCCAGAGTTTAAGTCTGGAAGGTAGTGTTATTATTTAAGCCTCTATTTTTGATAATAAAACATTTTAGTACCTACCTATAAAAAGTTAGGTTTAATTATTGGGGGCGGGGAGGTAATTACCCCTGTTACTCCCATTACCCCATTAACTCCATTAACCCCTATTACCCAAATTATCCCATTACTCCCCGTATATGCGAACCTGTGCCACTTACAGGTGAGGAAAACCCCATCCACAATCATCGACACGATGGCCCACTAGAATTGAAATCTGGACTATCACAAACCTTTAATAGTTTGAAAATATCCAGTATCTATTATTTTCATACACGAAAAGAAAGTAACCCAAGTAGCTGCTAGAAGACATTTTCTTTATAATTAAAATTATCTTGTATACACCTGTAGTTCAAGATTATCATGATTCAGGCCTAGGTCACTACTCGACCACGATCAATAAAAGATTAAAAAATTATCATTACCAGAATTACCTATATATATGTGGCACGTTTGTTTAGTGTTTTTGAATAAAAATTTCCAATTCAAGGTTAAATAATGTGACTCATCCCTATATAGCAAATTTTATTCATTTATGCAAATGGTACTGCTGAGGAGACTGTAGAGGAATTTAATTTGAAAAACAAAGATAATCGGATATAAATAAAATACAATGAATAACAATGCGTAGATATACATACATAAAAAAAAATTACATAAAATAAAAAATATCAGTAACATTTTGTAGTATAGGTACTAACGCATATTATTTTATTATGCATTATGGTTAAATAGAACTTACAATCCTATTTAATTGCATCGAACTTTTGTAATAAACTTGGCCGAGGGTTGATAATAAAGTCCCACAGATTAAATATCCACTCAGGATTATTTAAATAAATCAGGATTTACTTTAGAATTAGTTTTATTGAATTAACAACACAGTGGGCTTCACACAGAACAATGAATAATAAAAATGTCAACTGTCATTTATCATTGTACAGTACCAACTTAAAATAATAAATATTAGGCATTTTATAGAGGTTCTAACACTTTAAAGAAAAGTGAACTACCTACGTATTGATAAATAATACTTTAGCCTAATGAATCAAATATAATATGAAATTTGCAAATTCAATTATATGATGACGTGACTACCGTTGATGTTAAACCACGCCCTTTACAGACTGGTGATTGATTAAATTATATATGTCCACCTGGTTTAGATAATATTGCTGCATCATGAAATGTTCACCTAGTGGGATGACCGGCGATTCTTTGAATGGTGTTCTTTCTGTGCAAGCGCACGCATGCATAGGGGCGTGTTCAAATTGGAAACAAATAATAATACGATTGTGCCAAATTCATAGAAACATAGTGGATGATCAATGAATTCAAAACCAATCTCACACATTTGTTGCATTACAATCAGGGGCATCAATTTGGAATTCGTAAGGAAGGAATCCAGTAAAGGCTTGCTGATTGACAATTGGTCCTTTGGTATAGAAGCAACCGGTTTGACTTTGAGAAAGTCATCTTCGAAGATAATTTTCAATTTTCTGGAAACTTTGTCTTCTTCCACTAAGAATTAGATGATTATAGTTGTGTCTATGTTTCGCTGGTTGTTGTGTTAAGAGCTAAGTAAAACTCCTTCCCCGACATATTTGAGCTTTGGCTTTCAAAGCATAGTGATTTATCGGTTTTAGAACTGCTAGATATGGTACCAGAGTCTTTTCTGGATTTAAAACTGCTAGATATGATACCAGATTCATATTTGGGTTTATAACTGTTAGATATGATACCAGAGTTTTTTTCGGGGTTATCTGTTTCGGTTAGGCCTTTTGATTAAGAGCTCCATATTAGAGAAAAACTATTTTGGGTACAAAGTCATTGAGGGATCGAGAGAAATGAAAAGGCTGACAAACTTGTAAAGAGAGGGTCAGAAAAAATATTGAAACCAGATATAAAAACCGTGTAGTACCAAAAAGTACAGTTCGATGGTTCATAAATAACTGGGTTCCGAGAAAACACAACTATTGGGATAATGTCTCAAAAGAAGCACAAATAGGAGAACTACTCTATGAATAGGAAACAGTTGAAAATAGTAACAGAACTTATGACTGGGCATGCCCCAGTAGAGGGACATCTGAACAAAATAGGCGTGTATAAATGTATACCTACTATTATGTCGACTTTGAACACTCCCTGTAAAGCGTGACAGCGTGGGTACTCTAAATTAATATTGGTCAAATGTAATAATACATTAGACTTCAATATTATCGGAGACTAAGTCAGACGAGCCCAGGAAAAAAAGATCTTCATGTTTTCCTTATGTAATCAATGTTTTGGACAGTTTTACCTTCTTCCTAACAATCTATTAGACTTATCCTATCTTTGTCCCAAAGCCAAAACCTTGCTTATTTTTAAACATGGAATTAATTCTTTTGGTCGTAGAGAACCAAAATGATTTAAATCTTTGGATTTATCTACGTAACAAGCTAATCCAAAAAGTTTGAGAAATTTTCCTCAAAACTACAGCACAACTTCTTTGACGTTGTCAACCGAAACCGAATGCTCATCATTCAGGCATCTCGCAATCCATTTGGACGAAAGCTTTCTTATATCGTCGTTGTAATTTTAACACCTCCTGTGTGACGGTATATGTATAGGTAAATTGGCGATTTTAATATTTTAAAGTTGGCACTTTCTATATCTCGCCAATAAAAATACCTTGTATGTATATAAAATTCTAGATTCTTGCCCTGTTTGATGTTATTATGCTAATTTACTCAAATTTATAATTTCTGCAATAAGAGGTATTAATATGACAACGACGATATTAGGGTCATGATGAATGATGTGAAACACGTTCATAGGAAAAACAATATGTTAACTTTTTAAACCTTATTTCAGAGAATGGCATAGAAAACCAATGCTATTGACACAGTTGTTGAATTGATAGACACAGAGCATATTTGCTTTCTCTCCCTACCAGAAGAGTTATAACCATGCGTCCAATTACGGCAGATAGACGAGTGGATAGCTACTCTCTTTATTTCACTCATGTCTGAATATAATTAAGCGTCTCATCTTTATTCTGCTGGGTGAGTTGGTTAACATATTGTATAGAACCATTGCATCTTTCCTATACGCTAGAGTCCAATTTGTCGATATTTTAAAATCATATAATGGACAAAATCAATGTTTTCCGGAGTGGTCACAGAAATTGGTCTTCCAGAGTGGTTCTCATCTGTAAGATCTGATTTTAAAAATAAACATTTAAGAAAAAGAGAAAAGCTCAATGATCGTGTAACATGAACAATGAGTGACCATTTCCCTCTTAAAAACAACTACTCCCTTGACTAATAATAATAATAATAATTTTCAACATTTTAACTTTGAATTTGCTTCCTTGGACCGGTTTCCTCCTTATAAGGACTCTTCAGCAAGAAATAGGCAATATTTCTCTAAATTGGTTACATTTGAGAATTGGAATATTTTTCCTTTTTCATCTGATCTTAAATTCTGCAAACAACTTTTTAATGGTGGGATATGAAGGACACTAATTGTCTAATTACTAACTTACCAAAAACGAAAATTTTTCAAAATCAAGGTTTTGCTTGGACTATAACAAATATTTTCTTTAGATATAAATATATATTTCATCTGTATAAATGTTTTTCAAGTATGAATCATTTATTTATATAATTTATAAAAATGACATTTATTTCGAGAAATCTGATAACATTTTGAATCATTATTTACTTAATTGCGAAAATTACTATAAAATACAAAAATAATTTCATTGATGTAACTTTGGTCGATCAACTATTATTATTTCTTTTTTATACGTTATATATCAAATCGTATCCCAAGATTCTTTAATAAACCACCTCCAGGTGAATAGTACCCTCAGTTAACTCCAAAAAGTGGCGCCGTGCTTATTTTACAAATATTCTTCATTTATTCCATTATAATTTGCAACAGAAATCGAGAAATATTAATTTTGAAGGCAGTTTTATGGTTATTTGAGGAATGCATGAAAGCAAATTGTTTCATGTCCGACTACAGTGCAAATGGGTCACGAATGGTTTAAATAACTGTAATTCTACACTTTTGGTCATTGTGGAGTAATGCAGATTCTGAGCTATTATGAAAATAACATAATTCGTATTCGTAGAAACATCTTTCAGACACAACATTTTAAACAGAGTCCCCCAAGGATCAGAATTAGTTCTCTATTGTAAATGTAAATGACATTTTTTACTCAGGTTATATTTATTTTAATTGGAATGTGATTGTTTCAGTGATGTTTATTTAATACTATAGGGTGATACGTTGATAGTGCATTTAAGTATAGAGAGGTCAAAACAGATATGAGCTTAATGTGATTGGCTTTGATCAATTATTTTAAATTTACTTACCAGTTGTAAAAGTTTAAGTATTCCTGGCCATGATTTTAAATAACCTGTGTTGATTATAATTGCAGAAGTTGTTGTCGTTGTGGTAGTCCTCGTAACAGTCACTGTATGAGACATGTTGAAAGGTTTGTATCTGAAAATTAAAAAAAAAAATGTCAATATGTACTTGAGTAATAGAAATTGGATTAGTTTGAGAATGGTTTAGATAAATTTGTCATGATCATTTAAGAATTTTAAACAAATGGAAGTTGGCAGAAGCTATACCGTCAAATGGGGCTACTTTGTCAGCCCGGGGCAACTTTGTCACCTCGGACAAACCATTTTGTTTTTTTTTTCTTTTTGCGTGTTTAGGTACAGGTACTAACTAAAGAACAATTGTAAGAAAGTATGTGAAAACGCCGGGGTTCCGAAATTATCGGAATTATATCAAAGAGGACGTCAAAAAAGCGTTGACAGCTGTAAAAAACAGGGAGCCCAATTTGTTTAAAATCCCATGGTCTACGCTTGTGAACAGAACTCTTGGAAGATTTAACAGAAAATGCGGTCGCCCCACTATTTTATCTCAGTAGGAGCAGCAGGTGAATGCAGATACGATTGAGCAAGTTGCCAACTGGGGCTTCCCATTAACCAAAGTGGATATTCGCGCAATAGTTAAAAAATACTTGGATAAACAAGGTAGAGTAGTGCGGGTGTTTAAAGACAATTATCCAGTGGAGGATTTTGTCGACAATTTCGTAAAACAGAACAACCTATCAGTGCGGATGGCTGCAAACATAAAGCGGGCGCGATCATCCGTGGATCAATATAAAACACGTTCTTTTAAATGAAAACCCTAAAAACATACACAACTATGATGAAACAAACATAGCTGATGACCCTGGCGCCAAGAAGGTAATAGTACCAAGGAACTTCAGGAGGGTTGAACGGGTCCAGAACTATTCACGCTCTTGCACTAGCATAATGGTGGCTGGAAATGCAGCTGGTCAATTATTGCCACCAATGGTGGTGTTCAAGAGCGGCAATTTGTATGAAAATTGGTGCTGAAACCATATACGGAAATACAATTTCGGGCTGGTTTGACATGAACCAGTTTTAAAACTGGTTTTTAATGTTTAATCAACACAAGAAGCAGGAGAACAAACAGTGGTTATTGATGATTATTTATCGAGCCATTTTGCCCCTACCGTTATACAAGCTGCCAAAGAAAACAATATTTATATGTGTCCATTGTAACGTTTAAATTTGGTCTTATAGCGGTTTTTCATAAAAATAAGAATACACTAGTTTTTATCCGTGTTCAATAATTATTTAATGGGTCCTTCTATACCCGCATTTTTAACCACTGTGCTTTTGGTTCGATATTCGAACAGAGCGGTTCTTCTGTGACACTCTGGGTAAGCATGTGGCTGCCCTGTATTCAAGATGTCGGTCTAGCGTTTCCGCTCTGACGTTAAGTGCGAGTATATGATCAGTTTGGGGTAGATTGAACCTCTATTTGGGTTTAGTTAGGCTATGTATTTCGTTTTAGAGGCTTTGTTTGCTTATTTTAGCCCTCTCTGTCAAGAATTTATTTCGTAATAGAGGGCGCTGATGAGACACCTATCTGTCACTAAGGTATGTTGGTATTACTGGTTTTTGGAATTTTAAGTGACGGAGATTTCCGCCTCTTCTGGATTTTTCGAGACGGATATTCGACACGAGGTTTTTGATTTGGAAGGTATTGTTTCGAAATTTATTGGAAGTCGTTTCAATCCATTTGGGATATTACGAAGCAACCTTTTTGTTTTAAGTTACAACAGTGTGGATTTGGTAGTATTTTTTTAGTGAACACATGTTGTAGGAGCTCTTAGGAGGATATATTTAACCACGTGTTGAATCTCATTGTGCCCACATATATTTGTAGTCTTTCTGAATGAGCCGTTCACGAATTTGCCGTTCAAGCTGATCTGGTGCATAGTTTTTGTCCCTTTTTTTTAAATCCGCAAAAGGAGGAATCAAAATCGTGGCCAACGCGACCCACCTAATACAGCTCTAGATGTGCCTGTTTTCACCCCCTTAAAATGAAAGTGGATCGAAATTTTAGAACGGTGGCAAAAGGAGAGCAATTATACAGGCACCTTGCTTAAATAACGATTTTCCCCGTTACTTGCAAAGCTCTGGAATCAGATCAATGAAAGCGTTGACAAAAATCTTAAGTCTGGGTTTCGGACCACAGGCTTACATCCCATAGACCGAAAAATTCCCGGAGCTTTACCTACCAGTGAAGAAGTTTCTCGCACTCTTGACGCCAGTCTGATCGACATGTTGAAGGAAATACGGGGCACATCAGACAAACAGAAGAAACGCAAGAGAGGAAAAAAGTTTAAGCCTGGGCAAGAAATGGACAAAAAAACCTAAACAGGTAGTTACTCAGGATGCACCTGAAGACATATTCTGGAATGAGGATGACAACTTGCCTTGTTTTATTGCTCAACCGGAGTGTCCGGATGAAAACGTCAATGTCGGTGCTTCGACATCCAGTGTTCCTTTGAAAAAAAAAAAATACAAAACCCGCTCCTAAACCGCCTAGAGTCTAGACCAATAAATATTCCGAAAAAAGCTTTAAGGAATCGCGACAACAACAATTCAAAGTGCTTAACGGAATTTAAAAACTACAGCACCCTCGAATGGATGCAGTGTTTACGATGTAGAAAATGGATATGCGGAATATGCAATGAGGGGAGCAAAGATCCCTATTTTGTGTATTTGCGCTGTGAGTCTGAAGAGAACATTTTCGGCCATAATAGTGATGATGACGCTACCTTTGATCCTTCAGAGCAATTAAACCGCTAAATGATTTTTTTTCAAATAAGTTTTTCTTCAATGTTCTTAGTTTATAAGTTTATAAAGAGTTTATAGTTATTTTTTTACAGTTACCATACAGTTACCATTAAGCCTTCAATGTTTTAAGTAAATAAAGTTTATTTTTTACTAAAAACCTGGTTTTTTTGCTTATTTTTTTTTTTAATACTACCACCTAATATTTTAAATGGCTATCTTTATACTAGGGCTACTTTGTCACAAAAATGAACAGAACGCGATTTAAATCGTATTTCCATTAGGTGGCAAAGTAGTCCCAGACCCGGGGTAACATTGTCACCCTAATTTTTATTTTTTTTTCGCAAAATAGGTAAAAATATGAAAATTTTCACTGACCATTCGATCTGCAATAGTCCATTTGGCATACTTAAATTTATTTAAAGCAATTGTCCTAATAATTAAGATGGGTATATTAAAATATGTCACAAAAACAGCCCCAGTTGACGATACCTATTTCAAACTTCAATGCGTCTGTATTTAGCAATTTCAACGTTCAACCACACATGTATGACTGAGTTATTTGAATATGTATATTCAAACATCACATTCTTAAACTCTGTCAAAGATTATCAGGCTCATAAATTTTAAAGAACTTTCTTTCAACAGGCTGTATGGGATTTTAAAAAAGTAATCAGAGTGGGTATAGTTATTGTAATTAAAGTTGGCTATAATTTTAAGTGCAATATTAATGAACTATCCTCCCTATTACAATAAAGATTAGAATTTACGATTTGTTTCTGGAGTGGTAATACCTAAGTCATACTTTTGATGTCTTTATAATAAAATTCGTTCATTTTAAATTCAAGAGTTGGTAGGCAATTATATATTTAATTTCGATTAAAGACGTGTCGGTCTCCTTAAAACTTAATACCATTTCACTTATAAGCCTGATTACTATTTTGGTTTTTTAGTATTATGTAATTTATTTTCTAATAATACAGTCTTCAACAATATCCATATCCCACGTGACCAAGAAGGTGTAAAGGGGAAGAGATGATATCACGTGAAATAAATAACATCACTTTCACTATATTGTATGAAATTTTGACATTTATATGTGTAGGTGTCATTACATTATGTTTTTAATTATAGTGCAGTAATTTATCTTTAAAAATTATAATAATACATTTAAAATAATGGTACGTTGCGCAAAACTTCGTTGTTCCAGTATATCTGGTGTAGATAAAAAAAAATCTTCAGGAATAACATAACCCCGGTAAATGTATTCAAAAACATATCCGTACTCTAGAAAATCATTAATCATTATCCTTTAAAATAAAAAAATGCAATATTACGTTTGTATCTTCCGTATATATATCCTCGTACATATTATTCGGCTTAAACTTTTCTTGGGTATAGTACAAACCTATAAGGAGCAACAGAAATAAGAATATTCATATGAAGCGAGAAAGAGAAAGTAGAAGATGGCGTTGGAAATCCCATGACGTCGACCGATCTCATCCTTCATCCATAACGCAAACAGAGTAGGATTTAACGCGTGCTTGCTTTTTATAAGGCTATCACAGTTCCACCTATTAATTGGCAATACCCAAAAAAAAATTAAGCTTACTGATCTATCCAACGCACAATCAAAACTACTAAGTCTAACTACAGGTTTATTTTATAACGTAAGCTTCCGCAAAGAAAACATTTTTTTGAAATTTCAACTTTAAAGGAGGAAATAAGGGAAAAGTTTCTTATTTGAAGTTAGAAACCCTCCGATACATCCCTACTGGGCGTGTGGTGAGGGAACGTTACGAACTGAGAACGACAGCTGAACCTGGGTGGTTCTTAATTATAATTGAACTCGGTAGATGGCGCTGTTGTCGAGATTTAGGTCTGGGGAGGACAACGTCTATCCACCTGGTCTGCTGGTAAAAAATATTTTCCTTTGCCATATATTTTGCGATATTTCTGATATCTTCAAAAATCATGGATAACTGGCTACACATCTTGCCATAAATGATGTAGCTTTTATCAATAAAACTTCTGTAAATAATTCGTTTTTACTGGTTCCCAAAAAATTTTGTGGGCCGAAGTGTGTGAAAGTCTACAAAGTATAGGATACTTTGTTCCTAGCACTTCTATAATGAATACACACAGTATCGGCCACTGAACGTTTTCCACTACACCTTGCACAAGTGCATGTGAAAACTACAGATAGTTAACATTAGAGCAAAAGAATAATATAAATGTTGCCAGTTTATACGGTTCTACCGCGTTGTAACATTAGCCAAGCCGTATAAACTGGTGCTTTTGCCAGCTAATTTTAATGATGATTGGATATAGTGATAGGATGCGAACTCAAAGCGAAGTTGTTCGGCTGTTTCGAGAGTCGCATCCTGACTTACCACCAATAAATCAAGGTACTATTAGTAAAATAGAGGCACAATATCGAAGAATGGGTCATGTCAGAAAAGTACCGAGAAAGAGGCAAGCTGTTGTCGATGACGACACGAAGTTGAATTTGTTGCTTGCTCTAAAAGAAAATACAGTCACTCCAGCCCGTCAACTGGCCCGTGATAGTAATCTTAATCATAAAACGGTTATAAAAATACTTAAAGATGAGAAAAAACGCCCATATAAAATGCAGGCTATCCAAGAGCTACTAGAAGATGATCCAAATCGACGCGACGACTGGAATTTTGCGATTTGATGATGACTCGTATTGATCAAAGCCATTTATCTTTAGAATGAATACTTTTCTCTGACGAGGCTACTTTTACATTAAATGGGCACGCAAATCGCCAAAAATGACGTAATTGGGCTGCAGAGAACCCTCATTGGATGAGGAAACTTTATACTCAGCGCCCACAGAAAACTAATGTGTGGGCCGGAATAATACGTGATAGAATTGTAGGACCATTTTTCTTTGATGACACTATTAATGGAGCAAGATACTTGGATACTTGAATTTTCTCCAGCATGAACTAATGCCAGTTATATGTCATTTATTTCCAAATCCCTTGAACCCCAACTTGACCGACAAGAGGCTATGGTTTCAGCAAGATGGGGCCCCGCCACACTACGCGGTTATTGTTCATCAATATCTAGACAGAATTTTTTCCGGTAGGTGGATTGGAAGAGGAGGTACCATTGAGTGGCCAGCAAGGTCTCCAGACCTTAAACCGCTGGATTTCTTTTTATGTAAAGCCTACATTCAAAAACCCAACAACATAGCAGACCTACAGGAGAGGATAAGAGAGGAAATCAATAAAATAGAGACGAAAGAGACGAAACATACCACCGACTGGGATGCTGCCAACAAGTCAATGGTGCACATTTTGAGCACTTGTTACATTGAAAATAAAATAAAATTACATTTTGATTTTAACAACTAAAAACTAAAATTTGATAATTACGCTGGATTCCTCGTTCCATGAGCTTTGCAATGAAGGGTTTAATTTGAAAAAACATGTTGAGGGTAGTTTCAGCTACCCCCGAAGGTCTATATTTTTCAAATTGCTTGCAAAATGTAGGTAAATATATTAAAACTTTGATGTGCCTCGGGAAATTTTAGAAAAATTATTCACCTTCCCGCTAACGAATTTATTCCAGTTAAGGTCTCCACCCTGTATACTTAACACTTTCAGTGTTATGTCAGGCCCATGACACTCCCTGGGCGGGAAAAAGACACGCATTTTTTACTGCGCTGACGTTTTCGGGATATAACCTATCACTTGTCATAAATCCGGTTAAAAACTCGCTACCATGCGCAGGCAATCCATATTTCGTACACAAATACAAACTTTTGTTTACATTTTATCGAAGTAGTTTTTGTAATACATTCACAGCTTAAAAACGGAAAATTTGTTGTTTTGATAGTAAATTTAGATCAAAAATACCCCAAATACACTTTAGTGTGTGTTTTATCCTTATTGTTACGTATTATTGCTCGTTTTATTTGAGGACATTGGAATAAATAGAGTACTAGAAGTAATCAAGCTAAAAAGGTGTCTTATAAGAAGAAAATACATTGCATTCGACTGATTTATGTTTAATATGTTTTCGTAAAGTATTTCCAACATGCTAGTTCCTTGAATGGTTGTAAATTGTAAGTGTATAAGTGATAGAAACTGATCTAGTGCTTTGTGCTTCGTTTTTTTTTTGTGTTGGTGTCCCAGCCCAGCATTCCTAGCCAGCAGTAGTAGCAAAAACATTAACATTGTCTACATTCAACCCGTTTACATGTACATGATTTATCAGCTAAAAGCAGAATACAATAGTTCTCTGCCAAATGTAAACAACGCTACAAGGAAAATTGCTCATGTATAGATTCAACAATTAAATCAAAATATATTATTTTTAAAGGACTTATATCAACTATTATGTTAATTATAAATATTATAATATAAATATTTGTAACAAAATAATAGTTGTGTATTAATAAATCTGTTACTACTCCAAAAAATATATTGTTTATCGATTATCAGGTATCAAAAATGATATGTTTCTTATTATAATTGTAAATAAAAACAACACTTTTTATCCGTCCATTTAACACTTACAAACATATGAATATTTTAAGTTGTAAGGATCCATAGCCTCTTAATTTTTTACATTAGACACAAGACCTGTGATGTCACATTAAATCGTGAATATGAGATAAAGGATTTTGGAGTTGTCTTTCAGTCTAATTTGAAGTTTATTAACCATTTCTTACACATAACCAAAATAACAATAAAAGCTTTGGGTTTTTAAATCAGAAATACAAAAAAAATTTAGAATTACCACCAAAATCAGATTATATAATGCCTTACTAAGACCCCATCTTGAGTATGTTTCACAAATATGGATGCCCTTGAAAGCCACACATATTGATCATATTGAAAAAGTACAAAAAATATTTTTACCGTATCTTTATGCCATAAAAAATACTTGTACCTTTATAAGATCTCATATAAAACTATGCTCTATAGTTTTAAGATTAAATCTCTTTTACAAAGAAGAAAGCAACAGGCTGTGATATATTTTGTACTCTATTTTAAATAATATTAAGTACAAAGATTGTGATTTGATTGACTATATAAATTTTAATGTGGCAAAGATTAATCTAAGAATCCCAAGTAACAAAAAATTATTTAGTTTAGATTCAAGTAGTATATTTCCTTTTAACAAGATAATGGCTGTTACCAATGAGTTTTTTAGAGAGGTCCAAATAGATATCTTTAATGTTAGCCTAAGAAAGTTGAGGACTGTACTAAATTAAGTTCACTAGATATAAAGGTTTGTTTTGTTTATAAAGTTCTTGTTACTTAACTCTACATGTAACTACTATTATTTTTTTATTGTATCCAATAAATAAATTATACCTTATGGCTGCTTTCAAACAATTCTGTGTGTAGTCACTCAGTTTAAAGTTAATTTTAAATTAATGAGTTTAATAAGAATGTCAAATAGTGATATGTATAGTGTCTATGAATTTGCTGTGTGTAGTAAATGGCAAATAAACATAACTTTGATATTTTTATTACAAGTGTAAAAACTACGCAAACCATATACATATAGTTCCCATTTTTAAATAAATTTATAATAAAAAGTAACGATTTTAGTCTGCTATACTTGAACTCATTCACTAAAACAAGTCACTGAGTATATATTTGTAAAAAAAACTACACTAAATATGTCTCCATTATAAATTTTTATATTTAAAACTACATAGATTTTGCAGTAAGTACCTAAATAACGTATAGAATAAATGTCTACAACAGAAAAGTTTTAGATTAGAGTAAATCTTAAGAAATAAAGCAAAACCTCTATTTTGTTACTCTAACCTTGTGTGTTATATATTTTCCTTGACAAGCTAACGTTATATTTTGAACTAAAAGTAATTAAACTTTTCACTAAAAAGTAAATATTTCACATATATAAAAAAAATTTAAAACAGTTCTGCCTTCTCACATTTGCGAAGACTGCCCTGATATCTAATCTATTTTCTTCTTCAAAGTAATTAAGTTGTTCAACCGTTGTCTATAAAGGTATTTCACATCTCGCTCATACACACAAATTTGAAAAGCAGCAGAACAAAAATTCAACTAACCAGGCATACCAAGTCCGTGTAAAGAAAACTTTTCATATCCCGAAAACGTCAAGTGTCAACTAAAATTTCTACTTTTAAAGATCAAACGTGCCGCCTCAGAGTGCCAATACTGATTGGTATATATACTGGGGTTATGTTTTCCTGTTTATATACTGGGAATCTCGTCTCTAATGGTCTACTTATTACTTAGTTCTAAAAATGTCCGCCGGGCTTTGCGATGGCAGGCAGCAAAAGTCAATTATTTAAATTTTATTTTGACCATAAATTTCACCCATGTTGGCGCGTGTTTTTTAGAATTTTAATTTGTATCGTAGTTTTTTTTTTAATAATGTAAAAAAACACGAGCTACTTTATTACAATCAAAAAAATATATATTTTTAAAAATACGGACGGTAATTTAAAACTACGTGTACAGTACATAGAAATAATAGTACAGTACCTCTACAATAGAAAGTGGAATCAAATTTATGATAAACAGAGTTAATGCCAGCACTCGATTTGTTCGATGTGTAAACTTAAACAAATATTAAATAGCAAATTTAAACTAACAAAGTTGTATTTCGAAACCTAAATATATATTATAGTCGTTTGAACAGTAAAAATGTTCTAAAAATACTTTTCAATCAACGAGATATTCATACATATCCTCAAGTCGATTGAGTTGGTTTATTGAAAATAACGTGATTACGTAACTATTTTTAAATTGAGAATTTAGACAAGGTTGAACTCAAGATAATTTGTGATGAAAATTTGCAAAAAAAACGAAAGTAATTCACTAGCGACTGTCTACAACACCATTGAATGAACCTGCTATTAATTCTTTGACGTATCTAACTCGAGGAAATAAAAAAAAGGAATAATGAACTAATCTTGCAAACAAACAAAAAAACCGAAAGGCAAACCGCAGACACGTGTTTCTGAGTGTTGATTTTTATCAGTACGGTGCAGTCAATTTCAAGAGAACATTAAACTTGCAATGAACTCAAGACAAACATAAATACCTCAAAGGGCCAACCATGCTTCTTTTAACAAAAGAAAACGCAAAATTATATATTACATACCCAAATAAGATGCCAGACCTTCTGAATTTCTTTATTCTGAGAAAAACTTCATCAAACTATACACAAGTAGAAGAAAATTTTGATAATGATAATGCCAAATCACCTCTAGCGAATCGGAAAACCAATTGGAAAAGTTTTCAAGAAGACTTAACAAATACTATTCAACTGACCATAACAGTAAAAACGAAAAATAGATGAAGACTAGGAAAGGTTTATAGTGGAAAGACAGCAATCTGCATGGATGAACACACCAACAGTAAGATTAACAACTGGAAAAAACTACTCGGTCGAGATAGAACTGGGAGAAGAAAAGAAAAATAAGAAAACTAAGAAAGAAATAGCAGCCGACAAGATCATCGGAAGATAAACGTATATTAAATAGAGCGGCTACCCAAAGACTGATAAGATAAATCCTAAATTAGTAGAATTACCAGATGATAAAGAAACTAATTATTCGCTCTGGAAGGTCATTAAAAAAACTTTTATAACCACTATCCTCCTATCAAAATAGCAGTTAACAAAAGGAGAAAAGACAATCAACAGAAAGCTGATATATTCGCTGACTACCTACAAAAGACAATTAGAACAATATCAAGACACTCCTAACGAGACGATCCATAATATGGAACAACCTGAAATTGGGCTAGTTATTCCCAATGAAGTTGGAAAAACATCAACCTACAGAAGGCTCCACATGATCTTATTACTGGAAAAATATTAAAGAAAATGCTATCGTTAAATATAGTGGCTAATCTCGTCAAGACAAATAAAAAAATCTTACTAGGGATTAAAAGGAAAAGACCCATCAACAAGTGAAATACTGAGGAAATAAAAGAGAAAGGATAGTTGCCAACGAACCGTTTCCAGGAAACGATCGAAGGGGGAAGGAAAGTTTATTACAACATAATGTTAAGTAGTTAGCAAATGTTATACAATAAAAGCATAAAATCGTCGCTTAAGAAAAAACTATACCTATGTCCATTTTTTTCTATTCCTATTTAATTCTAACTTGTGCAATACTATCCTAAGTCCTAAGAAGGCTTATGGCAAACAAAAATTTTAGAATTATCTTCGTTATAGGGCAATAAAACTTTAAAATGCGTGATGCTCAAAACTAATAGAAAATTACTTAGGATAGTATTCTTCTCAACCGTTGAAATGTTAAATTCGGTTCAAGTTAACATAACAGTAACACGACCAAGAACCACCTAAGTAAATTTTGTTATTTATTTTGTTGCTATATGGACCACATTTGAGGGGATGAATACCCTTTTCTTCTTTTGTTTCTTTGCGAGATGCGCCTAACATTCTTTTTTTTAAACTACTTCTTACTTTTGCAAATATCTAATAACAGTAACAATACAAATATCATTCGATTTAGATAGCCTAGTAGAACAATTTTAATGCAAATTATCTTGGAGGACAATGGATAGTAGCAATAGATGGCATTAAGTTCCATCATCGAACAATTTCTCTATTTACTAATAGATGGACCGATAGTGGATTAAGTATGAAGAGAATATATTTTTTTTAAAAATAAGATATAGGATATACGAGTTTTATTATTTTTGATGTACATTTATTTACGATTTATCATAACTTTAGAGAATATAACAATATTAATTTAAATTTGGAAATGTACCCAAAGGAATTTAAAAATAGAGAAAACTTTATGTATAAAGAATTCTTTACTCAATGATCGAGGAAGCGCTAGCGCAAGGGTCATTTTGATGAAGTTCTGTACTTGTTCTAACAGAGGTCGCGAAAAAATTACCCCTAATGAAACGCCCATAAGGTTGTTCTACTAGGCTATCTAAATACAATGCTTACTAAACATGTTAGAAAATTTAAAAGATGAATTAATGACAATGGTTAGTAAGCTACATAATGAAGATGGAAGAATATGTATTGGTAAGACAAGTATTTGAAATCAGATAAATTGGAAATAAGAGGCAGAGAGATCCAAAAGAAGAAGCAATAATAGCAATTAAAGAATAAAGACAACAATTGAAGATTATTAGAAGACAGTACCTGTAAACTCGAGCCAACACTAACCTACACATAAAAAAATGGAAGAAGGATTAGAAAGAAGAAGAAGAAGAAACAACAATGAAAAAACAAGAATGAAACAATAATGAAAAAACAAGAATGAAGCCATCAATGGAAGCAAATTGGTAAGCAGAACCTGTAAGCTCGAGGCAAAGTTAACCTACACCGAAAAATAGAAAGCTATTTGTAGTACTGGGGATGGGTGTGAACAACATGTACTATGTCCAATTTTTCTCTTTTGCTGGCAATGAAACATATGCTTGTAGACGTTCATAATAACAAAAAATCCCTTTACAAATACTTTGTGTCTTCCAGTTTTACTACTTCCGGTATTTCGACCGCATGAAAGGATATTTATCTTTTTCAAATTTCTTGTTGGTACTGCAAGCATTTTTTTGTATCGGCGAAAGGGTTGACATTATGCAAAAAAATGCCGCCCTGGCTTCTGCGCCAGGATGGACATGACTATTTTTTGAAATAGATGTAAATCCAGAACCAAAAGTCGAAAAGTGGTTTAATTACTCTTAAAATATTTGTAGGACTTTCAAAAATGCTTACAAGAGCATTTTTTGTTCAGAAATATTTGAGTAATATTTCAAACGTGTCAAACATATAATATTTCAAGCACAAGTTTCTGAAATATTTTAGTTAAATATTTCACTGCAAATGTTACTGAAACATGGTATACATATTACAGGAAAGGTTACTAAACGGGTTATGTTGTAAAAGGCCAACAATTAATGAAGAATTTAATCAGCCACCAGCCTATATTCTAAATAATTATAGATTTGAGTTGTTGATTTTTGATATTGATGCGTTGTGAACTTGTTATGTGGGAAGCAGAATGCAGAATATGTCTTTAGAAATTAAGGTGAGATATTCATGTTTTGTTTAGACATGAGTATTGTTTTATTATAGTTAATTTAAAACAATATTAATAAAACTATTGTTAATCAAATAATTTGTATAAATCCTTTTTAATTAGTGTTACTATATAATAAACTTATGCCATTATTATTATTATTGTTGATTTTTATGTTCATATTTTGATGAGGTGACCTTATTGGGTTTAATTTCCAACATTACGTTCGATTGATTTAGTACAGGTTGTCCTATAATAATATCAATATCATTCATTTGTGTATTTACTATTAATATTTTCGTAAACATTTTTATTTTATTTATTAAAATATCGGTTTTAATTATGCCTTTTGAGATCACAAATGACCCACTAAAACCTTTAATAACCGTATCAGAGGGCATTAATTGTAAATTTGTTTTATTCAAAACTTTCATATTTGCAACATTTATTGAACTCCCCGCATCTAAATACCCTCTAAACGGAATATTATTTATTATAACAGTTAGTTTATATAAATCATTTTGTACTTGCCCTAAAGTGTTAACACCTTCGACGTTCTTTTTTTTTATGCCAACAATTTTCTCCACGGTGTCCCGTTTTCTTACAAACTTCACATCGTTTCAGATCCTGCTTTTGGGTTGGTCCAATTCGCAGTTTGAAGCAATCCTTGGTGGCATGGTTGGTCATACGACATACTGCACATCGGGACGGTCCTGGGCCTCCTTGTTTTGAGGAAGATGGTGTGTTCCGGTTCCAACAGTCCTTGGCATAATGACCCAACTTTCTACAAATGTAACATTCGATTTTCTGCCTTTTCTCGGGGTGGTATATCATGGTGTTCTTCTGCGGAGTGCTGCGCCTTTTAATTTCATTTGCATATAAGCGGATTTTTCGTACTCAGTCCAACCATGAATCTGCGATTGTTGGTCAATTTTGTTGAGCCATGATACCACAGTGAGCTGGCGATCATCGGGGTCAAATGGTGGAATTATATCACTTTTAACAGTACATTTTTCAGTGGCAACACCGTCATGTTGATTATTGCCCAAATCTCCTAAATCACTTATCGAGGGTCTCGGGTCGGCATCGAGTTTTCTTTTTATAGCGGCTGTAATTTGTTTCTTAATGTGTTTTTCGATTAAATCGTCATACACTTGTTTTTGACGCACTTCGTCATCACTTTCCCCGATCTCACTCATTTTTCGGACACGAAACAACTCACTTTCAGTAGCAAAAGTAAAAATAACAGTTCTATAATTGCACTTCTGAACTATTACAAGACAATAAATTGTTTTAAAAATATTCGTTTTTTATTTCCACTGAAATAATTGCGTGCCAAGCGCTCAAGAAGTTCTGCCTTCGAAATATTCTTTGTCTCGTCTTGTTACATCGGCTTGTGCTTCGTCAGCGATAGCAACGCAACATTCTTATAAACATTCGACAAAATTGAGATATTAACTTTCAGGCAAATATTTTATATTCAACAAATACTTACTACTTAATATTTATAATATAATTATAAAAATCAACAATAATAATAATGATGGCATAAGTTTATTATATAGTAACATTACCTATATTTTGTTTCAGATTAGTGCATTTAAAGAAATTGGTGGAAATGAAGCAATTTGCCAGCTTTGGGGCTGTACCAGTAAAAATAACATTCAAGTTATTCAACGTTTCCAGGATAAAGTATTAAGGAACATCGTCGATGCATCCTGGTACTGCCGTAATACTGATCTTTATAGGGACCTTAAAGTGGAGACTGTTGAAAATGCAATACAAAAATTTGCCAGTAGTCACCAACGACTGCTCCAATATGGAAACCTTGAGATTATCCAGCTCTTCAACAATGCCAATCTAATAAGAAGACTCAAGAGAACCAGGACTTTTGAGCTAGTTCAGTGATGTTAGATTATAGTGCGGTTTAGTGTTATATGTTAACTAAATAATTATTAGACTTTAAAGTACACTATATAGTGAGTAGAATCTTAGTTTATGAAGTTTTTTCAAAAATAAAATTTCTAATTGATCTTAATGATTAGATTATAATAATCGTAAATATTCCTTTACTTTGAGCATTTATTAAAAAAAAACCTAATTGTTTCAAAGTGCATTTAAAGGAATTGGTGGAAATGAAGCAATTCACCTATATTTTTATGAAATATTTTTTAAAACATATTTATTTATTTATTTATTTATTTGTTTGTTTAAGAATCAATATTTGAGTTTTGTGTATTTTAAATAAACATGTATATTTTTAAATGTCTTTTTTTATTCTAATAATATATTAGAAAAAAAAACTAGAATATATTTCTGAAATATTACTATTTAATATTTCTAAAAGATTTCTAATATACATTTCAGAAATATTACTGTGAATTATATTTAGAGGACATTTTTAGGTTTCAGACATATTTCAGAAATGTTTCTGGGATGTTTCGTAGTATTTATACAACATTGCAAATGTTTAAATGTAACATTGTTGAAATACTTCTGAAATATGTTCGTGCTGTATTGGTAAATTGCGACGAATATTTTGAAATTTATTTTATTCTGAAAACTCGTGGTGAATGAGGTAGAACTACTGAATAAAAAATGCTTTTAAAAGCAATACTCTTATTTGAGAGTCATACAAACATTTTGAGAGCATTAATTAAACCACTTATAGATTTTTGGTTCCGATTTTACACCTATTTCAAAGAAAAGATTGCAATTTTTTTGCATAACAACCCTTTCGTCGACACAAAAAACACCGTTTAAGTTATATTACGAATCAATACAAAAAGGGTTGTATTAAGTTAATTCAATAGAAATTATAAAAATAAATATTTTAGAAATATACAAGATGTGGTATCTTGGATAAATTGTACAAACCAAGATGGTAAAGTTTAATAGTAAGTTAACCAACTGGTGAATACGCTGTTCGTTTGCTCAAGGGGGACACCTATACGCTAAGCAACCCGTTCTACTAGGTTTGAAACAAAGTTTATGTGAAATCAACATAGTAAGGTAATTAACTGGCGAATTGGCGCTGTTCGTTACTTCCGTTGGTCATCATCTCTATACTCGTCGAAATATTTACCTAAGAGGGTGCAACCTGTGAATATCTAGAATAGAATCAAATCAACAACAACACAATAGTTAACCAACTGGCGAATTGGCGGTGTTCGTTAACTCCGTTGGTCATCAACCTAAATAAAATATATATTGATAGCAAATGAATATGGTCTACGTTTGAAAGGGATTCAAGTGATATCTCTGTAAATAGTACCAATTGTAATATACTTTGCTAATTATTGCATCACATTTAAAGTATGAAAAATTAAAATAGTTTAAATATGAATTTGTATGTTTTATTTATCAATTTGCACCAAACTTTACATCGAATCCTGGTTTACCTTAATTAACATTATCACAACGAGGGTATATAAATTATCAATTAATTAACTAGATGATCATTTTTACTACTAGAAGAAGAAAGGCTAATTACAGTAAGTATAGAATTTAAAGTAAAAATTGAGGTAAATAATAACATTTCAGAAAGTAAAACAAAATAACGAACAAATAGAAGGGGTACCGGGGGTGGGCCGTCACAAAGTATTTCTTAATTATAATAATGTTATACAAAATTGTGTAGACTACTAATGCATACAACATTATAGGTTCGTAGATCGATGATTCATTATATTATATTCTTAGATGTGATTTCCGTGAGCGTTTCTTAACAATTCGTAATATTTTACCTGGTTTGTTCTTGTTTTTAATCTTGCTTGAATATTTACCAACTCATTCGAGAAATGAAATAGGGTACCTCTTTATAGGATAAATATAATAGAAAGGTGTGTTCTAGCTTCTAGGGGGACATGTCTAACGGCCATATGCACCATTCTTCTGTTAATAGTTATCAGAGAGTTAACTACATAACTGACTGTTAAATTGACAATTTTGTATCCACCGTTACAAAACACGACTAACAATCTGTTAAAGGCGTTGTTAATGTAACAAACCAAATTTGGCCTGTTAATTTTACTTATCAGAACTATTTTAATTTTACTTATTTATTTTGAAGGGCTATATAAGGTTTTATAGGATATGAACAGTAATATATACTTAACAGACTGATTTCTTACTGAAACTGGTAAATAGATGGTACACAGATGGTGCATAGCAAATTCTGTTAATACACTTATTTTTTATACTACTGTTAGATAACAGAGGACTTAGCTGGACAATGATGCATATGGCCGTTAGAGTGTTTTTACATTTTTATGTACTGTATACATTTCGTTTATTGTTGGCTCATTTTGTATAAAAATAATAATTTACTTATAGGTGTTTATTCACATTCTAGGAAAAGCAAAATAACTGTAAATAAATATGATTTGTCTTCAGCAAATACAGTTTTAGATAACGCAGTCTTATCAGTAGGTATTTCCTGTAGTTACTTCATTTTAATCAAGTTTGTGGTTTAATAAAACCGGCAATATAAATTTAAAAAAAAAAACTTGATTACATTTGTAACTTTTTACCGTGTTGAAAAAAATTATTATAAACTTCACCAACAATTCAAATCTAGAAAAATAGTCTGTATGTGTTAGAACAAAAATTTTATCATTTTAATTCATATATTATTCTGTTTTCTAATTCCATAATATGAAGCGCCATTTTATTCAATGTTAGATTTAACTAAACATTGAAAATAATAATATTAAGCTAACGAACGAAGTCATAAAATTTATGTATTATTTTTAATAACATTGTCGTTTAATCCTCACTATTCTTTTTGAATTTACATAATTAAATGAGTAATTAATTGATATTGTAAATAGCTGTAAAGCCTTGTTCAGAGTAGGAGCGGCTAGAGTGCAATGCGACAGCGTTGCGTCGAACGACGTGATTGATATTTCAGATATCGCATCGCTGTTCGTTCTCATATTGAACTTCTGCGTTTGGTAACACTAGATTGTTTTAACGACGACGCGTCGCGCGACGTAACGCTATCGCATCACGACGCTCGACGCAAAGTTATTGCATCGCGACGCTCGCCGCTCCTACTCTGAACAAGGCTTTAGTCTATTTTAGATTTGGCTTTACATCAGAACATCAATATATCTAGACCTAAGTTGTCAGCATAGTTATGGTAAAATTTGTTGTTATTATGGCTTTAAGAAAAAAGTAATTCTTGATATAAATTAATAATCAAGAATCAAATTTGTAAAATATTTAGTAGTATATAGGAAAAATAAAAAATATTTATTTATGCATAAAAACAAAGTAGGTACTTTTAAATTACAATATACCTAGAGGAAAATATATTATAATTAATATTTGAAAATATGCTTAACTTTAAATCATTGCGCTTGTTTTTTGAGTTATTTAATTTTTTTAAGTTATTTTGATTTACTTTCTTCAATAAATTAAATATCCAGTGGTAAAATGTGTAATGTTATAAATTTTTTTCTTGATTATCAATTTCCAAGTGAATTAGAACTTTTAATAAAAAATCTGATGTGTCCAACACATGACTTTCCTATCTAGTTATTATAAGCTTTTTCCGGTTATTTTGTACAACCTATTGCAGCACCTCTATAAATGTTTAGAGGGTAAACTAAATATATAAATTTTCCACATACATCTACCTCGAAACATTTTTCTATAGATATTAATTAAAAACGAAAATACTGAAAAATTTAAATTTAGCACTTTTCCTACAATTTTTCCATTACGGTCCATTTTAGAAAAATCATGTATAAACAAAAATTATAGAGATCGATATCGCAAACAACTTTTAGATCAACAATTTTCATAAAAATTAGAATTTTGCACATTTTTTCAAATTTCTCGAATACAGACCATTTCAGGAAAATTTGACATAAAACAAAAATTATAGATAATAATATTGAAAGTAACTTTTATTTGAAGAATTTTCTTCTCCAAACGTAAATAACAGATATATTCCATAAAATATAAAAATGACCGCCTATAAAGTACCCCCCCCCCCAGATGTTCCGACTCTGCCCAAAATCTAATCAGTTCATTGAACGCTGGAATAAAGCTAAAGTTTAAAATTTGGTGTTTTTCTGTGTATCGGTTCGTGAGTTATGGTGGATACAGACAAACAGACACACATACAGAGACACCATCGCGAAAATAGTCAAAACGGATTCAGGGGACCTCAAAACGTAAAAATCCGTCGAAAACTCGAGGTCGAAAAAAATCATGATTCCTATACTTTCCTTATATCTGTATACAGATAGGAAAGTAAAAAGGACACTGAAATTATTTTGACTTGACTACTGATGGGATTATCATGAAAGAACAAAACGCTTATTACTATTATTATTGTTTAATACCATTTAATTTCAACAAAACAATTTCGTCTTAAAATGTGGGGAGATAACCCTATTTTTTAATGTTCTTCTGTTAATATAACTAAAAAATTTAAAAGTCAGTCACAAATTTTAAAACGCAAAGCAAAAAATAGTTTTAAGCCGAAAATACATGCTATTATTAAATTATTTGCTTCTTTTTTACAGCAGATAGCTATAAAAACATGTATTACCTATTGAAATGAATGAAACTGTTAAATATCACCGTGTATACCAAATCAAAACAAAAATCCTTGCAAGAAACCTAACACCGCGAAATCATCAAAAGTTACCAAAATAAATCTGACTCACTGTTACACATAAACCGATCGATCGTATATTTTTATTCTTTATCGCCTTCTCCTTGAAAAACCAAATGACAGTCGATAATTCCTTCAACTGACTCAACCCTATCACTAAAACTATAAAATGACGGTTCATGTGCTCATTAAAACGTCTCCCTTACCTTGTAAAACGTCTGACCTATATTGTATTGTTTACAATAATCAAGTAAGCGTGAATCCGCGCAAGCGACGAGCACCGTGATACACTCAGACACTGAAAACAGTTGAAAAGCAAGCGAAACGATTGAAAAACGAATGAGGAGGACGAGCACCCACCACACCGCAGCCTTCTGCGATAGCTCGTATTATTTTTCACAATTTTCGCCTACTACGATTGGGTAGGGCATCGAGCTTTGGTTAATATAATCATTCTTGAGGAGTGATATGTCGTAATCTACAAGATGAGTGTTAAAAAAATACACGGTGTTCCAATTTCCAATAATGCATATTATATTCGCGAGATCAAATGGCTTGGCTCTCTTCAATTGTCGAGCTTGGCCCTGATTGCCCAGCAGCTGAAGAGTTCCTGCGTTCATATGTAAAGTCTGTTCAGGTTCTTCAAAAATACATTGAGGACTAGTTGACCAGTGAACAGTTTAATAGTTATATGCGACGAATAATTTGGAATAGAACTATTCCACTGATTCTCGAACGGTTTGCATCGAGTTTTAAAGAAACCTGTAGATCCTTCTTTTAATATTGGAATTCCAAAATCTTAATGAAGATTGGGCACATACCCAGGAGCGTTTACTATGTTGCGCGTTACTTTGTTCTGAAATGTTTGAGTAAACTTAATGTTGCTACGTCTCGCACATCCCCCATAATTGGACCATACCGGTTTTAGAATCTGGTTGTAGATTAACTTTTTATTATACACTGATGGTATTAAGTTTCTGCAGATATAGCAAGGGCAGAAGTTGGAATGGCTTTTGGTAGGTAGATAATTTCGCGGTAATGTATATCTACCAGTGTCGTTACGTAGGATAAGTAATTTTAAATTGTTACCGGCGGAACCGGACAATTGCATATATTTATGGACTAAAAATAATTATTAAACAAATATTATAAAATCCCAAATCATAATTCTACAAAATTTCAACAGCAATTCACCATTTATTAAACTGTTTACCTGAAGTTTACAATAATTTTGTACGCCAATGCATCGCGTCCACTTCGGTTAGCTCCGCCGCAAAACTGTCAATTTCTATGTATGAAGTGGGAGAACTGCGAAAAGCCTATCCAACTTCTGTCTCTGCTCTACGATGGTAGTGTTGTTTCTATTTTAATCCTAATTGAGTTATTTTCTTTTTAATATGTACTTTTTTACCTTCCTACAAAGATAATATTTAAAAATAACAGGAGAACCACTCTCTATGAATAGAAACATTGATATTTTTTGCTTTTAGGTTGCTTTTTTAATGACGCACTCAGTATATAAATGTACAGTTATAACATAACTGTGGCGACATCATAGCACCACATAGTCTTACGGGTATTACCTTTAGTTTTGACTTTTACGTCATTTAAGGCTTTTTAGCACATACTTTGATTACTATACGGTGCAAGAGAGAGGTCCGACACGCCCAACATAGGGCGCGGCCATTTTGATTCCTATGACACAGTTTATAGCTAAAGAATCAGATCGCTCACTCTGCGTCGGCACTTTTAATCTCAATGTTCCAGTTTATACACTGCGCAACTCGGATAATACAATATATATATGACAACCGCCTATAATAAAACAGCAGTCTTCTGCGTATCCTGAATTTGTATCCCTGGAGTGGATGTTATTTTGGAACTTTCAACTGGCCCGAGTGAGCTAACTGATTCTTTAGCAATAAACTGTGACTCCAAAAATAATATTTACTGACACTGATAGCAGCAAGCAAAATATCAGGTGCGTTTTAATCATCCGCTCTGCTTCCGGAATTGTCGGTTTAATCGTTTTAACCTGTCAGATTAAAACAAGAAAACCGACAATTCCGAAGCAGAAGCGGATAATTAAAACGCACCTATTAAAAATATTGCGCCAAGATGTAGACAACACGTAATATGGGTTCAAACTGGCGGAGTTTTCTATCTCCTTTTAAAAGGCACTCAGAAAGCTGCGCAGTGCGACCATTCTCCGTATAGTAAAAGAAAATCAAAGTATGTGGGTAGAAGCCCACTAAATGGCCACCTTCAAAAAGGGAGCAAAACTTTTTCGTGAGTCTGGCTGTCTTTAGACACCCCTCAAAGACAACCAGCAGGTTTTTGATGAGTTGATAACTTGCAGGACTTTGATAAGCTAAGAAGATAGCTTTCTTTAGACCCCCCTCCCCCCCCCCCCGTGACAACCAGCAGGTTTTTAACGAGTTGATAAACTGCAGGACTTTGATGAGCTGGGAAGATGGCTGTCTGTCTCTAGACATCTCTCAGCGATAACCCGCAGGTTTTTGACAAGATGAGAGACAAGTCCTTTATGACCCTGGAGGATATACAATGGCCCTAATGGGGCCAAAACATTGTGGAGCAACCCACCCTTTCCTCCTTACATATACAGATCGAATATTCCCATATAACTTTCCTTTAATTTGGCACAATACTCTGCATCTCTCATCTCATTATTTCCCTATATTGTATTAAAAAAAAAAAAAAAGGAGAGCGTTTACTATAATGCATCCTGGAATTCTGTATCATCCGTGAATAAGTGGTTAAGTCAAATGTAAGTAAAAATGAGATATATCTATAGTTCTCTTTCCATTCTGTCTGTTGAATAAATGGGTGGTTTAAATTCGCAATAGTTTTCTTTAGAGAACGCCGTGAATAAATGGATTTCTCGATTTTTTTTTTGTCAGAACCGGTAACTACAGCTATCCCCGGAGTTGGAAGAGGTTGGTCCAGATGATCAGTCATTTTTTAGTTTTCTTTTCCAGTCAAAATACATGTTATTTGGATTAAGTTTATCTTACTTTTCATAAATAGATAAATAAAAATATTCATAAATTTTTATCCCGTTTATTTGCACTGGAATAAGTCAGTAACTCAACAACAATAAAATTTGGAGTAAATAAATAGGTAAGTAGTTAGATTTTTTCCAGTAAGTAATATATTTGACCATAATTATTTACATTATTGGTTGCATAATTAACAAAACGAAGCTAAACTTAAAATTTATATTTTTCAAAAATATCAAAATGTTTAAAATTGCCATACGAAAAAACTTCAATTTATTGACTTACCCACTTATTCACAGATCGTACAGAATTAATCCTTAGCGTTTCTAGTCGGACTTGTTTATTTTACAGTGACCAGGATTCCATACAAGAGAAATATCTATCTTCAAAGTTATTGCGTTAAATAAACTGTTTTTTGGTTTTTAATGTCCTAGTGAACGAATTTATAAAAAGGTTAATATCCCCATACTTCTACCTACTAGGGTATGCCGATGACATGAACTGGCGATCCTCGTAAGATACAAGTTCGCAGGAGAGCACACACATCGCTGTAAACATCGTTGCCGAGTGGTACAAAGAAGAGGAACTAAAAGTAAACCCTCACAAAACTACAATAGTCAACTTTACAAAACGAACGGTACTGACTAGTACTAAGAGAAGTGGAGATTCCGTTTGCCCAAGCGGCCAAATACTTGGGTGTCATCTTCGGCCACAGGTTAACATGGCTAATACTTGAATAAAAGTGACCCAAAAAAAGCACAATATACTTTAACCTATGTAGAATATTAGGCAGAAAAAAATTAAGGACTGCAAACAAAAATTACCCTATAGCTGTATACCAGAGTCGTAAGGCCTATGATCAAATACTGGTCAGTGGTATGATGGTCAGACTCGGCAAGATGAAGCCATTCGACAGCTCAACGGTATTCAAAGGCAAGCATGCTTGAGTGTCACTAAAGCCATGATAATTACTTCAGTAACAGCCTTAGAAGTCTTGCTATACCTAACACAATTACACATATTCAGTCAAGGCGATGCCAGGTCCGTCACATACAGACTGTACAAAGGTCCATCACCTATAAGCAGTTTATATCGACGTGACTATAGTGAGCTATAAAAAGAGTTGGAAAACGACCAAATGATGAAAATACCTTTGAGACAAAATGCTCCTAAAATATAGTTTTCAAAAGAATAGAAAGTATACAGAACAAGGAAGGACCTGCTATTCACGCAAAAATCAAGTGGGATACAGGCAGCTTCAAAACGCATGAAGGTTCAGGAGTGGGTATTAGTGTCAAGCCAAAGACAAAAATATAACTGAGCTATGCGACAATATTCCAAAAGAGTTATTAAAACAAGGTAAATGAAAAAATAATTGTTATATACTCAGGCAGCCAAGCGAAGTTAAAAGCGCTCATTTATATGCAGGCACACTTAAAGCTTATGTTGGACTGTTTGGAAGGCCTAACAGAGCTGGGTAGTCAAAACAGAATAACCTTAGTCTAGGTACTAGGCCACTGAGGACATATGGGCAATGTAGATGCTGATTTACTAGCCCGAAGAAGAGTCTCCAAGGCTTCTTGGCGCTGACTCCTTCTGTGTTGTCATAAATACAGCTGTCAGAACATGCACAAAGCACTAGATGTTACAAAATTTCAGGAATAGTGGAATAATTTACCAGAACGAAGAAAGGCAGAAGAGTTTCTGAAAGGAAAAGCCCCATAATAGGAAAAATACTAGAGAACTATACTCTATTCAACTTAGAGGCAAGTAACGCGTAAACAGAATAGCCATTTGACCACAGCATGATACGCACAAGCCCGGCTGCTATTAGCCAGCATAGTGATCCTGTTTTGGATGTTTCTCTACCCTCTACCTCAATGTGCTGTTGTCAAGAAGCTATTGTGTTTACGCGTTACTTATGTTTAAGTTAAATATTGTTTAGTAGGATTATTATTTTTACTTGCAATGTCAGATCTAAAAAGGTTAACCCTCATAATAATTGTATAAAGGCTTTAAAGATAAGGAACTTTAAATTAGATTATGGATATGGTTTCCATACCAATTATATTATTTTTCTATTCAATAATTTTATTTTATATTTTAAATTATTGATGGGACAATTTCTAGTTTTTCGGAACCCTATAAACTTAATAGTCCTCTAGAGTAAAACTAGCATAAAACAAAGATTATTTATTTTTATTTTGTAATAAAATATACATTAAATATTAGGTACAATGTTATTTCGTGATAAAATTTGAAAACTTAAACATATTATTAAAAAGTGAATTACATTTTTTTTGACAAGCTAACAGCAAAGAATCTAAATTATAATAACATAAATATGCCAGACATCGTGAATATACGCGTGAGAAAATTAAAAGAAAACAATTATTTAAACATTCAACTCAATAACATACAACATACAAAAATCATACAAAAAATAATATAAACATGTAAAAGTAGCAACTAAAAATGTTTACGTCAATTAACATTGTTTATAAAAATGGTTTATACGCTGATGAAATTTAAGAATTTCAATAAAATGTTTATTAATTAGCACAATTTATACTTATTTTTTTTAATATTCAATCTATTAGCACCAAAACAGTTTCTTTGTTTAATTTTATTAAACTTTCTTCGATAATGTATATCTAATAGAACCAAAACATTTTTGAAAATTTTGAAAATTATAGAATAATAATAATAAGCGCCTATTGGTGTGAAACAATTTAATAATTATTTTTATGTCATATTAGTTCATCATTTTCTGTTTATCACTTGTTAAACCTTTATTATTAAAATTACAAAATATGATGTGCCAGTCTTTTCATCTATGAGGAAAGTTGAAAGTAACTACTTGCTAGTTAAACTATAGGGCTATTGTTTTTAAATCTGTCAAGTAAACCTACATGTAACTTTACCCAGAGGTGAAAAGATCGGCCCTTAATTCAATTATTGTAAAAGTATCTACTGAACATTATTTAGGATTTGGTGATAAACTTTGTCTGTTTATTTCTTATGTCTACAACTATTACAAATTTCACTTCATTTTACTCTTTCTCACTAGTTAATACCAACATCCAGTAAAATTCTTTCTCATGTTATAGGTTGCCTAGTATTGGTCTTATCAGGGAGCCATGAAAACCACACCAACGAAATCATTCTAAGGCTAAGAACATAGTGAAGAGAAGAGCAGAGAGGAAAGAGGTGAAAGAGAGCTGTAAAAAGAAAGCTGCATTAATATAGTGGCACGTTTAAAAGCAAGATATGAATTTGGTACTGATAGAAAATTCTTCGTTGAAAATTTGGTATTTATTAAGTAGGCATGTTCATGGTGGATTTCATCATTTGTATGAACAATTACGCCAGCATCAGCATTCAGAAAAGTTTCATTCTTATTTTCGTATGGCTATTAAAACATTCGATTATATTTTGATAAAAATACTGTTGATTTCATTTTATCAGCCACATCATCACACAGTTTATCTAAAATGAATCAATTATGAACCTGGACATCCTGGATTCCATAGTGGATTGTGGATTTTTAATAAAAGCAAATCAATTAATACTTCAACATCAATTTCAGCTTAATTATAGCAACGAGGAAAAAAGAAAAAACAAATTTGCTAAAACGTGCCGCTAGCTTTTGTTATAACAACACTGCTACCTCGCCCCAGCCTGCCCCACTATGTAGTACTTGATTGTTGTACTAGAATATTATTTGTTTGTTTTCGCGGCTTTCCTCTCTATTTTCATTACCATTTTGATCACCGCTACACAATGAAAATAGATCATTATGCTTAAAAGGGACTCTACACGTTACAATTTTTGTACAGTCCATCAAATCAGTCCAAAATTTAACGTGAAGTGCTCGATCTGACTCACATCTAATCTTTCCTCTTTTGTCAAATGTGAAGAGTTAAATAAAGTGATTACAGCTTGCCTTTAGATCAGAACTGTGTGTCGGAGGGTGAAAGGCCCCATTAGTCTCACTTATCATTCCTCTTGATATTTACATCAGAGAGGTTGGTTGTTCTGACGACATTGACATGACTCCGCATGATTGGAATAGAACCTGAAGTAGGCTCTGGTGAGACGAAGCGTCGCTTTTAGCGGGAGGCACTCGATACGCTTCCAGTGCTTTAGGCGAACATCGACTCCATCTTACCAAAATATATATTTATAAGACAAATAAAGTCATAAAGAAACAAATAGAAGAGCCGGAAGTGGTAGGTACGATTCATATCTACACCAATAGTTCAAAAACAACACAAGGCTCAGAATACATAATATACTTCAGATCCATAAGCCTAAATATAAAATATACTATCAGTAATAGTGCCAGTTTAGTTTAAACCAAACTCACGGGGATTCTCATAGAACCAGAAGAAATGACCGGAAACGATATCACTGGAAGAAACATGGTCATCTAAAAAGATAGCATACAAGCACTAGTCAACCTGAAAAGACCACGAATTTATTCAGAGTTAGTAGTAGAATGCCACAAAGCTTTGCCCAAAGTATCCATCAACAATGTGACCTCCTTAAGATGGGTCAAAGGTGAAATTTAAGAAATGGTGGGATAAAACAAGAAGCTGTAGAGTTGCCAAGGGGCTTTTAAGTTACTCTGATAACACCACAGCAACCAAATACGTTAGTATGACTAGATATAATCTGTGGCTGATTACAGGCATTTTGACTGGTCATCGCCAAGTACAGAAGCACCTCCATAACATGGGGCTGTCAGAACCAGCACTCTACAGGGGGTGCGAACAATAAATGTTTGTGCATGTTTTAGCCGATATAAGAGAGGCGACGTTGTCAACTACATCAAATCTGTAAGGTGGCTGACGAGCTAGGAAAGGCCATTTGATTTAGGAAGATACACAATGAGCCTAGTGAGTTCTAAGTGCCAAGAGGTAACCCACTCTCTACACGTTAGAAATACATATTGGGTCTTAGCCTTTCCTTTTACACAACTCCATTCCTTCCTATAATTTATTTTATAACGTTCTTTGACTTACTTCCTTCCTCTTACTCTTCCACCAAACTAATATTTAACACTAATTTGGCGCTGGTTTTATTCCTCTGTTGAGAATAAATATTACAATCATATTTTATAAAAAATTCAATTACCACACTAATTCGGAAAAAAATTTGAACCAAAAGGATTTTTTATTTTCTAACATTAGTATGTATAAAGTATTATCCTACAGTTCAAGTTAGGAAAAATGTCCTGAAAATGGCATGCAGTGGTCGAAACTAGCAGCCCTATAGTTTATAACTTTTAGTAATATTCTGTGGTAACTGAGTTATAATTTTTCTTTACTCGATTGTTAGATTGCCTGCATCAAATGTTAACTCATGTTTTATTATCAGGTTATTTAATAAATCAAATTAAAATTTTGAATCTTTTCTCAATATTTATAATATTATGGATGCAATAACGAAGTAGTATGACATAAAAATTTGTATGCACCACCAGTAGATGTTTATTTCCTCGGGTTACTTACAAGCCCTCAGATCATAAACATCTACTTATTCTACTTCATACACTTGGTACATAAATAATTATTAAGACCGAATAAATGTTTTTCATGTATTTGCCTTGATTTAATAAAGAATATTATTTATATTTTTATATACTCGAGGCCAAAAAAAGGCAAGAAAAGTGATTTAATTTAAATCTTCAGTAACTTTTTAAATCTTGGTCCAATTTTGATGAAATTTTGTTTTTGCTAGTAATATTCAATATTTTGCAGGTATACAAGGATAAATAAAAGATACATTTTTAACACTTAGTTGAGAAATTGGATAGCGTCATTATCATTTAGTTAGTGCACCCTACAGCAATTTCTCTAGTAACAGTGATGCAATTGGGAATTAATTTAAAAATTATTTTTCAAAGCTTCTTTTGGTGAGGACGGTTACTTGTTAAATCACGCCCGGATCAATGATTCTGTTCTTTTTCACGTGGTGTGATTATATAATCGTATATTTTTAAATCAAAATTGGTCTAATATTTAAGAAGTTGTTAATAAAATCCAAAATGTTTGTATTCCGGTTTATTTTACGACAGAGTGTATTTTTTACTTTCTAAAAAAATTGATTAAATTTAAATGTTTAATGTACAAGTAAACAATAATCTATTACCTAAACAGATATGAGCTGTAATTAAATAAAAGGTTATTTGGTACAATAATTATTTATTTTCCACCACTAAACTGTTGTTTTACAACAAATTAATAGACGTCTATTAAAAATGTATAACAAGTTTCTTAGCTTTTACATTTTTTTTTTAATAATCTTATAATATAACAACAAAACAACAAAATCGTAGAAAACTTGTTCGACAGTGTATACAAGTACTTTTTCTTGACTTAACGCTAAGGTACTCTGTGTCGCTTAACCTAAAACAGTACGTAATTTCTTAAAATAAAGTGTTCGATAAAAAAATTATAAATTAATTCGTTGATTTGTTGCGTTTCCATTCGAGGAACAGAAGATACGCAGCGAAGCAGTAGACACCGGCGTTGAAAATACCAAATACCTAGAAAAAACAAAAAAATAAATAACAATAATAAAAAATAATGGTTATTAACGAAAGAAATAGACAAAACTAAGGGGAACTCTGCTGAGTCGAGAACATAAAACGTCATATTAGTGTGACGCAAAAATGGTTCCACTGACAGTTAATTTCTAACTACACTTTTAATAAAAACATCATCAAATTTGATATTAACTTATTTACTCTTTTCAGTTTTTTTCTTAATATTGTTTGCAGGTCATAAAAAATAACTTTCTAATTTTGACATATAAAGTGACATTTTTTGTAATCACAGCAAAAATATTACAGAAACAAATAGATTATTATAACAAAAAAAAAAAAAAAAAACGCAATGCTACGCTTATGTGAAGACATTGTTAACTGCTCATACTGTCAATTTTTTAACTTTTAATTAGGCATTCCAACGACCTGTCAAACAATAGGTGCCAGTGGGAAATTCTTGTATATTTAAGGGGGTAGCGACATAGTCTTGCAACTTGGACGCTAATTAGGCATTTCAAACAAATGAATTACCAGTGGGCAGGTTTGGTATATCTAAGGGTGGCGACAAATGGTGTATTCTGTCTACTTTACGTAAAATCATGAATAATGGATTACATTTAAATATTTTATGTCAAACACAATAAAAATAATATTTAAAAAACCCACCTATACATTTCTTCATAAATTGGCAGGCTTGGCGAGTACTACTTCGAATAAAAATAGCGTCCAAGTTGCAAGACTATGTCGCTACCCCCTTAAATATACAAGAATTTCCCACTGGTACCTATTGTTTGACAGGTCGTTGGAATGCCTAATTGTAAATAACCCTAACCTAAAAAGTATTTTTTCTAATTTTGTCATATAAAGTAAATTTTTTTTATAATCGCCGCAAGTGTCAAAATGATCTACTTTACGGAACCAGTTGCATAATGTTGAACATTATAAAACTTTTTTGGTTTTAAAATTAATATATACATTATTATTAAAAGCTTATATCAAAGTCTTATGATAATAGAATTTGGTTAAACTTACAACCTAACAATAATGTTGTTTTGGTTCTTATTTTCCATTCTAAATCAGCACGAAATAATTAAAATACAATACACGACAAAATAACCTACTTTTTTGAAAACTAAATAACTTTAATAAGCAATGTAAACACACTACAAGTCATTGAGAATAAATAATTAATTTTTGTCAATAAATTATGTATATGCAACTTACAATACAAGAAAGTAATATTGGTTGCCTAGATGTCAGTAATGTTTTCCCAAAACACAATTTTATAAATAATCTAGTTAAAATTAGAAAAAATATTGTATGTAGCGCGTTACGAATTGCCATTTTATGTAACTCGTTTATGTTGCGTTCATTGTAGTTAGGTATCTTTATGTTTTGACGGTTTAAGCATGCTTAGATAAGATCTACATCACATCACTTTGGTATATTCATGTTTTTTGTTCTATTTATTGTTTCTTTAAGGTATATTATTCTAGTATATTTTAAGCTAATGCCTAAAGACTCTTATACTCCCCTAAGTATATCCACCATTAGTCTAAATTATTTTTTAATGTCAACTCTACGATCATTTTCTTATGCTCTAGTATTCAATTTAAAACAGATTTGTAGAAGATCAATAAAAAAATAATTCTAATAGAAACTTTTAGAACTGCATAATATAAATATAATTGCATAATAATTATAACAAATTGTGACTTTATTTTCTTGTCTTTATTACTTTAAAATAAACATCTAGTAATAAAATATTAGATGTTTGCCCAGATATATGTTTCAAATGTCGCTCTAATAAATTTACTATAAAAATGTAAAATGTATGTATCATTAAGTGGCTTGTTTCCGAAACCAAAAGGCATGCAAACCTATTCGTTGAAAGTATTATTAGCTTCTTGAATAAAAAATTCAAGCGATAAGTGCCAAGCATGAAAAATGAAAGTTAAATAATATGGAAAACAAAGAAAGAATCGATATTTTTAGAATAAATCGCTATTGTGTAGGTCCCGTTCTAAGAATACCTCATTTTGCAATAAAAATGGGTACCACGAAAGAATTTCTAAACAAAAAACTTGTGCAAAAGTACAAGCAAAAGTAACAGCTGTTTAACGTATTTAGGCATAAAAATTTGTTGGAATTTCAAATATACGATAAAAACGAAATTAAATACTCTGGTCCCATCAAAAGAAGTTGCTAATGAAATCAATACCTATGAAATTTACAGATTTTGACCTGTAACAAATGCATATAGAAACGGTATAGTAATGATAAAATATTGAAAAAATTGGACAAACATAGACAAATCATCAAACAAAGCCTATTGTACTGCAACCCCATATTTATCTTATTTGCACCTGTAGACTTTGTTATTTTCAAACGATCAAAAGTATCTATGAGATTATACAGGATACGTTGATAATTTTTTAACTGTATTCAGAAGTCATTAAAATATAAAACTTATTAAAATAACTTTTTCAAAAAATAAGAAACTTACATTAATTTATTTCAAAATTTATCCAGTACGGTCCTGTCTCCGATAAATATTGATTACATTCATGCCATTGTAAGAATCATTACACAAAACTTAACCCCCTCTGATGGAAAAAGTCAAGTTGTACATGAAAGTGATAAAATTAATTTTCCCGCAATGTTATCTATACTTTTCTTTGACTTGCAATCACCTGCATACTTGTTAGATCTTTCACAATAATATTTAAAATGTGTTCTTCTTAATGCACTTCATTTTCAATTTACCATACTGAACAATTTAAATTTACTAATTCAGATAAACATGCTACTGAAATCACACTAGACTGAATTACAATACCCGGCACACAATTCAATCGTGATTCATAAGAAAAAAAAAATAAAAACGTAAACAGATTTATTATTTAGCGGAAAGTTTTGATACACGAGTCCAGACAAGGATTTAGATTTTATTGCTAAATCTTTCTTATTTTTAAATTTTGTTGAAAAAGTTATTTGTAAAAGATGTTTATTTTAACAACTTTTATACACAGTTAAAAAAGTATCAACTGTATACCAACAGTGAAATAATCTGTATATTTTCTTTCAGAATCAAAATAAATTTAGACAGTCTATTTACAGCGGCAGTCACTTTTAATTTTTTATAATTTGACACATAGGCTATATTATTATAAATGGATTTTTGATATTAGGTACGTCTTTTTGTTAAAATGCTTTTTGTTTTTTGTGGTAAGCACAACCATTACCAGTCATTTTAAAAATTGTTATTGTTATTATCCAAAATATCGTATATCTAGTATTTAAAAAATATAAATTAAAATAATTTACCCCTGCTGCAATGTATGACCCTCTAAAGTTGTAAGCTGGGTGGATAGTCGCAGCTACTATTAACTGGACGATGAAGGCTATGATGTAAAGACCACCCCACAGGCCTGTGTTGAATAGTTCCTAAAAACAATTATAAAAAAATATTAAACTTAGAAAATGTCAAAAAATGTCAAAAAATGTCAAAAAATGTCAAAAAATGTCAAAAAATGTCAAAAAATGTCAAAAAATGTCAAAAAATGTCAAAAAAATGTCAAAAAATGTCAAAAAACGTCTAGTCTAGGTACATGTTTTACAATAAATGGTTACTTTTTTGTTGCAATGGATTTAATTCTATGCACGGTGTGAAATAAATCTGTGTTTTAATGAATTAATATTTAATATCAATATTATACATCAATTACTGAATAAATAATATATAGATGTAACATTTTACTAATATTAACTTTTTCTCATAAATAAAAAACGATATCAAACTGAAAAATCAAACTTTATAAGAGGATGAAACCTATTGATTCTGAAAAAAGCTGATTGAAATGAAGGTTAAGGGGGAGTCCTAATAGAATGACAAGCTATATATCTTCATTCTAGTTTTTTATTCGAATGTGCATGTAGATATTAAAAAATATGAAATCTGAAATTATATTATTTCCAATTTTTCTTACAATTGAGATGGCTGCGATCTATAAGAGTAGACATATATGAGGTTTGTTCTAAGAGCTAATCTGATCATCAGAAGGATGTCAGACGCATGCGCAATGAACTTTCAATAGAACGTTCCAACGTATTTTCTGATTCTTACATAAATGTGTCGCGGATTATTAAAACGATCCAGAGTTTCATCGCTTGTACAATTTATTAGCACATGCTATTTGTTTGTTATTGTTGTGATTTTAAATTAGCTTGGAGTGGCTTGGATTTCTATTTTTTTTTTTTTAATTAAAATGAATAATTTTTGTTTTCATCTTGTATACATTTTTTTGTAAAATACTGTCACGCTAAACAAATATCACCCTATATATAAAATATAGGGTGAAGTAAGGTTTGTTCATGATGATTATAGTTTTGTCGTTTGAAAGTAATGAAAATGGCATGCGTTTTTGCTATAATTGTGAGGGAGCTAAGACCTTACAGTTTGGCTTTAGATGTTGGTATTTTTTTATTAAAAACTTAGAAACTAACTAAAAAAAAGTTTTAAAATAACATATTCAAGGAAAGGTAATTTCGTGATGGGATATCTTATTTCGTGATATGGAGTAGGTATATTCGTGAGACAACAGTTAGTGCTAAAAATTGTAAGATACGGTTTTATTATCGGTTACAAGTTACAAGTTACAATGTATCCGTTATGCGTAAAATTTTAATCTGAGTCATCGCTGCTAGTACAGCGCAACTATCGCACATAAAAACAGTATCTTCCTCGGATGCTTTTAAGGTGATATGGTACTAAACAGTAGGAACACTGTATCCACCGTGCTCCATTTTTCTTCTTACAATCTTCCAAGTAACTTCCTTCACAAACACCACACCTCCAGTCATCCTCATTGTCATTCTGCTGTTGGGGAACTTTCTTTTCAGAAATAGTCTTGGATTTGGATGTAGACGACGTCTTGACGTTCATTGCAAATTTTACTTTGACTTTAGAACTATTAGTACCTGATGTAGAAGGTTCTTTTAGTGAGGAAACATCATCAAAATCATTAAGACATTTAGCTTTTGAATCCCGTTTCCTTTGGTTTGCTTTGGCAGGAACATCGGATGCACTGGGTGCCACTGGTAGGATCAGTTGCAGTGGCTGGCTCAGTTTCATCTGCAACAACTGGTCCTTGAGGAGCTGCTTTATTGGTAAGTAGAGACGGAGCAACAGCCTCTCTGGGAATAGCGTCTTTGTCAAATGGACACGCCCCAGTTTTTCGAAAATTATTTGTGATATTGCAACGACAAAAACTTGCGATAAATGCTGGATTTAACAGAGAGTGAAAATTATACCTTTTGAGTATTTCTGTAGGATGTTCTCTCATAAAATCGTTTAAACTCTTAGACCAATTGGCCTTAAGTGATTTATACACGCCCACATCTAGGGGTTGAAGCAAATGAGACGTGTGTGCCGGAAAAGTGAATAAATAAATGTCATTCTCTTTAGCTAGAGAAATTACTGTGGCATTTATAGGAGAGGCATGAGAATCCATCAGAAGAATAACAGGACGAGCTGGAGGAATTGATTTAATAAAGAATTGAAACTACTCCAGAAATAAATCAGTGTTGATCCAACCCTTAGGAGATAGTTTAACTAGTGTACCAGGAAGACAGTCTGATTTTAAATTATCATTCCAGCGAATTCCTTTAAAAATAATTAGGGGAGGAATCCATGTCCCGTGAGCACAGATACAACCAAGAAGTGTATGTGGCTCACCCCTATCAGCATATGTTCTCTTTTAAATGTATCGTTTTTCAATAGACGTAACAACCTTACTGGGTTTAACGACATAAGATAGATCCGTTTCGTCGCAATTCCATATTCTACTCGGCATGTTCTTTATGTTTAGTTTCTCCATGAGTGCTTCTAGTTTTACGAAGTAGTCCTGTATTATCTCTGGATTACCCATAGAGGCGCGATGAGCTGCGAGATTTTCTGGAACGCGTAAAGCAAGATTGTACCTCTTCTTGAATTGTGACCACCATTTACTTGCAGAATTGTTACCTTCCTTCAGAAAATTTTCTCTACCAGATTCTTTTGCCAATTCGGAAGCTGTTTTTCTTACCATCTTAACTGTTAGACCAAAACCTAGTTCCTGCATCTTGACAATATAATTGAATAGTTTCGTTTCAATTTCTGGCGTCAGTGCATATGGCCTTCCTAGTTTTGCAACTTGTTGCTGGTTGTCTTGGTTTTTTGACAAAAAATCTTTCAGCGTACTCCATGGTATCCCAGTCTCTTTGCTTGCTCTATAGATTGTCATGTTTGTTTCCCTTATTAACCTACTAGCTTCTATTAAATCAGATATTTCATAACTGCGATATTTTCGTTTTTTGTCTTTCATTTCCATTTCCAATAGGTAAATTCGTGATAATAGGTAAGTTCGTGATGTGTTCAATAACGTTTTTTTTTACATAAGGTTGGTAGTAAATCATAAAAATAAAACATTCTTAGAATATGGGGTAATTTTACTGCGTGCGAAAAAAGATATTTAAAATTCAACAACCCTAGCATTTTAACATCTTCAGTACATGTAAAAATCGTAAGAAATTAGCTCCACGGAATAAGCAATTACGGTAAAACCAAGCCAAAATTTGTAAATTGCATTTGACAGGAAGATTCCCCATTTCAGATACTATAATTGGTATAAATTTCATAAACCTATCTTTCGGTAATTCCTTTTGAAACAGCAGATCTCTTTCTAGTTGCAAAACCCGCGAAAAATTACGACGTAATACCATTGTATAAAGAACTATAGTAGGATAATCGCCATGTAATAGTTATTGGAGGCAATCGCGCCCGACATCTATTGGTACAATCATTGAACTAACGATTTTATTTACTGGTTCCTCTACGTCAGATGTTAGAACTTTATAAGTGACAATTCCGTCAAATTAATTGTCAGTATATATTTTTTTAGTTATTTAGATTAAATATAAATAAAAATTAGTGATTCTTGTAAAGAATCAATAAATAATAGCATTCCACAAGATATTCGTCTATATTTAGAAATAAACTGAGATTTTAATGAAATTAAAAGCAGTCTGATTATCAGCGTTAAAAAGTAAAGCTTTTTCATAAGACTTCATAATGAAAATTTAGAGTACTTGTCTACGAATCGAAGGGTTCCGAGTTCAAACCCCCGAGTGGACACTTTTTTTTTATTATTTAATTTTATTTTCTAAATTGGTAAAACTTAAATTAATTTCAAAACATTAATTTTACGTTAATGACATCTAAATCTTCATGCTCAAATTTCGTCTTTTTGCTATGGCCACTCGGGATCATCAAATTATAATAGAATATTATAAGGTCCGGTAATTTTATTTAAATCTTTTGACAATGAAACTAAAAATGTGTGTGTCTAAAGGAGAAATTATAAATTACCCTCCCTTTATGCTATAATTATTATTATATAATGTTTACATTGACCGAATTTTGTAAAAATGTCATCAACTGACCATATCAGTGGTGTGCATATTTCACAGGATTTAACATGAATATTTTTTAATAAGCATAGCGATATATATTTTATTCAATTTTCGAAATGATCTTTATTCTTTCCTGATTAATTAAACGTCGAATATGTACCATAGATAATCTATGTCGAATATCTTATAAATATTTACACTTTTTCTTTCTCACTGTAAACTACCTATTTGGATTATTTTATTATCAAATATAATAGTTGTGATTTTCATAGCTTTTACTTTAATAATGTTAACTTTTTCATGTTTACATTATCAATGTTAAATTACTCGAGAACGGTATAAGATATCAATAATATACATTTGTGAAATTAGAAAAAAAATATCCCAGAAATTTAATAACATAGAGGGTATCTCATTTAAAAAAGTTTATTTGTGTTGTATTCCGTGAAATTTGAATACGTGTTTTTATGGTATATTTAAAAAAAGTCAGTCATATTCCAAACTTGTATTTAAAGCTTTTTTTGAATATGCAATATAAAAGGGTGTCTTTAATAATGAATAATCTTGTACATGATCTCAAATAAATTTGTTAAAATTAATTTCATTTGTAAAAATGTCACTTCCGCTTCTCCCGTATTGCTAAAAAAAATTGTGTCCAGGTCCAGGATTTGATGGTGGTAAATATTAATTCTAGATACATTTTTCAAGTAACATTGTTCTCCTGTTTTTAGAAATAAAGGTTAATGTTTAGCCAAATTCATATATTTTTTTTGGACACACAGTATGTTTGTAAAATATTAAAAACTTCCCCTACTAAATATGTTGGCTCAAGCAAAGTAGATATCTTAAATTGATTATTGTTAGAAAAAGTAGAAATAATATTAAATATAATAAAGAAATTAAAAAAATAATTTAATTTAATAATTTGATTTAAAAATTGAAATTTTGGGTTTATATGTATAAAAAATTGTAGATTTTAACTGTTTTTTTTAAGTTCTAACTTGATTTTTGGGGATGCCACACCCTCCATCTCCCTCTAGGGGATGGTGGTGGTAAGATATTTATACAAAAATGTTGCAAATCATTTCTATTGTAAAAATGCCAAAAATAAGATTTTTATGTATTTGTAACTATTTTTAAATGAGAGCCCCCACATCCGAACTATGAAGATTAAAGTCGAAATTTTTTCAGTTAAAAAAAAATTTGGAAATTTGTTTTCAAAAAAAATTGTAATTTTGGGTTTATATGTATAAAAAATCGTAGATTTCAACTGTTTTATTTAAAACGTTCTAACTTGATTTTTTGGGGATGCCATCCCCTCCATTTCCCTCCAAGGGATGGTGGTGGTAAGATTTTTATACAAAAATGTTGCAAATCATTTATATTTTAAATATGTCCAAAATAAGATTTTTATGTCATCTGTAACTATTTTTAAATGCCAGCCCCCACATCCGAACTATGAAGATTAAAGTCGAAATTTTTCCTAAGTTCAAAAAAAATTTGGAAAATTTTTTACAAAAAAATTGGAATTTTGTGTTTTTATGTATTACAAATCGTAGAATTCAACTGTTTTATTTAATAAGTTCTAACTTACTTTTTTGGGAATGCCACCCTCACCATATCAGATAGGGGTGGGAAGGGGTGAATTTTTTAAAGCGATTTTTATTTTTATGGGATAATACATCCATATACCAAGTTTAGTTTCAATATTTCGACCCTATCCCCCAAAGCAGAACCCCAACCAATAATCCTTATAGAACCCATTGTGTTTACTTCAATATTAAGAATTCATTTATATTATTTACCAACCATTTTTTATTACATTGTTACGCACGAGATTAAAGAAATAACATGTTGTTAATAATTACTTATGCTAAGTACTTAGGTATTTAAATTAAAAATACAATTTTTTCAACACTTAAGAAATGAATTATTATTGCTATTATTAATATTATATAATTTATTTTAAATTTATTCGGATAAAACCTGTAAAGGAAACGAAAAACAAAAGCATTTTATTAATTTCAAAACAGTTATAAATACACACATTTTTTTTGGGAACTCGTCCTTTATTAACAGTAAAATAATTCAGTAATAAAACATAAACACAACTCATTCACAATACCTACTACCCGTAAACGCACTAACGCACAATAACAAACATTAGATAGAAAATAGTCCAAACATTCAATCACGAGTGTATAAAATTTCATCCAAGAGCTAAAAATAGAAATTTATCGATCGGTCTCAGTCATTCTTAAAAATTTCTGCTGGACCCTCAACTCCGCCCACTGCAAACGAATATCGACTTATCCATATTCACTAGCGCCATCTATTGGTAGTATCCATTTCGCTCCAATGAAACTTCCATAAGGTGAGACTACTATTTAGTTCTTTATACGATGGTAATACGCACCACATGTAAACAAAGTTTTCTAATGACTGGTATGTTCGTGATATCCAAACGCGGCAGATTGCGCCATCTAGTAGCATCATACACCTTCCACTAGCCAAGGATTGATCCATCTAAAGCAATAGCAATAGCAATAGCAAATTTTTATAATTCTATCACGAACTTACCTATGTCACGAAATTACCTTACTTCACCCTACACATTTTCTGTTTTAATATATATTCGTTAAGTTAAATAATTCAGCATAATATTTTATATAATATTTTTATAAACATTAGATGCAATTCATAAGTACGTCCTTAATAAAAGTAAATATAACATTAGACTAGACACTAATGACAATAATGACACTCTTGGTCGGAGTCTCATCCGAGACTCTTAGTTTGAGTCTCATCATCGTCTCGTATTCCATTAGAAGAAGTGACGTGACGTGCCCTCGTCGCCTTTAGATGTTTAGCCTTTGGTAAGACCCTTTGTTATATTTATTATGACTTTTTTGGATATTTTATTTATCTTTAATAAATTGTTAATTATTGTTGTTCTGCTCTTTTATTTCCCCGAGTCAGGTAGCACATAGAGTCACTATTTAAAGTGACTCCCTCACGACCGAAAGGCTCTTGCCGTTTTGCAACTTCTCGAAGGGTAATTCTTCCTAATTGCCCTTTAGGTACAAAAAATAGTTTTTTATATTTATATATTCAGAGGCGAATGTTTTTCATTTAAATCAAAGCAATTTCGTTTTCTTGTCTCCAGCAATAGACTTTGCTATGTTAAGTTATCGCAAAAAATTTTGTTAGTTTTTGAGACCTTGTCACCTGGTGTAAACCTCGAGTGAAGATCGCAAAAAACACTGATTATCTTCGCCTACCTGGTGTAAACCTCTAATATATTATGTATTAAAAAAGACAACTTACTGATAATATCCAATTTATGGGAATCCTAAGCGCCTCTCTTATTCCTAGTAAATATATGAAGATCCATAGGATTGTTAATATAAAACTTGTAGTCGCTACTAGAAGGAAGAAATGTGTACCTCCATAATGCGCAGGTGAAGCTAACGCCATACAAATTATTCCTAAAACCTGAAAACAAAAACAAATGTCAACAACCATTTCTAAACGACTCTTAAACTGTTACTATTTATTACAATATATTTTTCTTTCATTATTTTTTTCCTCACTGTTGAATTGTTTTTATCTCGTATTTTTTAAAGTGAATATATTATTAAAAAAAAGTTGTTCGACAGTAATGTGTTACCACAGAAATTATCCCTATTTTAAAGTGATTAATAGTAGTTTGTGTAACAGAAGTGGATGTGATGTCCATAACAATCTACTCGAGTTGTACTATATTTTTTCTACAACCCCCCAATAAAATTACATTTTAAAAATTAATTTTGAGGTTATTAAGAAAGTATGTTGATGTAAGGTAGTTGTGAAATATAAGTTTTGAATTTATAGTCCGCTTAATCCCCCTTTATTAATAAAATTATTTTGTGGTCAAGGCTTGGAGTTTTTCCTTTCCTCTATGGATATACCACATTTGAGATATGGATAACCTTCTTATTCCTAACACTATTTAGTACACAATAGGATACTTCGGACTTTCGGACTTTCTTTTATGGTTCATAAAAATAGTCAAATTATGTATTACATATAATTTTTATGGAAGTCAAGTTGTTTTAAGTATGGACGAAATTATAAAATTGTAGAGACGGACCTGAATTTCGTTTTTTTTGTTGATATCTTAGTAGATTCGAAATTATAGAGAATACGTATGTCAAATGTCAAAAACATATATGTATAGGGCGATTAACAACTTACGAATCAAGAAATAAATATGCCAAAAATCGATTATAAAGGACGAAAGACCCATCAAATATGAGTTATTTTAAAGCACATCTCCATCTCCACAGTTAACGCATGTCCCTTTCCTAATGAAACACCATGTAGAAAAATTGTTATTATTACATATTTATAATTTTTTTCTGCTTTAGGTTCAAAGATCTACATCTTATGCAACTCGGTACGTTTCAATTTGAATAGGTTGTAGATAGCATCATCCTACGCAGTATTATAACAATCATACAAACAATTGTCCTGTGCCTTGTTATGATGGTTAATTTTTTTACTACGTTTACAATAGTAATTTTCTTTGCCTATACATTAAGTCGAATCTCCACCTTTGTCTACAGAATAAATGTTTTTATAGTTTTGGAACATTAATAAAATCAGTAGGTACGATATAAAATGCGTTCGACATACTCTAAGGTCTGAAGTAGGTCAAACGGTATATACGCATATGTCATGAAAATTACCATAACCGACCTACACACGTGAAAAATGTACATTACATAGACAAAAGAAAGATTTTCACTAACGAATAATAAACATAATAAACAGATGAGTTTAGGGATCCGCAAACCGCGTACGTAAATTGAATAAGTACCTAAATATTAAATAATATAGTTGGATCTAATCACACTTTTTAAGTGTAACAAACAAAACCATTAATGGAATAATACTAGAAAGAATAAACGAAAAAATTAGACAGATCCAGCATTAATTGATCACATTTGAAGAGCACAGGGGAAAAAAGAATTTTGTCACATTTTCGAATTATGGGGACGCATTAATTTTAAAATTTGCAAGGTCGTTTTTATTAGTTCATATATTATATTATTAATATATGTTTATAATAATAAGATCAACTTAACTTTTTGAACAAATCAAATTTTTAAACACAAAAATAAATAAATGGGAAAACCGATCTAAGTCAACACTGCGATTGTAGTGATTATGGTGTCAAATCTGTAACAAAAATATGTAGTCAGTTTTTTATTTTTGATGCATCATAAATGGGCAAAATTAACTATTGGGAAACTAAATAAATTTTTTGATCCTAGATCCGATTTTAAGCACAAATATTACTTCTAGAATCCCAAGAAGTCAGAAATGTTCCTTTTCATAAGGAAAACTAAACTTTGCAACAGAAGTAAAGTACCTAGGTCTCACCTTTGACAGCAAGTTAATATGGAACTCACACTTAAAAAACAGATTCAAAAGAGCATACATTGCTTATAAACAATGCAGCCGAATCGTAGGACGCACTTGGGGTTTCTCTCCCAGATTCGTCACATAACCATCATAAGACCTATGGTGCAGTTTGGAACAAATTCAAAGAACAGCATGTTTCAACATGGCAGGAGCTATGAAAACCATACCAACCAGAGCCATGTCAGTCATTCTTAGTCTCACTCCCCTTGATATTTATATTTATATCAAGGTGTTGCTCTGATGACAATGACACGCCTCCGCACTGTTATAATAGAGCCTGAAATATTATCTGGTGAGGCAAGACGGCGCTTTTGGCAGGAGGCATTCGCTATGCCCCCACTGCTTCAAGCAAACATGGACTCATCTCACAGAGATATATAAATAATAATAATAATAATACTCTCCCTAATTCACCCCCTTACGAGTGAATTTCAACCCCTGAAGTCGAGTGAATTTCAACCCCTGAAGTCGACTGAACGACTTGTGTAGGGGAAGGGACGGCTATTATTATTATTTGCCGTGGCGCTCCGGGGCGACTTAAGGATGATTGATGGTGTCATTTGACTTACAGGTGAGGAAAACCCGGAAAACCTTACCCACCATCATCGAGACGATAATGTATGGCGATTTTATAATCTGCATGTCATATCAATAGAAATTGAATTTCTATTAATACGGCACACATCAAATCCTAAACCGAATCATGCAATTTAATTAAAAATCCACATGGTCTGGTCTGGGATTCGAAGCCCAGCAGTCTCGGACTCATAAACTTGCCTATAAATGAATATAAGCGCGTTAGACCGCTACACCATCGACCCGTAAAGTTATAACAGAACAAATAGAAGTGAAAGTGGCAGGTACGATTCATATCTACACTGATGGTTCTAAAACGAAACAAGGATGAGAATTATCCATATTCTTAAACCTAAACATAACATGAGCTGTGAGCAATAGTGTCCATGTAGTTCAAACCGAGCTCACGGGAATTCTCATAGCAGAAAAAGAAATCACCAGAAATAATATCACTGGAAAGAACATACTCATCTATATAGATATCAGACAAGTACTAATTACTCACCTTGAACAGATCACGAATTTACTCAGAGTTAGTACTAGAATATCACCAAGCTTTGGTCGAAGTATCCATCAACAATGTGGTCACCTTAAGAAGGATTAAAGATCGAAAGGTAACCGTCTTGATAATTCACTTGCTAAGAAGGCAACCAACCAAATACTTTTTGGATCTGGCCCTTCTATTCGACTGATAAAATCGGTAGTAACAGACCTAATAAAATAACATTCCCTTGTGAAATTCAAGGAAAGATGGGATGAAACAAGAAACTGCAGAGTTGCCAGGAATCTTTTAAGTTATCCTGACAATACTACAGCAAACAAATATTTGACTATGACGACAGAATCTGCGCCTGATCACAGGCATTCTGACTGGTCATTGCCAAGTACGGTAGCATCTCCATATCATGGATCTGTCAGGATCCCCACTCTGCAGAAGGCGCAAACAATATGAGACTTGAGCATATCCTCTTCGATATAAATGTGTTTCTCTTATATCGTAGAGGATATGCACCTCTTGGCGTCGTTGTCAACTACAATAAATCTGTAGGCTGGCTCATGAGTTAGGAGGTGCCTATCACCTTAGGAAGAGGCACAATAGACCTAGTGAGGCCTAAGTGTCGTGGGGTAACCCACCATCCACACCTTACAGATACAGATGACGACTAGAGGACCTGCAGTGCAGAGCTATTATTATCTGCTGATTCTATATGTGGTAAATGCAGGTAATAATTCTGTACTTCCTCTGTTATAAACTTATTCAGTTTCCTGTGACTGTTAATACTTTTTCTTTGTCAGAAGGATCAGTTCATGGTAGAGCGGTTTGGGAATCGATGGCCATATTTGATTGGGACTGGCAATAATAATGCTTCCATATCTATACTGTTCTACAATGGCCTTTGGTTAGCCGTAATTCTTTCATCGGTCTTGTAGGAAAAGAGCACTTTTTCTTGTAGCAGTCTTATAAAAAATTTGTCTTAGCAAAAAACATACTTTTATTGCATTGCATAACTACATTAAAAGGAGATGGTTTGTACCTTGCATGCTTAAAAATTTCTACCCAGTTTTTCTGGAATGTCAACTTTTTTCTTTTGATCAATGAAACGAAAGTGGTATCAAAGCGGTTCTCCTTATGTATAAGGAAGTGCAAATTTAATAATATATTTAAAAGTGGCTGGACTAAGATCGATCTTCTATACATAACATTTAGATCGTTTTTCTGTAAACTACCTATTTTTTAAACGCAAAATTAAAGGATTTAGATCGGTTTTAGAATCTTGTATTTTGGTTCGATAAAATTACATACATTGAATTTTTATATTATGTGTTTCTTTAAGTTTTAGTAATTTTCCCGTGTGCTCTTTATTTGCTAGTCAACTTATCTTTTCTGAAAGTAATGAAAAGTTATCCCAATACACAACAAAGGCTCAACTAATTCGATTGATAATTATCGTATCTTTTAATATTTTGACAGAGGGTTAACACGGGTTTCGACTAACACCACAATAATTTTATTCTTTGGCTGAATCCTGGACTTCTTCGAGGCTGGCGAATATTCTACAGGGTTGTTTTGTCACCTTAAGCAAAACAATCGACTGTGTAAATCATAAATTATTATTGTAAAAATTATATAATTATGGAATAATGTCATTATTTCTTTCCGAACGCAGCTAATATGGCAATATATAAGCATCCCAAAAATAATTAATTCTAGAACTGTTACCTACATTAATTCAATAAACAAAATTATCAACACAGGTGTATCACAAGTAACTGTGTTGAACCTTATTTTATTTCTATTATATTCCAATGATCTGGATACTTTATTATCGGGTATTCACGTGACCATGTATGCGGATGACACATCAATAATAGTTTCTAATAAAGAGGAACAGGTGCTCCTTCAACAAGGAAAATAAACTTTAGATTTGATAAACGGCTGGCGTAGTTTTAATCCATTGTAACGAAAAATTCTAATTAAACTCACATACTAAAATTTCATAATCGTCAAAAAATTGTGTTTACCTTTAGATTTAATTATCAATAACGTCTCAGTTATTAACAAAATTTTTTAAGCTGACCATCGATGAAAATATCAACTGGAATAGTAATTGTGTAGAATTGATTAAAACATGTAATTCCTTGTGTTTCTTGTTCAGAAATCTTAAGTAAGTATTGGAAAAGGCACACCTAGTGTAAATCTCTATACTGTGGCACATGTTGCGTTTTTTTAATGCAAAATAGGGTGGTACTGAGACTATCGATAATAGCATAAGCTAATACACGAAACGTGTTGTCAAACATTAATTTTACGAGTCCGAAGGAATGGCACCACGGCGAGATCTTCCTTTATACCTCCATTAACATTGTAGTGGAAAAAAAGGCTATAAGGACATACACAAATATATCTGGAAGGAAACTTTCAAGAAAAGGACACCACACAATTATATTAGAAAAATTAAAACAAAATTCAGTGTTAATACCTAATACCATAGCTATATGACTTTATGAAACCTTTCCATATCAAAATACCGGAAAACCCAAAAGCTAAGAGAATAGCAGCACAGGATTTACCATACAAATTCAGGAAATACAATTAGTTTAAACCTGGGATCAGTGACTGTAGTAACAGCAATAAATGCCTGTCCCCAGATTACGCTAAATGACTCTCTTAGAAACAATAAAAACTTTATTATGACAGAAGTACTGGAAAGGGTAAAATCCAAATTAATATTTTACTGCCAGCAATGTTGGGAAAACTCTAGCTGGACCCGAACCTACATGTGCTACATGAGGCAATCCACAATATTCATAGACTCTTTACAGGACACTGTAGCCTTAGAAGACATCTACATCTCTTAGGAATCACCGACAATTTCATGTGTAAAAAATGTGAAGAGAAGGACACAATCCTATTTACATACTCTAACATTGACCGAACTTAAATGGGAATGAATATGAATATCCCAAACCAGAATAAATGCCGAAAGCGCGCATCAGACATATTTTTGAACAAATGAAGAATGTATACCAGATGGGGTAGAAACTGAGAAGGGTAAAATAAGTTTGGAAATTCACTATAAGTGGGATTTGAACCACACCCTAATTCAGATAGGTAGAAAAAGAGAGCAATTTAGTTAAATATCCGAAAACTAAAGTGAGGAGTTTGTAAATTTGTTATAATTTTTAATTTTGCTTTAGTTTGTTACCATTTTGGAGTAGTAGGAATAATATAATAAGAGTTTATTCATTCATATAAAATTATACAACAAAATAAAATAAAAGATGATCAATAAACTTCAAAATCCTGCAAAGTTGCAACTTGTTGCAGGTAAAAACTATAATAAAAACGACGTAATAATAATAATAATAATAATAATAATAATAATAATAATAATATAAAACAATGTCTCTTTACAGTGAAACATCTTGGAGAGTTTGTTATGTTTTGAGGAAGTGTATTAAATATTTCTGGAGCCAAGTACATATAGGACCACTGTCCTATAGATTTCTGCGTAAATGGTGCAGCATGAAAATGTTTGCAATGCGTCTCATAACGGTAAGTATTTAGATTGTATTGATTTTTGACATAATATTTAGTATTAAGTTTTAGGAAATATAATTGACGGACGTCTAAGACTTTGAAATCGGAGAAAAGTTCTTTTGATGGGTAAGTAACATCTTTTCTGTAGATTATTCTCAGAAATCCTTCTTGTAATATCTGTAGGGGATACATATGCTTCTTAAGCGTTCCTCCCCATACAATTACTCCATATCTTTTATGGCTGTCTATAAGTATAAGTATACAGGATTCGCAATTGGGTTATTGTTAATATATTTGATAATTTTTTAAATTTTGACAATAGACATCGCATTTTTTTACAAAAATAATTAACATGTATATTCCATCTCATGTAAGTATCTAGATAGATGCCCAAGTACTTTTTCATATAATTTAATTTTGTATATTTTATTGTTTGTGTTCACCGTAATTTCCTTGAAATTTGGAATAGTAGATACATTACAACAGAAGGCAATACAGCATGTTTTGTCAAAATTACCTGTTAAAATTTTCGAGTCTAACCATTTGTGAATTTTATGTAAGTCTTCCTCAACTATTTGTTTAAGTAGGGTCCAGTTTTGTGCTGTATATAAAATAACAGTGTCATCTGCAAAACCAATGACATCACCAATAGATTGCAAAGAGAAAAGATCATTCACATATAAATTAAAAAGGATAGGTCCTAGAACGCTACCCTGCGGAACACCATATTGGACGGTAAGATGATCACTAATTACATTTTCTATTCTAACAGATTGCGTCCTATTATTTAAGTAACTACGAAATATTTCTAAACAACTACCCCTGATATCAATATCCTCCAAAATTTGTATAAGTAATGAATGACTTACAGTGTCAAAAGCCTTTGAAAGATCAAGGAAAACATTTTTTCTAAAGCCAAATTGATTTTTTGATAGTTATATTTAGATAGATAATTTTGGAGACGCTTTTCCAATATCTTTTTAAAGACTTTTGACAGGGTGGATATTAAATATACGGAACTCTAGGAGGAACTAGGGTGTTAATTTGCATATTTTCAAATTGCATAAGACAGATATTAGTTATTTTTAGATTTTCATATTGCCGATTCTCAAAAAGATGCGAATTTTGCAGATCCTGAGTTTCTCCTTCACCAATAAACAAACAATGTCGCGAAGAGGGACGGAAAACGTTTCGCCCATTTCGTTCGGTACTATTAAGGCCGCTTCCGTTTTTTTTCACATTGCCAATGGCGCGTGATGCAATAACAAAAGAGAGTACTACCGCACCTGCGACGTCTACTGGGTCATCCACCTTGATTTTTCGCAGAGGCGTAGATTACCAAAGGCCGAAGAAGGGCAAGGCAAATAAGCATTATTCATCGGTAATTAACGTTATTATTTCATTATTTTATTGTATATTGGCTAATATTATTTTGTCAATCAAAAGCATAATATTTACAGATGTTCTTAAATCAAATAATATTATGTTTACCGTCATTTTAACCAGTTTCTAATTTGGACTCACTATTTTTGTTAATCATAATAAATACGCTTGTAAATTGGTTTTTTGATAAAATAAGTTTCATTCCATATTTAGTTTAAGTAGTTACTTAATGTTAGTTATTATCTAAGTATACTTATCACTTCATTGGTGTATTTCCTTTCTAGGTACGTTTTGGTCTTATCTTTTATATTTGCCTTCTTCATTTTCTATTTATTTTCCATAATATAATACATTTAGGTAGGTATCGTCAACTTGGGAAAAACGAATCTTGCACGAGTTTATAAAATATGTAATTTGAAAAGTTAAATGGGTTAAAATGAAGCCATCAAGGTATCATAAAAATTACAATTCATAATATATAATAGTTAAACGCATTTAGAGTTTTTTTTAACAAAACAGTGACAATTAATGTTTGATCAAGAATAAATTTTATAATTAATTAATTTTAAACTAATTTACTGTGGCTATTATATTCATTTTTAAGTAACTGTTACATATGCTTACATAATTACTATTATATTGTATAAATAGGGAGATCAAATATTAATTTTCAACTAGATTAACGAATGTATATTAATAGCAGTATCCGTTATTTTATATACTTGTTTAGTTCACACCTATATCTATGTAGTGTGAGAGCATCTAAGAGTTCAGCTTTAATATTAGTAGGGGAGCAGATAAGAGGCTGAGTATATTTATTGTAAATTTTTATTATTATTTTTTTTGTGTCATCGGCTTCAACTGCTAGGGTTATTTTGCCTCGTGTTCTGTGTAGGCTTTGTTACTGTTTCCCAGCGCCACTATGATCGAATTAATTATTTTATTATTTCAGCTCCTATTTTAATAGTATTTCAACAAATTAAGTAATTGGAGACAGAAAACAGGTTCATGAAGTTCATAGATTAATAAAGAATTAAACGATAGAGAAGATACGAAATTTTGTGGTTCGATAAAAAATAAAGTAAATGGAAAACGGAGTTCACGGTATTCTCATAGCAGCAAAAGAAGTTACCAGAAGCAATATCACTGGAAGGAATATGTTGATCTATACAGAAAGCAGACAAGCACTACTCATTCTGGACAGACCACGTATTTACTCAGGGTTAGTACTAGAATGTCACGAAGCTTTGACCGAAGTATCCATTAACAATGTGGTCACCTTAAAACGTATCAAAGGTCACGGCACATCAAAAGGTAATCGCCTTGCTGATTCACTAGCAAAAGAAGGCAGCCAACCAAATACTTTTTGGACCTGGCCCTTCTATTGAACTAACAACATCGGTAGTGACAAACCTAATTAAAGAACATTCCCTTGTGAAATTCAGGGAAAGATGGGATAAAACAAGAAGCTGCAGAGTTACCAGGGGACTTTCAAGTTATCCTGACAAGACTACAGCAAACAAATACTTAAATATGACTATACAGAATCTGCACCTGATCACAGAGAATGGTCATTGCCAAGAACGGAAGCATCTCCATTGCATGGGGCTGTCAAAATATGCATTCTGACGGGAGGAGTGAACAGGAATTGAGACCATGGAGCATATTCTATAGGATTGCTCGACGTTCTTATTTACTAGAAGGTTTATATTCGGCAAGTATCGGCTAACACCGGCCGATATAAGAGAAACAAATTTCGACGACGATGTCAACTACATTAAACATGTAGGCTAGCTCACGAGGTAGGAGGTGCCTATCAACTAAGGAGGGTACACAATGGGCCTAGCGAGGCCTAAAAACCGTGTGTTAACCCATTCTGCACACGTTACAGATAGAGATAAATGGAAAATGGGATATGGATTTATCTATTAACTCTCAATTTCGTAAGCGTCAATTTCCAAAAGGCTTGTTCGCTTTTCTACAAAAACGTAAATAGGTATGAAAATTACAGTAACTAATTGTAATTCTTTCTGTTCACTAATAAAGACAGTGGAGTACTAAAGCGATTATTATTGCATAATTCTCATCACAAACTATAACTTCTTAGCGAAGACCACGAGAAGGTAAGGCACTCACTTTCTTCATTAAAATTAATATTACATGTATTTTTCTAATTTTGACATATAAAGTGACATTTTATATCAAATAAAAATATAATTTTGGTAAACTTACAACATAGTAATAATATTGCTTTGGTCCTTATTTGCCAGTCCAAATCAGAACAAAAAAATTAAAATACAATACACGACAAAATAACCCACTTTTTAAAAAATAAATAACTTTAAACGCACGTCATTGAGAATAAATAATTAACAATGATGTTCTATTTCTCAATAAAATTAAGCATATGCAACTAAAAATATAATAAAGTAATATTGGTTGCCTAGATGTCAGTAATGTTTAACCAAAACAGAATTTTATAAATAATGTAGTCAAAATTAGAAAACTTATTGTATGTAATACGTTACGAAATGCCGTTTTATGTAACTCGTTCATGTTGCGGGATCTCACTCTGCTCTTCCCGCAACTATTCACTCGTTAAATTATCTGGATAAAATTTTTAACTTTAATAATTATTTCTTCGGCCTCCAAACTATTGTTAAAGTACTTTGTAAATGTTGAAGTTTAAAATAGACTAATACAAAATTACTGTTATAGTCAATTGACATTGTTTTCTCTCTCTAAAACATGTATGATAAAATGTAGATTAAAAGTAAAAATAAAAACTACTTAAAACAATGAACTTTCACTAAAATTAACTCTCAATCTTTTATTGTAGTTCCTAAAGACAATTAGTACCGTAACATTACATTTTAGCTACAGTTTCCTCTCATTACACGCTCAACCCAAGCCTAAAACGCATAACAATTAACGTTAGGATGAAAAACCACGTTATAAACCGTTCAGTATCTTTTTAATCCTGGGTGGCATGGAAATTTGACACATTTCACTGTATCTAATACTTATAGGCCTTTTCATCATGTGATGAGCGAAAGCGCAGCCGCCATGTTGAAATAGCGCCAATTCAAAAGTTACGTACTGTTGATCAACAATGGCTGGAAAAGCAATATTATCTCTTCATTCAAATTAATCATTAGAAAAAACCGTTGATGGTGATTTACATTTTTATAACTCTGTGGAAGCACATAGTTGTGAGCAATTAAAAAGGGTCTTGAAGTAACGTGGACGTTCAGAACAAGGAAAAAAGTGTGGTGATTGAGAGGTTAGGTTTCAATACATATTAACTGTGTAAAAAATTAATGAAAACAAATAATAATTACAACTTTATTCTAATTAATTATGCCAACCAACTATTAAAAATTGCAAAAACACTTTAACATGAAAGTTAATCACGAGTATAATTAATAAGATAAATTATTTAAAATTTTGAGTATCAACATGACATTTTTAATAATATTATTGTGTATACCGAAGTAGTATTTAATATTAAAAAATATTGTGTAATACCAGACAAGGATTTTCTTCTGTTGAACCACTTTTTCCATGAAAATGTGGTGAACAAATATAAGTATCTTTACTAACATCATCCATGAATCGATCGAAAACCTTTGTCCTTCGACCACATTTTTTCACTCATAATTGCTCATTTTGAACATGTTTTAATATGTATTTTGCCTAATGATTTGATAGTTTTTTACGATATTGCAGGCAAGTCTTTTTATAAAATAATAATTTATACCGTGTGTCACTTTTACATACTCATAACAGTCATAACAATACTTACTTAGGCTAATGGCCGTAGTAGTCGACGCCGATGACACCAAATTAAAAAAAAAAACAATACTTACTTTAAGAATATTTTATATAAATTCAAAAACTATATAATTTAGGTAAACACAAAACGGACAAAACGTACTTTAAAAGTCTACTGTCACTGTAATTGTCATTTTAATTAGGCATTTTAAACAAAATGGCTACCAGTGGGTTTTGACAAATTATAATATGACAAACCCTGTAGGCCAGATGATTTGACAGGGCCAATGAGATAGATAGTTATATAGATTAATCATCTATGTTTTTTAAAGTAGACATAAGCTAATGCCTTGAAGTAAAAATGTTGGTAATTATTTTTTTTACTATAATCAAAGGCTGAAAATTGGTTTTAAAACATATCTTTGCTAAACCTATTCAAATTAGTGAACACATACCAGACAATATGGCAACTCGCAAACGACCCGCTTTAAGCAATCTACATATATTGCTTCGGAATTGTCGGTTTTCTTGTTTTAATCTGACAGGTTAAAACGACTAAACCGACAATTCCGGAAACAGAAGCGGATGATTAAAACGCACCTGATCAGAGATTAGGGACATAAAGATTGGAAACGCAACCCAAGCAACGATGGCGTCATCTAGCGTCTCAGATGTTAACTACAGATCTACGTCGTTTGTAGAGAGACCAGTGTTGTCAAATATTTTTTTTGAGAGATCGTACGAGTAGAAAAATAGTATTTCGACAAAAAATTGTACAATAAATACATGCATAGCATAATATAACTGAAATGGAATGAAAAAATAAAAAAATACTGGCATGATAATTTATTTATGTTTACAACGCAAAAAAAAACTAAAGAAAATACATGAAACTTTAAATTAACATAAGTAATCAATGACAATCACTTGAAACTGATTAAAATTTTGAATGCAAGCTTTTCTTATGCCGTGATAGTCGGTGTACAAAATTACCATGGTCAAAATCACGATAAGAAATTACGAACGACCTATGAATCTTTGCAAGTAGTTTCTGATTTTTATTGTTTTATGTTCTGAAGTTATTGCAGATATTTAAATAAACCATGGAGGTAGTATTCAACCTCATTGAAATAAACCTACTAAAAAAGTGAAGATCTCACTGATGTAATCGTACATCGCCATCGTACAGTTAAAAAATCGTATAAATAAGATTTAAATCGTACGGTTGGCAACACTGAGACAGACAGTAGACGTGGACAGCTGGACAGTTTGTAAAAATAAAATATGTCAGTTTGATGTATATCGAAGAATCCTGAATTTAAATTTAAAATTTTGAGTTCATGATTGTGTTATCCTCTAGATGAACTAAGCAAAATAGTTGTGGCTGTTTTTGTGTGAAATTTAAGGGCAGTAATTATATTTTGTAATATTACAATAACGGATAACGTATTGCATTAGTAACACATACCATATGAACAAATTTAACAATCCCAATGTGGCTTGAAAACGTTAGAAAGAAGATTTGATATAGGAAGAAAAATATCTGAATTCCCATTATTGAATTTGCACTCAACCTTTTTAATAAGAACAAAAATGCAGTGTTACAAATAACAATCAAAAATTTAAAAATATTTGTCATGAATATAGATTTACAATAATTAATCGATAATAGACTGTAAGTGTAGTATTCTTTTTAATAAATAATTTAGCGTAATTACATTGTTTAAGTTTATTTACAAGAACATGAGAGTGCAGTCGATATTTATGCAACCTTTATTATCAGGTTTTTGAATTTCTCGCTGTGTCGTTTGATATCGATGAAAGCGCCACATAGTGGGTCAGATGTTAACTGCAATAAAGCTGGTCGTTGTTTAGCATTGGCTTCTTATGGGCGTTTCCTATCTTTATCTCCCTTATCTCTGCACCTGATATTTTGCTTGCTGCTGTCAGTGTCAGTGAATATTATTTTTGGAGTCACAGTTTATTGCTAAAGAATCAGTTAGCTCACTCACTTTGAAAGTTCCAAAATAACATCCACTTCAGGGATACAAATTCAGGATACGCAGAAGACTGCTGTTTTATTATAGGCGGTTGTCATATTGTATTATCCGAGTTGCGCAGTGTATAAACTGGAACATTGTGATCAAAAGTCCCGACGCAGAAAGAGCGATCTGATTCTTTAGCTATAAACTGTGGCATAGGAATCAAAATGACCGCGCCCTATGTTGGGCGTATCGGACCTCTCTCTTGCACCGTATAGTAATCAAAAGGCTTTCCAACGACCTGTCAAAATGCTGACAAGTGGGAGCTGACAGTTTAGATATGGCAACCCTGTGGGCCTGTTATCAATGATACATATATAGTTATATAGATTGGTCAAACCGGGTGGCCATTTTGCCCCGCAAGTGCTCATTAATCAAAATCGTTTTAGTAAAAATGTGTTTACAAACCAATTATCAGCTTTTGAATATAGTAAAAAAATAATTAACTACATTTTTAATTCAAGGCATAGGCTTATGTTTATTTTGAAAAACATGGATGATCAATCTATTTAACTTTCTATTTCATTGACTTTGTCAAATCACCAGGCCTACAGAGTTGCCATAATTTTGCCATATCATAACCTGTCAAAACGCACTGGTAGCCATTTTGTGTCAAAGTTCCATGACCAAGTCCGATTGTAAAAAAAACTGAAAGATATGTTCACCCATAAAGAGCAGGACCGTTTAAAATTTCACGGGAACAAACAGAAATGAAGAAGTAACAACGCCCGCTATGATGTTTTCTTTGAATCTGTGACCTACTTCACGGTAAGGCGCGTGTTCGCGGACTCTCGAGCCAATCTGCGGTCATAGTAGGTACTTCAAATACATCAAGTACTTCGATAACAACCTTCTGTGAAAGCGACAAGTTTTTTTACGGAAGAGGAGATTCAGTACCGTTTATTACATACTCCTCGCTATCTTTACTTGCGAGTGAGGTTTATTAAATTTATATCTACAGGGTGTGTCTATTTTAAATTCCCCGCTGCCTTATTTTTTAAAATAACAAAAATATCTGAATTCCATATAGTTGTGATCCTAGAAAAACAAATGGATTCAGTTTGAAATAATGCTGTTTTTTACACTTTTTTACCAGAAGTTTGCTCTTCTACCTAATAACTTTTTTATTTTTGATAATTTTTCTTTTTATTAACATATTTCTCATATTCAATCGTTCGTTTGTTTTTTAGAAACTTTTTTTGGTCAAACCAAAACAGTATATACCTTTTTTTTGCATGAAATACCATCATCATTTTTCAGAACACCAGCAATTCTACTGTGTTGATTATCAGAATGGGAATGAATTTCGTAGTTTAGAAAGTTAATAAAAAGTGATTTAACTTTTACTAAAACATATACGGGTTATCCCACGAAATGCATAAACATTTACAAGGAGTTTCATAAGTTCGTTACCTAAAAAAATCCATGAAACAAATATATTTTCACGTAACTTTTTTCATATTTGTACTAAATAATTTGAAAGATATAACGCGTTTAAGTTATGAGTAATTAAGTCGCGTCCACGCCAACATAATTGTGTTGTGCGTTGTATTTTCAAACGAAAATATTTGCGTCAAAAAACTGTATTTTGTTTCCGATATTTTTTGACAAAAAGTTTTGTTCTGGGTTTTGTATATTGTGAATCCATTTTCGTTGGAGTAGGCAGAGCATTAGGTTTTAAAGATATACGCAGTATGTACTGTTAATCACCAAGCGTTGTACTAATCAGGGGCGTTGATAAATTTTATTCTTAGAGGGGGGTAAAGTCTTTTTGCTTTGGGTTATGAAAAAAAACAAATCATGCCGTTATATAGTAATAACATAAAAAACAACACTAATATTCTTTGGCAAATACTAAAAAGAAAAACAAAATATTTATAAAATCAAATTTAAATGCCTATTTTTAATTTTGGCAAATCCTTCTAATACAGCATCTATGTTTAAATCTAGTATGAATATGTAGCAATGCTAATGCCACTAACCTTTCTTGGTCCATAGTTGACCTAAGCCACGTTTTCAACCCATTAAGGACGTATCTTAAACAAATAAATTTCCCAAGAAAAACTTATAATACAAGAACAAAAACTAATTTAAATATTGATTTTTTCTACGAATCTGTAACTCAAATATCTTCTTGTATTTTGGGCCAAAGCTGTTTAATTTAGTTGCCTTACATTGAATAGAAATAAATATAATTACTTTATTTAAAAATAAATTTAAAATAATAATTTGGTTAAATCCTCAGATATTTGAAATCTTTTAAATGTTCTGTACTACATTATGTCCAGTTTGCTTTTAAACCATACTTTTCTTCTTGTCACTGCCTACATTTCGCTCATAATATAACTTTTAATTAATATTACTTCTTTATGTTGATACCTTCAAGAGGCAAAACAGGTAATAGTGCCTAGAACACTCCTCTCCTGGGTAAGCTAACAATATGTAGTCATAGCATTAGTTTGGATCAATGAACACTTTCTATTTCAGAAAATTTGATGAATGGCCATTTCTCAATTCCAGATAAATACCTAATAGTTATTAAAATATTGTATGCTCATGGGCGTACCATATGGTTTCGGATTCGTTTGTGCATGGCCTATATTGGCCAATATTACCATATCACTACCACATTGCAACCACATAGTTTCAATCGGGTGTGCTACTAGGGAAGAAAGCTCTTTAGTCCATTTTAACAAATGATTAATGAAGCAAACATCTTTACATATTTAAGTTTCAAACATTAAGGTTAAAGCCATAAATAAATCTGTACACTGACGCTTATAACCAAACTTGGCATCATTGCTTACCAACTTACCTCGTTAAATTTACGCACATCGTGCACAATGGGCTACTTACAACTCTTGTTACGTAATATACTATTATAGTATTAGTAACTAAATGGCAATAGATAAATATGTTAAATAAATGCATCTGTGTTCATCGCTATATTTATTCTTTAGTAATATTTTGTTACAAAAAAACATTTCTGCACCCACAATCAATCTTCGCGATATTTATGAATTGTAAAATACTAAAATAAAACCGGACGAAGACTCGTAGGCGGCAGAAGGCAGGCAACTTTTGCAGAGGATGTGGAAGCCTCCTATGACATAACGAATGCAATACAATCGTCGAACATGCCCAGGAATGGATGTCGACGTCACAGTGACGATTTTATGCTAATATACACCTACTTATTTAGTCATTATTGCTGTATTTGTTAAGTGTTATCTATAGCGAACAAATAGAGTGAAAATAACTCTTATTTTTCTTTTGTTGAGAGATAAGAAGGTTAGTTTCACACATACTTTTATAAATTATTTGTTTAGTTTAATTTATAATACATTTAAAAGTTTAACGACTTCAATATTATTTTTATTTGTTTATAAACTACTAATTAATAAAGTAGTACCTCTGAGTTATATTGAAATATAAACAACTATTTTCAATAGAAAAAAATGGTTTACAAGTTATACGTACGAATATACTTGCGCAAGTAAATTCTTTCCACCAGAACTAAGCGTGTAGTATAGAAGAAAAAACTACTGTAACTTACACAACATATTCTTCGTTCTACACACTAATGCCTTCTGGTAGAATACAAGTGCACAGTAGCATTAGGGCAAGTAAATTGTTATCAGCAAAAATGAACGTGTAGAAGAAGTTTTTAAACTGAGGCCACACAAAATATACATCTAACGTATTTAAAGCTGACCTATTGTTCTTTTGTACGGTTATGCTTGCGCAAACAAATCTTTGCTAGCAGAAGTAAGCGCAGAAAAATAAAAAATTGTTTTCAAACTGTATAACTCCACAAAATCTTCTAGACGCTCTGTTCTGCTAGATTGATTTGCGCAAGTAGGTATTCGCTCCGTGCGCGACAGCAGCGCCAATTTGTTTTGGTATTAAAGGAGTATTTCTGCCTATACTGACAAATACAATTTTTAATAGAATTCGTAAATAAAAAGTATATATGTTAGTTTTAATAAAAGTATATGGATTTATAAAACAATTAAAACATTAATTTATTATTATTATATATTTTTCACGCTTAAATTAAAGAAAATTATGTATAATCATTAAAAATCAATAATAAAATATAGGCAGGCAACAGTATTTACTGGAAAATGTATGAGAAGTTGCCTAAGTCTAATAAGTTGTCATTGAAGACACCATTTATAATAGCGTGAAGTTAAAATGTATAAAAAGGATCGCTACTTATATTTTCATTTTTGTTCTAAAGAAAACATAGAATGAATGATTAAAACTGGTTTCCGATCAGTAAGTCACAAAATTGCATACCAGCCAAATATTATAATCAACGGCAGAAATCTTGAAATCTAGTCCTTGCTGAATGAACATTTAAGAATAAAGGGATATTAAAGAACATCGTAAAATGATAATTTATTGTTTATTTAAAAACATTCTAGTTTCTGATGTCTACTATTTCCAGCATTACTGTTATTATCACAAAAATAAAGATAATTTTTCTCTTATTGTACACCTATCCATTTATTTCTTTGATTTAATTTCCACTTTGTTAGTGAAATTTGTTATATAAGTTTCACTGTTTTTTTTTTTGCTAGTATTTGTACAATTTTCAACACAGCAACTCCGGTTGCTTATTGTGTTGTTTTTACCTACTTTTTTGAAAAAAAGTAAATTGTATACGTGTATTTGATATGCCAAAATTACAAAATATCCCCCTAAAATGCACGAATTATCCGCAGCTAGCGCTAGTATCGCTTTTGCTTCCCTTTCCATGACTTCGCACGGAGCGAATACATTCATTAGCGTCTAGGGCCATCCTAACACAAAGCTGACCTAAAAAAAGCTATTATGCTCTCTACGTTTATGCTTGCGCAAGTAAATCTTTGCTAGCAGAACTGCGTGTAGAATACTAAGAGATAGTTTTCAAACTGGATAACTGGACAAAAGATTGATTGGCTTGCGCAAGTATACCATACAAGTGTAAATTCACCAGGGTCATTCTAACTTATTTGAAGCTGATCTTAATGAGTATATTGTGCTTGTCTGCTATTTTGCTTAGGCAAGTAAATAGTTAGCAAGTAGAACTTAATTTGTAGAAGAATACAGAAGTTTTCAATCTGCGTGACTGCACAAAATATGCTTCTACACGCTTTGTTCTACTGGTAACGATTAATTTGCCTTATAAGAGTACAGTAGAGTCTAAGACAAGCCTAACATATTAAAAAAAAATAGTGTTAAATCACTATTGGTTCCTATGCTTTGATTTTGGTTTGAGTAACTTGTAAGCAATGTGTTTGTTTCTCCAACAGTTTCTGAGTCAAAAGTGTTCATTTGAATAAAAAAGGACCATTTTCGTGTAGAGTAGACAAAGTTTGAAGATCGTCATAACCTTGATTCAAAGCACCGTGATTTAAACTGATGAACACTTGTCAAAGACGTCGGCGAACATCTGTAGAAACAAACTCAAATTCGACAAGCACGCCAAATATTACCTACTACAAACTGATCATACTTTGAACCAATCAGACAAATTAAAGATTTGTACATGGATAAAGAATTATCTTGAAAATCTTACAGACACTGTTAATTAATCCGTTAACCACAGATTCCCAAGGTCAGTGTAAGACACCTCTATTATTTTTTTTCGATTTAGGTCATCATGTTCAATATACAGGGTGACAAAGTTAATTTAAAAAAAAAAACGTGTTTCATTATAATTTCGTCGTTTTATTAAGTAGATGGCTTATGTAACAACCAGTTTGTTTAAGGACCACCGCTTGTCACCAATGTAACAACCAGTTTGTTTAAGGACCATTGTTGCTAAGTCCTTAACTACTTGATAAAGGCAGCACCGTCACCAGCCCTAGGGTCCTGGAATCCTGAAGGAACATCCATTCGCCAGTGGCAAAAGAAAATAATAGAAAAAAAATAATAAAATACAAAAAAACATCCCTTAATAGCATAAGTCGAGCGGTTTCGGCAACTGACTTAAGACTCTCAAGTCCTTAAGGGTAGGAAC